>JAPSGF010000034.1:3269806-3373310 GCA_035772895.1 Perdix hodgsoniae
TCCTTCCTTCCTTCCTTCCTTCCTTCCTTCCTTCCCTTCTTCCCTTCCTTCCTTCCCTCCCTTCCCTCCCTTCCCTCCCTTCCCTCCCTTTCCTCCCTTCCTCCCTTCCTCCCTTCCTCCCTTCCTTTCCTCCTTTCCTCCTTTCCTCCTTTCCTTTCTTCCTTTCTTCCTTTCTTTTTCTTTCCTTCTCCCGTGGTCTCCCTTCATTGCTGCCTGGCCTCACTCATGCTCTAGCCGTACTCTGGGGAGCTGGGCAGTTGCCAGCCACGCGCCTGGAATCTGTGCCCCATGCATCCTCCTGTGCTCACAGATCCGCACTCGCAGCCACCTCCGCTGGAGCTTGCAGGCCCTGCAGGAGCTCCCGTGGCCTTCTTCCTATAAACCGTGCCATGGGATTGATATTATTATAATTTTATTTATTTTTAACAGATTTGTCAGTCAGAGATTTTCTCTGTTTTGAAATGATGAGCTTTTTTCATTCTTCAGCCCGTGGTGATGTTCCTGAGTTTGTCAGAGGTAGCAGGAAATTTTGAGTGGATACATATGGATGTAATTGGGATCCAAAGTCTGTAAAACACTTTCACGGTTTTCTCAATTCCTTCAGTTCCCTTTTGTTCTCTCCTCTCCAAAGCAGTGGGATGCCTACACAACACAGTCAGGGCTGGCACGAGCCTGCCATTGGCCCTTATGAATAGCCCATTGTTACCCCAGTTGCAGATTAATAATCTGGTTAATTGCCCTGTTCCATTAGACTCCTTCAGAGTTACAGGGTTAACAACTGTATAGTATTTGTTGCTGCAAAGTATTAATATCTTACATGAGCATCAGCTGTGCATCAAACAGCACAGCTGTGTTAGTTAACTGCACACCAGTTTCTGGGAAACCTTTTGTCTAGGAATGATTCAGTCAAAATAATTTTTTTTCTTACTTTTTTTTTTTTTTTCCTTTCCTTTTTGAGTTTGGGAGATATTTAATAACTTTAAATGGCAGGATTCATGGACTAGCACAGATTATTTCTCAGCCCCTTTTGAAATTTTCACTTATTCTGATGAAAACGAAAACAGTTACATGCTCAAAATGTTATTCTACAGGAAAGTAAACGTTATCAAAACAACATGCAACACTGTAAATTTGATAGTTTTCTTTTTTACATGGGTACTCATTCAAGGATGCACACTGATGAAAGGTAGACTTGACAAAGTAGTTCTTAAAGTAGTGTCTCCAAAAACCTCCAAAGTAAATGTCTGAACAATTTTTTTGCACGCATATCTATCTGCATACAGCGTATAGTGGTCTGTAGATCCTCCTTGTTTGTCACATCCCGTATTTCTCAGAATCAAGTACAGGATCCAGATTTCAGAAGAAATTTAAGCCGCTACGTCATGACCATCATTTAGATATGTAAAATAAGTGTAAGCACTAAAAAAATGTTTTATATTTAGTTTCATTAAGGACACTCTTTCAGCATTTCTCTTTTTGTTTAACATATTTTCAGGTATCTGCACTTTAATCAAATAGAAACATTGGATCCTGAGTCCTTTACCCATCTTCCAAAACTTGAAAGGCTGTAAGTTTGTTTATCTTGGGGTAAGATATGGAAGAGTCAGTTTGCTTCTTTGTTTGATTTTTTTTTTCTTTTTCCTGAATTTTAACTGTTAAGTAGCTTTTGCCAAGAACACCTTGTGCAGGCTGACCTTAGGAACATTGCTTGTGTTATATTTTTCTGTTGCAAAACTATTTGTCAAGTAGTTGTGATTGATATTTTGCCTAAATAAATGTTGTGAATGGGGAAGATTTATATTTTGAATTCCCTTCTTTTTTTGGCTGATTTATTTTTATGTTGCTTCTTTTTTTTTTTCCTATATGGACACACCAAATAGACCTTAGAAACTATCCAAAAAATTAGTAGCCCATGAATTAATAGAAAGATTATTAAAAAATAAAAATAATAAAAAAAAATGGTAAGACTGCTTTCTCTTAAACTACTTTCAGAGTAATGTAAACAAAATGCATGCATGTCAAAATCTGAAATATTTCATGCATATCTCTGTGCTTTTTAACAGATTTTTACATAACAACAGAATAGCTCATTTGATTCCTGGAACATTTAGTCACTTAGAATCTATGAAGAGACTGTAAGTAAATGAAATTATTACATTGTATCTCATCTTGCAATGTTTGTCTTCCTTGACAACTCTTTTCATTCAGTATTATGAATACTGAATTATTTTTTCTGACTATGCTCGAGTTGCTTACTTACACAGAGTGAGGCAGTTGTTTCATATCCTACTATCTTTAATGACTGACTAAATCTTTTTGTTTGTTTCCTGTCTTCAAGTTATTTGTAGTTATATGATCATGTTCACGATCAGCCCTTTGTCATCTGGACTAAGTAATATACATAGCTCTTCTTTCTTTTTCTTCCTTGTCTGTGTCTTACTAGGTGATCCTTGTATGTTATCCCTGACTATTAGATTATTTGAAGTGCTTTGTTTAATTGTTTTTCTTATCTGATTATAAATAATGTCTCTTGAAAGATGCTCAGAGATGCAAGAATGTAATTATCACTTGCAAAATCTAGTTCCTCTTGAAATGCCATTCACATGGAAAATTAGAGGCCTCTTAGTCCCTCAGGAGCACTTCAAATTTTGGCTTAATCTTGACAGAGTGCCACAGTTACACTACTTTTAGAATCACCTAAGGCAGCCATTTTGAAAAAGACATAGCCTCTTGTTGGGAGGACCAAGGGAAATAATAAGATGATGTTACTGCAGCGCTGCTACATTAGGGCCATTGAGCCAGTTCTGAAACCACACTTTTAACTGCAGAGGAGAGGTGGAATAAAGTGAATTTTGATGATGTATCTGCCTTCCTGAAGTAGTTGCTTCACTTGTGCCTGAGGTCCAGTGGAGCAAACAAAAAAGGAGTGTTTCTTCATATAAAGTAAAGGGGTCTTTTGACAGTGGCCAGTACTGGGATGGTGCACTGGGCTGGATTGACCTGCCCTGTGCACAGCTGTTACAGCTTATCCCTATGGCATTTTAAGGCAGCTTGTAGAATGGTTTTCTTTGTTTTCATCTGTTTATCACAGAGCAGCAAGGAATACAGAGTATCTGGGCATTTGAACTACAGGTGAAAAAGAAAAAGAAAAAAAAGAGAGAGCGAAAATGTCTCCCAAAGCCACACCAAACTGAAGTTATTTTGCCATGCAACTTTTTTTCTGATTAATATATAGAAACATTTAATGCTACAGATTTCTGTACTTAATGCTTCTTTTTTTTTTCTACAGGGCTCTACCCTAGAAAGTGCAGTGTTTCACATAGTAACTGGAAATTCATCCAGATTTATGGGTTCTCGTTATAGGCAGGTGTGTTAGGAGGTTACTGACCCACTAAACTCAGTGAAAGCTTAGCCCTTAAATAAAACTGTGGGTCTTTGTGTCCGTTGCCTGATCAGCAAAATGGGAAGTTGTAAAACTGTCGAGTTAACTGTGAGGTTACTGCAGTAACAAGTATTAAACAGAAAAAATGTGGGGAGAATTGTGTATGGTCCTTATGTAAGCAAAGTTTGTATGACTTCTAAATAAATTCAGATTTTTTTCATTGATTGTTGGGGTTAGAAGAGTGATGTTGTATATATGCTTGTTAGGTTGAACACAAGCCTACCGTGTGGTAGAAATAATACATGTTTTTGTAATAAAGACTGACAGAATGCATATAAGCTAAGCAACAACCATCTGTATCTGAGACTGCCCTTTGTAAATAGTTTGAGATTGCTAACAAGAATTGTGGCTGCTTGTTCCATGCAGGCGTTTAGATTCAAATGCTCTTCACTGTGACTGTGAAATCCTTTGGCTGGCAGAGCTGCTGAAGACATATGTGGAGTCAGGCAATGCTCAGGCAGCCGCTACCTGCGAATACCCACGCAGGATCCAGGGGCGGTCAGTGGCCACAATAACACCAGAGGAACTGAACTGTGGTGGGTTTGCTGCTTCATGCTTACTTCTTCAGAGTACTGAACATACCCAGACTGTGTTTTGTTGGTTAGGATTTGCTCTTCTGTTCCCTTCAGTAATACTGACTGCTTTGAATTAACAGTGCCAGTTTCCAGAAATCCCTTGACTGTTTTTTGTCTGCTTCTGGCAGTATTAGTCATTTTTACCCTGAGACTACATTTAATGAAACAAGTATATTTGCATTTGAAATTTGGTATTGAGAAATGTAATGTGATTATTCAGGAGGAAGTTATTTTTCATTGTATGTTTCAGATTTGATTGTCAGCCTAGGTCTTTTAATGTTGTTGGTGTCACATGTTTCCTTTTTCGTGGGGAAGAGTAAATAAAGAGAACAAATGTAGTTGTTTCTGATTTCTAAGAATTTGTTGTTAAAACTTCTGTTAACTGTGTTGTGTTAGGTTAGGGTTTTCTTTTACTCTTCTGTATGTATAGGTTGTGCACAGGCAGTGAAACCCTCTGTCACTACAAGATTACTGTACACCCAGTGCTTTGCTCCCTTTCTGAAACTGAAATGAAGGTTTCTTGCCAGGTGATGAGCATTTGCCTGTGAAGATATAAAATAACTAAATTGCCCTTTTGTTTGTATGTTGGGTACAATTCTGATGGGAAGAATTATGACCGTAAGAGTCTGCAAGGTTCTTGAATAATATAGCAAAAGGGGATTTAATGTGAGAATAATTCATATGGCATCGTCCCAGCTCCCTGCACATCTAAGGAGCCAGAAGAGGGAAACTGCAGGAAACAAGCTGGACAAATTATTCTGTAGGAGGTAGGCTTAGGTGCTGATACTTATCTAAAGGAAGTTATTTTAAATGGCACTTGTGCTTGCTGCTTTAAAGTTTGCTCTTCATAAGCAAATTGAGCCTTTGTTCAAATAAATAGAACAGCTACTTTAGAACCTGACACAAATTTGCACAATCCATTTCAGTCTGATTAAAGTTCCTAGGAAACAATGGAGGTCAGAAAGGCAGCAGTCACTTTTAGATAGGTAAAAATGAGTTTAATCCTGATTAAGCTCATAAATGTTTAGTCTTTAAACATTTGTAAAAAATATTTTTCAATAAGGTGCATGGAAAAGAGTTTATTTACCATTCTTTCGTAGTTTTGAAACAAGTAAGGAATCCTTATACGTTTCATTTTTGATACAGAGAGGCCAAGAATTACATCAGAGCCTCAGGATGTGGATGTTACCTCAGGGAATACAGTGTACTTCACTTGCAGAGCTGAAGGCAATCCTAAACCAGAAATTATTTGGCTTCGAAACAAGTAAGTTCAAAAAAGGAAGAGAGAAACTTGATGTAAGTATGTTTGTGTGTGTACATTGCTGGGTGCATGACCAAACACATTACTTCTAGCATTTGGAATAGTAACAGCAGAAACATATTCTAATAAAAAGTAGTATATGGAGTAATAATGGCGTGGATCTGTTTTCTTAGTAATTCTAAATTCTTAAGAGCTGATAATTTTAGAAAGTGATTATAATAAGTAAACTTTTCAAGTGTAGCTATATAGTTGCTTTTACACAGAGATCCAGCTAGGCAAGAGTTGGGTTTTAGAAGAGATGGTCTTTGAATACCAGCTCCAAAGCAGGAAGATTTTCTCTGACGTGTAGCTTCATCCCAGAAGAGGGAAGATGCCCTCTTAAAATCCTCCAAGGGTGGACGTAGCACAGACTCTCTGGGCAACCTGCTTGAATGTTTCTTCTTGCAGCTTGAGAGCATAGGGTCTATAAAAGCATGTGCATCACCTGCGGGCCCATGGGCTGACCTTTCTGCACAAGCTCTGCCCAGGCACTGCCTTGTTTTATCAGAGCCAGGTACAGCAGTGCAGAACCAGCCACATGGCAACATTTCACGTGCCCTAAACCTATGTGAATTTACAGTGGACAGGTGATTTGTGAGTTTACCACTGTCTTAATCAGTCTTTGGCTTATTAATTCCCTTAAACAAATGGAGAACTTGACCTGGAAAACAGATTCCTTCATAGTTCATCTTAATAAGTGAACCATTTTAGTTTATTAGTTTCTGATAAAATGGAATGAGGTGGAGTCGTAGTTCTGCAATATTCTGCTGGTTTCAGTGAGAACTCCAGATGAAACAAGGGTACAGCGTTTATGGAGTACGTAAAGAGCAGAGCCTTAAACTTGGATGGTATAATTATTTTGTTAAAATTTTCTTTGGCTCATGAACTTCTTATAATAAACAAAGAAAACATGTATTTGGAATACATATATGAAAGAGTTTTAAGAAGAAATTTGAGCTTGGGGTGTGGGATTATTGACTCTGGCTTGCTTCCTGGCTGCATGAATGAGAGCAGAGCTTTCTGCGAGGTAGTTGAATATGGCAAGATTACAGTCAAAAGGCATTAACCTGATGAGAATTTGTTGAATTTTGTATAGATCAGCAATTGGTCTTGGTTTTGTACACAAGAAATGAGCTCTTCATCCCTCCTGTGTGCTTTCTTCATTGTGTAGTGAGGGATGGAGTGAGAGATGGTTCCTTCAATATAATGTTCTTACTGTACTAAGGTCATATCAAGAAATGTTGCAACCATGACAGCCTGATATACTGATATTGACTTACATTTCAATCCAGAGCAAATTGCAGTCAGGTTCATAAGTGCTCCTTGAGCAATCCAGAGACAGGCTGGCACCAAGATGGTTTTATATAACTAGTCCTCCTCCTAGTAGAACATATTTTGATTATTCAATTTACCTAGTGTACTTCCAGAAGAAACATTTGAAATTGTTTTGCCACTTAGAAAAGCCTGTATCCTCAAAAGAGAATGAGACAAGTTACAGTTTTTTGTCCTTTTTTTTTTCCACACATAAGCAGCTTTTACTTATAAAAATATTTTGGCTTTTCATTTTGAAGATGTAGTGCTTGCAGTAAAGAAAAAAAAAAAAAAGAAGGATTCTTTTTAGTTTTTCCTCTGTTTTTTCTCTTCAGGAGAAAACTAAAAGTTCTATTTTATTTAATGCAGTAAAAAACATATTTTTTTTTTCCAAGTTATTTTGGTTAATATTGTTTTTCATTATTTGACAGTTTTCTCTGCTTCTGATTTAAAGGCTTAACTCCAGCAGATTCTTTTCTTCACAGTAATGAGCTCATTATGAAAGAAGATTCTCGTCTAAACTTGTTAGATGATGGCACATTAATGATTCAAAATACTCAAGAAACTGACCAGGGCATTTACCAGTGCATGGCAAAAAACGTAGCTGGAGAAGTGAAAACTCAGGAAGTTACTCTCAGATATTTCGGATCACCAGGTAAACTTTTAAACAGATAACTATTTTGATTATAGGACTGCTAAAAACAAGATCATAATGTTGCTAAAAATAGGATTTTTAAAAATGAGACTGCCTTACTTCTTTTATATTCTTGACATGCAGAATTCTTTTGCTCGGGTCAAGTACCAAATTAATGTGCAGAACTGCATGGTTGATAATTGTTTCACGGGGATTTAAAGAAAAACAAAAAAGGAAAACAAGAAATTTAGGATTAAAGCATGCAGTGTTTGCACCAAGTTTGGTAGTACTTTGGGACAGAGACATCAACAAGAAAAAAACCGAAATTCCACAAACTATTGTAATATTTGGCCAAACCAATCCTCTCAGCTGGAAGTCATGTTTAGGCATTGTTCTTTTCTCACAGCCAGGCCAAGTTTTGTGATTCACCCGCAGAATACAGAGGTTTTAGTTGGAGAAAGTGTCACTTTGGAGTGCAGTGCAACTGGGCACCCTCAGCCACAAATTACATGGACCAGAGGTGACAGAACGCCTTTACCCAGTGACCCTCGCATTACGATAACTCCCTCAGGAGGACTTTACATACAAAATGTCAAGCAGGAAGACAGTGGCGAGTACACCTGTTTTGCAACTAACAGTGTAGGTAACATCCATGCGACTGCGTACATCATAGTCCAAGGTGAGTAAAATTAAACAGAGCAACATGCTGTAAAACATATTATGAAGAGTGTGTAACAGCAAATTGTATGGTTTTCTTTATTTTTTTTTCTTTATTTTTTAATTTTTTTCTCTGAATGACCAGAACCAAGGTGAAACCATAAGGATTTTTTCTTTCAATTACACTAGTCCACGTGAACGTTGCTCTATGTTTCACCAAGATTAAGATATTATACACTAAATCTCTGGAAATGAAGTTTCATTGATTATTCAGAGAAGTTAGCATTTGTGTTTTGAAATGTTTACAGTTTAGTTGGTTACAGTTTGTTTTGGTTTTTTTTTTGTGTGTTTTTGAGTGTCTAGCTCATGGGGGACCAATTTTTTTTTCTATGGCAATTAACAATCCTAGAGATTAGGATTTATGCCTGGAACTCTAGGAAAAGAGTTTCAAATCTAGATCCACAGCACTTCCTTCTGTAGGCCCGAGTGAATGTGGGTACATTCTGCTGATTTTCATGGAAACAACTACTCTTCCAGCTGAGGCATTGGCAAAGCTTTCCTATCCAAGAGCAGTATGTCAGAAAACTTTCTTCTGTACATACAAGTGGAGAATATATTTTTTCAAAAGTTTTGATGTTGAAACCTTTATTTGCAAAATGTTCTGATTAACAAATTGATTTCTATCCTCATGTTAAGACATGACAAACCATTCAGGTTGCACATGCTTGGTTAATGAGTTCTGGTTTTAAAGCTATGCAGAACCATCTCTCCATGTGGTTTGTTCATTTATCATTCACCAGTGGATGACTGTGTTTTGAGAGCTGAACGAATTCCTTCTCACATTGATAATGTCATTATATTATTGCAGAAACTGGCCTGCACTTCACTCTCTATTTTCCTTCTGAGTAAAGGCAAGCAAAAACAGCTAAGGAGACTTTAGACCACATTGCATTTTCTCCATAGTTTGTATGAGGAGTTTTTGAAAGAAAAGGGGGATAACCCAGGAACACTCTGATTCTTTAAACCTACTGTACATCTTTCTTTGGATCTGTGGCAGTAGCTCCCAGAGGCCTTCACTGATGCCAGGACACAGTGTGTTGGGATGTTCCTGTTCCATAAGACACTGCCCTTAACTTTCATCCCTAAATTGCTTATAATGTGATTAGGTCCCATTGGCAACCCATTTCCCACCCTTACGAGCCTTTCATGTCACACAGAAAATTGTACGTCATTTCAGACAGTTATGCATTTTTCAGCTTTTGTTTTTTCTCTTCTGTAGCTTTACCTCAATTTACTGTCACCCCTCAAGACAAAACAGTGATTGAAGGGCAAACAGTTGACTTCCCTTGTGAAGCACAAGGCTATCCACAGCCTGTCATTGCTTGGACAAAAGGAGGTAAGTTTGTTCTGGTTTTACTTTTAGTCTGCTAGAATAGAATTTGGAATCACTAATGAATTGAAGGGAAATGTGTGTATTTGTTCAGATTGCTTCAGTTTCTGAAGGAAACAGAGTTCATATCACCCTTCTTTAGCTAGAAAAAACAAAATATCCAGCAGAAGCTAGTTGCCCAAGAGTTCTTCAGTAGAAAGGACTCAGTAAAATATATGCCTTCATAACAGATTTCTGCAAAAATATGTGTATGAAATGTGAGACAAAACACATGCAGCAATACTGCCAATTTACAACAGAAGAAAATAAGAAGTTTGTCATTCACTGGAGATCTAAAGTATGGTGGGATGTGCTGTCTTCACAAACCAGATCAATCCAGCCTGCCATCAGTACAATTTTTGTCCTCCATATTTCTGTCAAAGTGGATCAACAGGAACATTGGGAGCTACTCTGCTGACTGCTTTGTCAGAGGCTATAAAGACCAGAACAGGGGGAAGAAATACTGTAGTGGATGTTGTAAGTAGAAATAGATGTGCCAGTTCTATGAAATGAAGTAGCTCTAGCAGGAAAAGCAACTTGGAAGGAATTTTGAATTATGATAGATAAAGCAGATTTCTAACACACTTGAACATTTTGATTCTGATAATGTTCCTCTTTCTCTCTGCCAAAGTTGTTCTATCAAATGAGATGTCCAGAAAGGAAGAAGAGGGTACAGACACTGCTGTGCCTTTCATTTCCTTTGTATTGTATTACATTATATTCCTTTTTCAGACCTGTGGGTGGTTATTGGTTCTCTAGATGCCCTAGGCAGATGAGATGAATTGTGACTGTCTTACATATAATAATAGGAAATTATCATTAATACCAAAAGGCATTCTTCATTCTGTTCTTCAGTTAGGATGAAAAAAAAAAAAAAATAATTATGTTGCTTGGATGAAAATACTTGTATCACAAAAGGTGACAGAGGAGAGATCAGAATTGTGATTTTGTGTATTTATGTATTTGTAAGTTTGTCTTCTGTGACTTAAAGCTTTCAGAAGTTGTTTCTTTTAAAGAGACTTCTTTTTGTTTCCAGTGTTTTATCATATTTAAAATCTTCCAGATTTCCTTTTTACTGGAACAAAGAGACTTTGTTCTCTACTGTTATAAATAGCAAATGCTATTGCTCTGTATTTCAGGAGGCCAGTTGTCTGTTGATAGAAGACATTTAGTCCTATCTTCTGGTACTCTGAGGATTTCCAGAGTTGCCCTGCATGACCAAGGACAGTATGAATGCCAAGCTGTCAACATCATTGGATCTCAAAGGATTATTGTATACCTGACTGTACAGCCTAGAGGTACATTCTCCACATTAAAATATAGTGTGTTTGTATTATTATTTTCTTGTTCTACAATGAAGGCATAGTATGTCATACATGTGAATATGAAATAGGTTTATCTTACTGTAGAATTAAAAAGTTTATGAAGAGGATCTTAAAGAAGACTTGGGGTTTCTCAGAACTTTTGCTGAATATTATAATGAATGTAGGTTGCTGGGTTTGAACTGTAAGGTGTCTTACTAGGTTTTAAAAATTGAATGTGTAGGTCAGTGTGCCTGGATGGGCTTCATTTAAAGTCACCTGGAGAATACATAACCTTTCAATTAAGCATGGCCTTTTTTGATAAGAGCTTGTTAGAATGGGACTGTGTCTTTTATTATTTAGAAAACTTGCTGTTCTGGTTGTTGCTCTTAATTCACATTTCTCATCATTATTTCTGAGCACGTCTATCTTCAGTTTGCAGGTAGTTTTTAATAAATAGCATATAAGGAGGCTTTATAGGATCTGAGAATAATGTTGTTCCTTTAGAACAATCTGTCTGTGAAAGAGGTTTATCTGATTAACTGATTATTTATTTATTTATTTTTAATGAAAAGAATGGAGGTTTATTTTGTAGATGGTTGTATTCCTATGGTTGTGAAAGTATTTTGTTTTGAAAATGTTTACTCATTCCGTGAGCATGTTAGACTAAATTCTAAAATGCCTCTCTACTGCATACTAATGAAAATAATGAAAACATTATTTTAAATTACCAGAATGACCTTTACAATGAAGCATCACCCCTTATACCCAAAATATTAACATAGAAAAAATCCACCATTTTCTTATGCCTTTCTTATAAGCTAATTGCACAATTTATTAGGCTCATATTAATATTTATAATCAAAAGATAGTAGATACAATACTGAGTGCTACATCCTGAAATTGAAGCTCTCCATACATTAGTTGTAATAATATTTTTAATAATGCAAAATAAGATAAAACCTTTTTTTTTTTTTTTTTTTTTTTTCCAGGCTTCTAGCAAAGGGGCTTTTCATCTTAGGAATGTCTAGTCAGTGGTCAGTATGGCTAATTTTGTATTAATGATCAAGGACTGTTTCATGGTCCTTGACAAGACATTAGTCACATTCACAGTGGTACACACTCTCCAGTGTGGACCCCTTTTTTGAAATGCTTTTTGTTCCTTGATAAACATCACGTGTCATTTGCGACAGTGTACAAACAAAATAACACCACGGCCAGATCTGAATGGTTGTATTCTGTATGGCCAAATACTTTTCTGTAGAACCACAGTCCCGTTTCTAATGCCCTCAAAGTGCTTATATAGTACAGCAGAAATACAGTTCTTTTCGTCTTCAAAATTTTGTACTTTTCTCATTTTACATCTGAGTTCTGGGTGTTGATCTTGATTTGAAGGAAACTAGGATTAAAAAATGTGTTAATGTCATTCGCCATGGAATTAGGTGGCCATTCCTTAAAAATGAAAGGTCATTTGATATTTAAGGCCTAGGGCTTACTGGGTTTAGATGCTCAAGAGTTTTGGTTGAGGCATTCAGAGTTGAGCGAGTTCTGGAAAGTACTTTTTCTGTAAAAAAGATTCTCTTTTGTTGCTATTTAAAATTTAAAACTTTAAAAATTTTGACAGAAGTTGATGGCAAATTTCACATTATTGTTGGTAAGAAGTTGTAAGTAAAACTTCAGCCTAAGGAGATATTAAGAACAAAGATTGTTATCTTTAAGGTGTAGTTAGAAGCAATCAAAACTTGCAAACAGAATAGGATTGTACATTAAGAAATGTTGGGTAACTGAAACAAACAAACAGTGATGATTTTTTTCAGATCATCATTTGTACAAGTTGCATTTCATGTCTTTTGTTTTTCTAGTGACTCCTGTATTTGCCAGTGTTCCTAGTGACATGACAGTAGAAGTTGGCACAAATGTGCAGATCCCATGCAGTGCTCAAGGAGAGCCAGAGCCAGTAATTACGTGGAATAAGGTAATAGAGCACCAGTAATATGGGCATTCAACAATCTATGTATTTCATTAACAATGCTTTGTGAATATGCAGTTAGTATTCCCACTTTCAATGACATAGCAATAAAAGCATTAAAGTAACAAAACTCACTGTAATGCTTAATTATTTTAGGCTGTTAAAGCTTCAGCCAAGATGTGTTTTGGTAACTTTTTGGTAGCCCAATGCTTTGAGGAAAAAGAAGAAAAAAATAATTAAAAAAAAAATCAGCTTTGAAAACAAGGATTAGATATACCAGCATAACAAAACACTGTGCTTTGCTGCAGGATGGAGTACAGGTAACTGAGAGTGGAAAATTTCATGTTAGTCCGGAGGGATATCTTACCATTCGTGATGTTGGAACTGCTGATGAAGGTCGATATGAATGTGTTGCCCGGAATACCATAGGATACTCCTCTGTTAGTATGGTACTTAGCGTTAATGGTAAGGTTTATGAGTTGGTCAGTGGTATGAACTAGATAATTACTTCTATAATAATTATCTAATTTGTAAGATGCAAAAAGTTCATCAGATTCTGAATTCTTTATCCTTTTTTTTTTTTTTTTAATTTCTCTTGTGGTCCTCTCATTTTTTTCCCATTTAATTCAGGCAGCTATCTGTACAGACGTAAGATAGAAATATGTCAGCCAAAATGTCTCTGGGACATAGGCTGGAAAACAAACAACACTGTGGGCTACAGTTAATTATGCTTCTTTCCTCTTGAGCTATGGTTTGGACCTGTTAAAATTTTCTGGTTGAATTCACAGTCTAATCTTTTGAGATAACTTAACAAGAACTCCTGTGGCATTTTTCAAGAGGCACTTAAAGCTATTATTTGAAAATGGGGCTGCAACCACTGTAAAATAATTCAGTAAAGTAGTAAAATTGTAATATTCTTGAGAATGAAAAGGAGAAAACAAAAAAAATGCAGAAAATATGATTTTATTCTAATTTTTGGAAAGTAATAATGGCAAATTTCTGGATTATGTTTAAGGCATGATGGGAGTAGATGATGTTTTTGTTGCTTAAAAATCAATTGATAGGTTTTAACTAGCAAATTGCCATTTTTCTCTTCCTCTCAGAAAAATAAGGCTTGAAAGGCTTGTATGGAGCTTTGACTTTTAATATTTATTGGCCTATAAAGCGAACTACTGTCAACAAAAAGATCAAACAAAAATAAAGTACTGTATAGTTAACATTTGACTAAGGTTTATGATTCAGCCTGCACGTACTGTTAATCAGAAAGATAGCTCTGCAGAACGCATACCTAAGGTGAACACTGACATTACTTTTGTTGCAGTCAGCCTGGAGGAGAAAACCAGCTACTGTTTTCTTGTACCTATAGTGGTGAAGTCCTAAGATGATTCAGGGTGCACAGACACTCTCTGAAACAACTCAAACAAGAGTATTAAAAGCTGTAAATGATATTACATCATTATGAACAATAATAATATATCTCTATAGCTGCTACAGCAGTTGATAATTAGCATGGATCAAAGTTATTCCAATTAGGCATCGTGGTCAGCCCATTTTTAGTGTGTAGAGTATGTCAGCAGCCCAAGGCAGCTAGCCTGAGGGCAGATCAAGGGGCTCCAATACAATACAATACAATAATACAGAGCCAGGTGCCTTTTAATTGACTATACTGATCGTTGAATTTGATTGCCCTTGTCCAGGCTCTGAAGCACATGTAGACACAACCTAAGCTGCCAGTAATGAAGAAATAATGAAATATTGCCCAGAAAAGAGAAAAAAAATGTCATGAAATCTTGTAAACAACAGTTTTTATATCCGCTGATTTTATACATCTGCTGACTTTTATTCCACTGTTTTTGCTTTGGACTTTTTCCCTACTTTTACCCTTCTTCCTGTGTGGCTTTTCCAATCTAAACATACTCTGGAAATTGTTAGCTGTTGCCCCTGGATCTGGTAGTTCTTGGGTTAGAGTGAAAGGAAGGTTATTGGCCTTAGATGTTGTATAAACATTTAGTTGCAATTGAGCATGGCATGAAAAGACCTGTGCTTTAGTGTTCTGGTACTATGAAGAGTTGTAAAAACCCTGAAGTATGTGATTTTTAACATAAATTACTTAGCTTAATAATACTAAAAGTAGAAACAAAGTAGTAATTAAAAGAAATAAAATGAATATATGTTGCTCGCCAGGGTGAATTCAGGAGTAAAAAGCAGTGCTTGTTTAGTGTAGCTGTTTGGGAAAGTACGCAAATCTGTATTTATCCTTTTTATTCCTGTTGATTTTGTTTTATTTCTTTTCATGAAATCTCTATGTAATTTATGTGTTCTAAAAGGAAAAATTAAGTCTATTACAGAATCACAGAATCGTAGGGGTTGGAAGGGACCTCCAAAGATCATCGAGTCCAACCCCCCTGCCAAAGCAGGTCCCCTATTAAGCAACATTCCTTTTAACCTCTTAAATTCTTGCATTGAATTCAGCCATTTATTCAGTACTAATTGGATTCAAAGGAAAAACTTGATATTATTTCATTGGATATAGATCATGTTCTTCATATAAACACTGGAAAGCTGGTAATACACTACAATCAAAAATAACTTTGTTCATTTTTACTTACATTTGTAGCAGTTATTAATGAGCAGTTAAACCCCTTACACATTTATCCTTACATTATTTTTAGAATTATAAGTAAGGTGACTTTTAAACTTGTGTTAACTATTATTTTAGTTTAATTTTTCTCTTCTGTAATATGTTTTGTTAGAACTTGAAAGTGATGAAGAATCTTATATTTGGACAAACTAATGCTTAAAGAACAGGGGTTTACTTTGTACAGCTGAAATGATGTCGTGTCTAGACTCTGTTTTATAGAAGTATCTTTTTGTGTGTGGTCATTTTTGCAATAACATGTGAATTCTTCTTTCTGTAGTCCCTAATGTCAGCCGAAATGGAGATCCTTTTGTACAAACATCAATTGTGGAAGCAATTGCAACTGTTGACAGAGCAATAAATTCAACGCGTACACATCTGTTTGACAGGTATCTCCTTCTTTTTAACGGATAAATCAAAGTTAAAGTATATACTAAAAGAAATGGAACATTTAGTAAGCAAGAAGCCATTTTCTTACTATTTCAATAAATGTTAATGTAGGATTAATTCTGGGAATAGTAGTTGTAGTTCAGCATGGAAGGTTTCCTACTGTGAAATACTAAGTAGCAGAAATCAAATTTTTGTCTGTTGATCTCTCTGCAGTAGTTTTTCTAGGGAGATAGTGTGTTATAACAGGTTAGCAACTCTTTATTTCCATATTCTTTTATTAAATATGTATGTATTTGTTTTTGTTTGCCTTCCATTTTGAGATGAGTAAATCAAGGTATGTTTTAATCATGTTGAAATTTTACTATATGTAATGTTATTTTACAACTCCTTTGTGCACTTACCATTTTTTTCCAAATTATCTATTAGTCGTCCTCGTTCTCCAAATGATTTGCTAGCCTTATTTCGATACCCAAGGGATCCATACACTGTTGAGCAAGCAAGAGCTGGGGAAATATTTGAAAGAACATTACAGCTTATTCAAGATCATGTACAGGATGGTCTAATGGTTGACCTGAATGGAACAAGTCAGTATTCTTTCCTTATTTTTCTGTGATGGAGTGTATTTGCCTTCTTAAGTCATTAATAGTTCAAAGAAAGATTGACGGAGTCTGGGTTCCAATTGCAGAACCCTTATATCTTAATCAGTGACTTCACAAAACTTTACTAGAAATAAATTTACCTTTTCAGTCATTGGTTTGCACACTGCTACAGTATGGTGAAACTCAATTTGATTTGATTGAGCTCTCCTAGTAGAATGTTTCCACTTTTCCTCATGTTTACAAATTTGGGAAAAATTCATGTTCAGATTCTTCTCCTAATCTTATTCAATATTATGGAAGTGCTTAATGCATCCTGTTTGCTAGCTGCTTATCTGCTAATTCGTTAGGATCACTGTTTCATTGCAAAACAGATTTATCTGTTATGTATTGAAAAGAATCAGTAATTTATTACTATTTCTTTAAGTAGATTAATTTGGTGTCATCATTCAGAGAAAAGAGGCTGCAACAAGAAGAGTGTATGTTCTTTACAAAACAAGGTTTCTACATGTACCACTGTAGTATTCAAAGAATTATTTGCTACTCATTCTTTAAGTACTGTATCAAACTAATCTGTTTAACTGAAATCTCATATAGTGAGAAATAACATTTTTGCTGCTTTTTATAAACACCAGAAAAATTTGGTGTTTAATATTTCTACTTTTTAGATATTGAACTCCAAGTTCAAATTGATGAAGTCCAGTTGGAGCACATATAATTAATGTGCGTAAATGTGCATGTGGATAGGCTTGAGACACTGGACTGAAGCATTTGGAAATAATGACAGAGTTTTAGGAGAGCTTTTGAGACTTGAGACACAGCCAAAAGCTACACTGAAAATCTAGAGGAAATATTTTTACTTATTATATTTCTTTTGATGTCTATAATTGAGTATTTATTGTAACTTCCGAAAACTTTTAACTCTGACTGACCCTGAACTATGCAAGTATTTATAAGACCAAAGACTTTGTGTAATACTGTAAATGTGATAGTAAAAGAAGCTTGTTAGTTATTATTAGAGCTGAATAAATAATTTGTGATAAAATTAACCACAAAAACTTATATAAAATTATGTGAAGGCTTGTGTTTTATAAGAGCAACATGATTGAATTTGCTTCTCTGATTAGATGCATATGCAAACATTAAATACAAAACTCACACAGTGCAGTACAGCAGTAAGGATATTTGGAAACTAATGTGTGAGAATACTTTACCTGCTTTTCATTGTAATTTGTAATAGAAGAAATCAATCACCTAAGCCTTATAAAAAATTAGCATTAATGCATGTAAACACAAGTTAATGAACACAAATTCAGGCAACTTTCTGAAATATTTCAAATTCTGTTCACAACCAGAGCTTATTTTTCAGCCAAACAAAATCTGTAAGAATCTGGCTTATAGGGAAACCTGAATACTAGAACAAATTTGTTTTTGTTTAAAAAGCCTAATGCTTAGATCTTAATACTCAAATTTGTCCCTATTTGGTTTTATTTCCAAATGCAGAACCCAGTGAAAGATGTTATTTAGCACTTCTGCATGGGGAACAGTTGAAAAACTTGACAATTTCATATTCAGAGACTTTTTTGTTAAAATCTTGGAATATACCAAGGAAAAATGATGGAGCCAAATTTTCTTCCTCAGTGCTCAGTGTAACAAGGGGAATGGCCACAAATCACTACTCTGAAAGTTCAGATTGGATTTTAGGATACTTTCTCACCAGGAAGCCAGTACAGTACTAGAATAACTTATCCAAAAAGGCTGAGGAGTCTCAGTCAGTGGGGAGTTCAAGACAACTAGACAGGGATACAGCTGAGCTGATTCCTTGCTTCAAGCAGGAGCCATTGAATCTAACCCCTAGTTGAAATGTCGCCACCCACTGGAACGTGAAGCAGTATCGTGGTTCCAGACATGAGTGGTGTGGATCCAAGGGGAAACCTGTGCCAAGTGTTACGCAAACACTAATTTTTCTTTGCAGTGAAAAGCTGTGAGTAATGTGAATGCAGATTACTGCACTCCACTTGTCTTACAGATCACTCTTCTGTTTAGTTAAATTGCTCATGGTGATTTTCCTCTGTACTTTCTATTCTTTGTTCATCTTGCAGCACTACAGCTTTTACTCTGACAAAGCAAAACAAAATAGCAATATGTTCACTGAATTATCGAATTTTAAGGGAGAAAATTTCAAAATCTAAATAAGTTGCTGAGTTTTCTATGACTTTTTACTGACGTGAGGAATTTTTTTCCATTCTCGGTATGAGGCTGTTATTTCTGAAAATATCTATGCTTTTTTAGGTGACCAAATAAGAAACAAAATCTTTTTGTAAAAGTTCTACTGGAATTGTCCTTTCACATAATTCTCTCCTGATTTAATAGTAGTTGTTCCTCAAATGAGTGAGCAGTGCAATATATATACATTATGACTTTACTTTTTAAAATGATAATCATGTGAAAAATACAGTACAAAAAATAACATTCTAAACAAATTGGTAACCATGAGTCTAAAAAGTCTTTGATTTTCTTTCTTCTCTCTTCTGGTTTCAGGTTATCACTATAATGACCTTGTATCCCCACAGTACTTGAATCTGATAGCTAATCTTTCGGGCTGTACAGCTCATCGACGAGTAAACAATTGCTCAGATATGTGCTTTCACCAGAAGTACAGAACACATGATGGAACATGCAACAATCTGCAGCATCCCATGTGGGGCGCTTCTCTGACAGCCTTCGAACGTCTGTTAAAGTCAGTCTATGAAAATGGATTTAATTTGCCTCGGGGAATCGAACCCAAAAGACTCTCTAATGGATATACACTCCCAATGCCTCGCTTGGTTTCAACTACTCTGATTGGAACTGAAACCATAACCCCAGATGAGCAGTACACTCATATGCTCATGCAGTGGGGTCAGTTTCTCGACCATGACCTTGATCTCACCGTTGCTGCCTTAAGTGAGGCGAGATTTTCAGATGGTCAGCATTGCAGTTCAGTTTGCACAAATGATCCTCCATGCTTTTCAATAATGATACCACCAAATGATCCCAGAGTCAGAAATGGTGCACGCTGCATGTTTTTTGTTCGCTCCAGTCCAGTTTGTGGAAGTGGAATGACATCTCTCCTGATGAATTCTGTGTACCCACGAGAACAGATTAACCAGCTGACTTCATATATTGATGCATCAAATGTATATGGCAGTTCAGATCATGAAGCTCTGGAAATCAGAGACTTGGCAAGTCAAAGGGGTCTTCTGAGACAGGGCATCGTACAAAGATCTGGCAAGCCCCTTCTTCCATTTGCTACTGGCCCACCAACAGAATGTATGAGGGATGAAAATGAGAGCCCCATTCCCTGCTTTTTAGCTGGTGATCAGCGTTCTAATGAACAGCTGGGTCTTACCAGTATCCACACGTTGTGGTTTAGAGAGCACAACAGAATTGCCACAGAGCTACTGAAACTCAATCCACACTGGGATGGTGACACAATATATCATGAAACACGCAAAATTGTTGGTGCAGAAATGCAACACATAACATTTAGCCACTGGCTACCTAAGATCTTTGGAGAGGTAGGCATGAAGATGCTTGGCGAATATAAAGGTTATGATCCCAGTGTTAATTCTGGCATAACTAATGAGTTTGCAACTGCCGCTTTTAGGTTTGGTCACACACTCATTAATCCTTTTCTGTATCGACTGGATGAAAACTTTGAACCTATTCCACAAGGCCATCTACCTCTTCATAAGGCATTCTTCTCTCCATTTCGGATTGTAAATGAAGGAGGCATTGATCCACTTCTAAGGGGATTGTTTGGTGTTGCTGGTAAGATGCGTGTCCCATCACAATTACTCAATACAGAGTTAACTGAAAGACTCTTCTCCATGGCACGTACTGTGGCTTTAGATCTGGCAGCTATGAATATTCAGAGAGGCAGAGATCATGGAATTCCTCCCTACCATGATTTTAGAGTTTACTGTAATCTTTCTTCAGTTCAGACTTTTGAAGATCTGAAAAATGAAATTAAGAATCCTGAAATCAGGGAAAAACTTAGCAGGTGAGCCTGAGGTGAAGAAAAACAATCAATTATCTAAATGTGCATGTGAAATTAATAGTTAAATGTCTTATTTGGGAGAAAGTATTTGTTAAGAAAGGTGTAAAGAGATTTTTTTTTTTTTTAAAGAAACATCAATCTGTATCAGGAAATGAGGAAATTTCCCACATATAGTTAGTTTCTCCACTTCTAGATCTTGATGAGCAATATGAAGTTGCATGCATTCATGAAAGTAGTAATTTGAAACATCTGTTTTTATAAATGTTGCTAAATATGAATGTAGTTTTAATGCAAGTTCATGTACAGTTCTATGCAATCAGGAAACAGGAACTAATCTGGAACAGGAATGTAATTAATTGTTTATGCACTGTGTTTTCATGTGTGCATTCTTCATCACAAGTTATCTGTGCTCTTTAGCTGTATCAACAACTAAAAATAAGTCTTCAGCTATCTTCCATCCCAAGCTTATCTACACAAAACCAGAGACTGAGTCTTAGCTAGGGTGAAAACATACAGAAGGGCAAGAAACATTTATTAGGAATCAAAAGAAAGTTGCTAGAATAAAGGAAGTTGTGGGATAGATTCCCGTATCTCCATGTTCTTAATTGTATGTACAACCTACATGGCAGGACTTCACAAACTCTTCTCAAAAGATGTAGCACAGACACAGTCATTTTTTACTTTATGTTACCCATATATTTTCCCTTTAGTTTTATGGCATACTGTTTTTGTGTGTGGAGGTTTGTTGTGGTTTGGTTTTGTTTTGTTTTGTTTTGTTTTGTTTTAATAAATGGATAATGTTTAATGATAAATGTTTGTATTTTTCTTTTTATAGGTTGTATGGCTCCCCCCTGAACATAGACCTATTTCCTGCTTTAATGGTAGAAGATTTAGTTCCAGGAAGCCGACTGGGACCAACTTTGATGTGTCTGTTAAGCACCCAGTTCAGGCGTATCAGGGATGGAGACAGGTAAATTAAAATACTATGGAAACTACAGGTGATTTTAAATTGAGGGTGCTTAAAAGCAGTTGTGATGTCATGTTTCAAGATTAATCTGTATTTTTTATTTTCATGTTAAAGATGAAGAAAACAGGTTCAAAATATTGTTAAAAGCTGTGATTAATTTGCTTTTTACATCTGTTGCTTTTTACGGTGAATATGCCATACTGAGTTTCAAAAAGTACCATTCTGATTAATTATGGGTCACTCTTGATCTTCCTTTTACCAGTTACTCAAATCACTTACCTTTCTGCAAAGTGGATATTATTCATCTGCTTTCATTGATATTTAATAATTTTATTGACAAAGAAATTGCAATAACTTTCACTATCTCTGCTATTAAGCTTGGGTTGAGAATGTACTGTTCTGTATCATCTGACTCCAGTGCGTATATGCACCTGAAGTACATTTGAAATGGACAGGTTGTCTCTAAGAGCACAATTGGATGATTTTTCTGAAATTACTTTGCATGCATACTATGAGCAATTTCTCATTCTCAGTTACTACAGTGCCAGGAATAAGAAAAAAAAATCACTGCTATTGTTACAACAGCTAGAATTCTTCTGAGCAGTTCCAGCATACTGGTTTGGAATTTGAAAGTCAATATTTTCCTCATTTTAACACTGTGACCTAGAATCCTGCTTTTACTCTTCATGAGGGTGAAAAGACTTGTGCTGGTTAGTTCCGTCCTAGTGAAAGAGACATAGAGGAAAAATGTAGGGAATTGGATTTGATTCACTTTTTAACATTGTTAATTGATTTATACAGGTTATGCAGTTGTTACTTGGGGTAGCAACTGATATAAATACCTTTTTATTTCTCTAGAAAATAATACATGTTTTTTTGTATACTTTTTTTTTTTTTTTTTGCACAACAACTTTCTTACATCAAATCTGTTTAAACATTAAACTGTGGAACAGAAAAATCTCATGCCTGGAGGCAAAGAGAGTAAAAGGAAGCAAAGAGAGTAAAAGGAAACATGTGTAATATGTATTCCAGATAGCTGGTGATAAGTTCCTATATGTATCACAACAGGAAAATTGTATTGCTTTTTTTTTGTGCAACTGTGAATTTTTTCAGCAAAATATTTTTTTCCCCAGAGAAAGAGACATTTAAGATTTATAGGAAAACACTGAATATTTAGGGAATGGGATTCTGCTGTCCAAAGAATACAAATGTTTTGAAGCAGCATGCCAGAAAATAGTAAAATATTATTAGACATGATGAAAGCAACTCTCTCTTCCTTGAAAAGCATTTACAATGGGCAGAGGATCAAAGCTTTCAGCACCATGCAAAATATATGTGCCCGTGCAGGGAAAAGGAGTGATGTTTGAAGTGCGCCTAACTTCATATCAAGATGGAAATTTCATAATCTGTTTTTCTGATTCTAGTGCTTGGAATTACATTGGTGACTGCCCAGTGCCTTACGAAAATGATAAAATAAGTAGGCAAAATGGAATTTGTTGAGCATTCTTCGGGACCCAGCATAAAATAAGCTTGATGTAAAATTCAATGTTAAAGAGCCTCCTACTTAGTTCTTATCACAGTTGATGAAAGAAGTACCAATTTAGATTGGTATTTTCACAGTTTTGTGAGACGTAAACAAAATCACAGTGAGTGATTCTTACATGTTAGAGTAGTGTAAAATCATTCCAAATCCCAGACAGTGACTTAAAATATTTTCTTTCAGAAGGCTGGCTTCTTTCTCATAGTAATGGATTCTTTATGTTCTGTATTCATAGAAGGCTTTTGGCCCTTTATGAATGAAAATCAATGTTATGGTTTTGTAATTTCTTTGGTTTGCGTTGCTATTCCACATCAGAACATCATGCAGGATAATGGGAGTTAAGGGGAGAGTTTTTTTTTTCTTTCCTATGGACTGCCTTAATTGGGCATGGGGGGGAGGGGTAGCCGAAAAAGGGGACGGAGTTTTTTTCTCTTTGCGCGCGATTCCCCGGTGAGGAGACAACGTGGTCGCAGCTTCCCGCCTCCTACAGCTCGTCGGTGAGGTTTAGTTCTATTTCTCTCCTTGTTGAAACTCTCTGTTGTTGTTTAGCATTATTAGGTTCATTAAACTGCCGTTCGTTCTCAGATCGCTCTTTCTTTTCATTCCTTCCCTCCTAGACCCATTCGCCGTTGTTTTTTTCTTTCCCCTCTCTCGGAGCGCACGTGGCCGGGCCGCGCCGCGCCGCGCCGCTAGAGAAGGGAAGCGCTTCGCGCTTTCTCTCCCCGGGTTTTGTCCCCGCTGTCACGAGTGAGCTCTAGAGAGCACCCCGTGACAATCAAAATATATTATTCTAAGCCACGGCATTTCCCTCTTGAATCTCATGAATTACCGAAGCATATATTAACAAGACCCTAAGTTAATATGATCATTTGAATGAATTCAAAGAAAAAAAAAAATGACTAAAATTAATAATCTGTTATCTTAATCATAAAATATGTATAGATTAGCTGTTCTCTAATCCGTTCACCAATTCTCTCAAATTATTTTCATATCCTAAGAAAGTTGTCTGGAGAAATAATTCGTATTTTAAAGCTCTACCTTTAAAGAACCTTAATTTTGGTAGTCTAATGCCATTTTGTATGTCCTAAGATACTAAAAACATCAAAATGCAAGAAGATGTCAAAGGTGCTGTTAATGACTTAAGGCCCTTTCAGAGTTTCAGCCCAACACTACCTTGGGTGAAAGTCACTATCTAGGTTCCTCAGTATGAAAAGGATGTTAATGTCCCTGATAGCATTCAGAGAAGGACAACAAATACACACCCTGTGAGGAGAGGCTGAGGATGCTTGGGCTGCCCAGTCTGAAGAAGAGGGGCCTAAGAGATGACTTTACTGCTCCCTGCAGTTCCCTGAGGAGGGGAAACAGAGGAAGGTGCCAGGTTTTGCTTCTGGGAACTAATGGCAGAATGGGAATGGCACAGAACTGCACCAGGAGAGGGTCATGCTGCATATTAGGAAATATTTCTTTACTTTGAGGGTGGTCAAAGACTGGAGCAGGCTTCCTAGAGTAGTGGTTGATGCTCCATGCCTGTAAGAGTTCAAGAGGAATTTGGACAATGCCCTCAATTAATATGCTTTAACATTTGGTTACCCCTGATCAGGCAGGTCAGGCAGCTGAAGTTGATCTTTCTTTGGTCTCTTCCAACTGAACCGTTGTATTCTAAAGTAAAGATGTCTGAGATTAGGTTCTATAAAAAAGCTCATTTACTTTTTAATACAGTATTGCAAGTTTTCTGGAAAAATACATGTTTAGATTTTTCACTAGCAAACCTGTCTTTTCTGTGAGATTACAGGTTATGGTATGAGAATCCAGGTGTGTTCACGCCTGCTCAGCTCACTCAGATCAAGCAGACATCTCTTGCCAGAGTTTTGTGTGACAATGGTGACAACATAACCAGAGTGCAGCATGATGTCTTTAAGGTGGCTGAATTCCCTTATGGATATAGCAGCTGTGAAGATATTCCTAAATTGGATCTCAGGATGTGGCAAGATTGCTGTGAAGGTCAGTAGTGTCTTTTTAACACCTTTGGTAAAATGTAATTATCCCCAAGGACAGAGAGTTCTCTGTTAAATACCTCAGAATTTAAGGCAACATGTAAAGAAGGGTTCTATCTAGTATGAATTTACCATGAGAACAAACTCAGCTGACATTAGAAGTGAGATGGAAAAAAAAAATACTCTTGTAAGATGTTGCAAAATTTAGCTTTTAAGCTGATAATTATTTTGTCTTGTCTGGTAAACGCTGAAAAACTTTTCTAGACTCCTAGAAAAGAAAAATCTTCACTGGAAGATTTAGTCCAAAATGCTGGTTATTTGTGTGAGACTGGGAGAATAAGATACTTCAGATTTTGATGAAATCATATATATTTTTTCACAAGGTATCATGTCATTCAGGTCGTGTCCTAATTTTTACAGTCATTCAATTTTTTAAGCAGTTCCTTTCCTAGGTTTGCCCTTCTCAAACTGATGATAATAGCTTATAAACCACTAGATATTCTTGAGTTTGTCATTTTACCAACACAGCACGAAGTTTTTCAGTATCATTTCAAAATAATCCTCATATATACCAGAGGCATAAAGAAAAAATCAATTATCATTCTTCAAATGCTTTATCATAAGCAAATAAATTATGTTCTACCAGTTCAGAATAAGTTCACACTGCCAGGGTTCATGCAATTTGGCACACATTTTCACAAATACATTAATTACATCAATTTGGAAAACTTGTAAAGCTGACTAATTATGTGTTGATTCTCTAAATGTTATGTTATCACTGAGCCTGGTAAAGCAGTTGTTATCTTTGGAAAGTCTTAAGACTATAGAGCCATTCAACAGCCTAGCTTGTATTTTCATTCAAGAATGTTACTACCACAGTAATACTGGACTGAGCACAGTTTCACAACTGCCAGGCAAAAGAGAAGGTAAATTACTGTCTTTAAAAAAATGCCTATTTGTATTCCCTTCTTTTGATTTTTTTCAAGTCTGTGCAGAGGTTAATGAAGAAAAAGTCACGGCTTGAACTCCTTTCTTGTGTGGATGAATGGATGTAGTGTTTTCTACAGGAATCTAGTGTTAGGAAGTTCAGTTTTAATATTTCATTCTGTGGTACTGGAGATTCAGTACTCATCTGAGATAAAGTACATACACAGTGTAGATTCAGGAAAAGCATTCAAGTTTAATAGATTCTGTTTATTTGAATTTATTACTTTTTTTTTTTTTTTTTTTTAAAGAATAAAAGTATTTAAGCAATATTCCTTCTCCACATTTAAAATATTTCTCATCATTTTATAAATAAAATTATCTTAAACTGTGCTAAGTTAAAAATTAGAATACAGACTCCGTTGTCATTGCACTTTGTGTAATAAGTGACCCATATATTCAGCTGTTTTTATTAGGTTAATAAACACATCTGTTTTAATTTGTTCAAGTTGAAATACTTTTCCAATAAAGAATAGAAAAACTTCTTAGTTATAAAGAATTATTTCTTAGATCTCTTTTCTAATGGCAGTATTTGTTTCTTATAAAGGAAAGCATTATTACCTTTTATAATAACAACAGTAGATTGCTGCTAGATTTCAGTTAACAAATCATACAACAGAATTTCTAGTTTTCATTTTTGGAATAAAACCTGCATTCCACTGAAATACACGAGACTGTTTGATTTCCTTCACTTTCTATCTTTCTTTTACTGTTGGAGTCAGAGGGAAGTTATGCAGAATTATTGCAGCTCTTTGTTTTAGCAGAAAAGATACAGATTTCCCAAACAAGAACTGTTGGTGCTTTTTTTCAGGTTCTCAGATACAAAAATAATAATAATTATTATTTTTTTTATTTTGAAATACTCAGTATAATTTCTGTTATTACTGTTGTTGACAGTTCTGAACACAAACACAAAAATGATAAAATTATCTTCCCTCAAAGTTGAGCATATTATTCTGAACATGGTAAAGGTTTATGAAATAAGTTATATGAAGAATGCTTTAGTCTCTTCTTTCACCTCAAAAACGTAACAGTTCTCCTTCAACTACCTGTTGGCCATCCCAAAGCTGCTTAGTTCACAACAACAAAATATGCCATTGAATATTTTCAGGCTATCATTAATTTTACATTATTTTTATTATTTTTTTCCCAACATTGTCTGGAGCTTCTGTCTTTAATAGAGTTAGTCTGTGAGCTTCAAGGTGAAGTACCAATGTGAGATCTCTCATCAGCCTCCTCTTCTGTAGGCTGAACAGACCAAGGGACTTCAGCTGTTCCCTCTTTTTCCCCTCTAGACTCTTAACTATCTTTAAATCTCTCTTCTGGACACTAAGAGTTTTATGTCCTTCTTGCACTGTAGCGCCCAAAACTGTGTACAGTACTTGAGGCGAGGCCATACTAGTGCTGTGTAGAGCAGAACAATCCCTTCTGCTGCCTGGCTTGCAGTACTGGGCCTGATGCACTCCCAGGAACCATTGGCCTTCCTGTCTGCCTGAACATACTGTTGACTCATGTTCCGCTTGCTGTTGACCAAGACCTCCCAAATCTCTTTCAGCAGGGCTGCTCTCCAGCATGTCACTCACCAGTCTGTATGTATAGCCAGGCTTGCCCCCTTTCCAGGTGCAGAATCTAGCACTTGTTCTTGTTAAAATTCATGTGTTTGATGATTGCCAAGTTCTCTGATTTGTCTAGATCTCTCTGCAAAGCCTCTCTACCCTCATTGAAGTCAACAACCAGCTCCTTCCAACTTAGTATTGTCAGCAAACCTACTCAAAACACTTCTTAGTCTCACATCCAAGTCATTTATGAAAACATTGAAGAGAACTGGCCACTGACCCTAAAAGGGAGCCACTAGAGCCACTAGCCTGATATAACTCCATTTTGGCCATTTCCTGGGTTTCTCCATCCTTTTTACTAGTCCCACTGGCATGACTGGGAGCTCTTAGGTTTATACAAATGCTTAAAGTAACAACAACGTAATTCACTACTTTAAATCTCAGAAAATTGAGGTATAATCAAATAGAAGCAGTAGTTGAATTACACATCCTTTTTCTACACATTTCCTTGATCTTTCAAGTTGTCTTTAATCTCTTGTCAGATGAATTCTTCTTGACTCAGATCTTGAAATGTGATTTGCTAAGAATTAAGATGGCTTAATACTTCTAAATGTCTTCTCTGTTGCCCACTGGGTTTATGTTATAGGTCTTAACAAGGTTTTAAAACCTTGTGGGAAGCAGGACACTTTCTGAAAATATGTATATAGCTATCAAATACTGATGAATTATCGTGACATTTGCAATATGACAATAACCAGCTTCTAGAAGAAAATGTTATCTGTAGAGAAAAAGTGTATTCAGTTGGTTTTAAACATTCAGCTTCTTTTACAGAAAATGAATTCAAATAGATATAGCTAATTTGGAGAAATTTGAGGTGGAATGGGAAAGAAGTTCAACAGAAGTTCAGGTTGATTTTTCTCATATGCTAGTATTTTTTAGGTATATTTTCATTCATCTTCTTTATATACGCAGTTACAGATGTAACAGTTGTACAGATACAAACACATGTATTTACAGGTATGTATGCAAATCTCTTAGTTGGGGCTTATTGAAAGCTGTTACATTCTGTTCTGCACTTCTCAGCACTGATAATCTTCTCCCTTATAACTGAAACTGCAACTATGAAATAGTCGTTCCTTTGAAAAGCTGGCACCTTTAAAAACTACAGAAATGTCAAATCTGTGTACTTGAAGCTGCCACTAACATATGGTTCTTATATTTACCAGTCTAAGGTTATAAAAACCATCCCAGGATTTTGGTGCTTTGATTCACAGCACCAGCATATGACTGAAAAAAAACAACAGGCCATTGTGCTAGTGTGCTGAAAAAAACTATAGTACAGAAGATACAGAGCAACCAATGTATTATTTGCTCAGTTTACAGAGAGTTACATTTGTTTCTCAGGTTGCTTAGCTGAGCATTGTTTTTTATGCTTTTTTTTTTTTTTTCCCCTCTTAACTTGAAACTTGTGCAATAATTTGTGTTAATGCTTTAGGCATTTGTTCTAGGTACTGCAAAATTCAAAACAAATATTTTCTAAAATGGTACTACCCTTTTGAATAGAGTTGTTGTGGTGCAAGTTAACAGAGACATCAGGGAAAATGACTTTTTCCCCTCTTCAGTTGCTGTCATGGTTCATTCTGTTAATACCAGACTTAACTGCGATAATAAATCCATGGATCCCGTTTTTCAGCTTTTCCTTTCTGGTTTCGTAGCAGACTCTACTTCTAAGAGCTGAACATGCTTTTGGTTTGTGCAGCAGCCTGACCCATGACAACTGTTTGTTTTTAAAACCTCTGCAAACAGAAATAAGAAAATTTCATTTTCTCATTCTCTCCAAAGTGCTGTTCCTGTTTTGTTTTGTTTTTCTTTATGAGACTCTTTCCAAATATTACAGTTTTTGGAAGGGTAAATAATGTAAATTGGAAATACATACTTCATCCTGTGGAGTCATCCTCTCTGGATCTTATGAGAAGATTTTTTTTGTTATGATTGTTCTCAGGCTTGACACTTCTACTGTACCATAGAAAATGTGTTAGTGTCTGAGTGACTGGTGATACTTTCAAATCCCTTAATAAAGCCCTATGCCCAAACATGCAATTGTTTGAACAATAAGGAGTCTGCAAATGTTCTCCAGGATTTCATTAAATATTCTCTTTCAAATGCCAAAAATAACAAAATTAGAGTAGATGAGGAAACATCACTTTCATTTTTCTGTTACCATTTCCACCATCTGTAACTACTTCATTCAAACAAGAAAACAGCTCAAAGCCAAATGAGTGGAAATTTTGGATATGAAGAGATTATTTAAAGCAGTATTTATACATTTGTGGAAAAATATTATTTACTTATTTATTTCATACAATAATAATAATAAAAAGGTCTGTAAATAATCAAATTCTCTGCATCCAGCTGACTTAAGTACTGTATCCCTCAGAAGTTTTCAGCTGCATTCAAGCTGATTCCACATGGGTCAGTATATATGATTCAGAAGAAACTGTAAAAATATATTATCTAATATTATAACTGTGGATAGTGTGGTTTGTAATGTGTAATTTCTTATCTAATTTCAGACTGTAGAACTAGAGGACAGTTTAATGCATTTTCATATCACTTTCGGGGAAGACGTTCTCTTGATTACAGCTTTCAGGAGGACAAGCCCTTGAAGAAAATGAAAATGTCCAAAACAATAAGGTGAGATTTTTCTTTTTAAAGAAATATGAAAAAGCAATTGTTTTCAAAATAGAATGAAACTGAAGGATTCCTTTGTAAGTGCATCTAACCCTTTTTTTTTTTTCTTTCCAGTTTCTGCTTTCTCAAGTTTGTCACTGATATATTTCATTCTGACACTTCTGCATAGCCATAACAGTAAATCACTTCTTTTCACACTCAAATTTGTGTAAGACCCTTTGTGTGTGACACAGTATAGTACTTCTGTTCTTCCTGTGCTTTTCAGGAAAATAAGTCACTAATAAAGGGCATTTTGGGGGTTTGGAATCCCACAGCCCTGCTGTGCCTGCAGGAACCAAATTAAATGACTTCCTTTCCTTCTCAGAGCTGCCAGGTTGTCCTGTAGAAACAGGAAGGAGCTGAGTGCTGGTAACACACAAAAAAAAAAAAGTGTAGTGATGGTAGAGATTGTTTCCAGTACCTCATAGCAGGGCACAGGAGGACAGAGGTTTTACAGAGAGACAGTGTTGTTTATAACCCCATAATCATCAAAATACTTCAGCAAGGAAGTAGTCTGAAGATCAGTAAGAAATAATCTTCACGTGTTCCTACAGTTTCCAGGGAATCTATGAATTAGTGCAAGGAAATGAATTCTGCTCAAACTTTTTTTTTTTTTTTTTTGGTGATATTTTATAAAGAATATAACTTAAAATCCTTCACTCTCTCTCTTGACTAAATACCCTTTGCTTTTTCCATATAGTGTGTGTTCTTTTAGCAAATAAAATTATCTGCTTGACTTAAAAGAACATTGGTTCACATTTTTCCAGAATCTACCCACTCAAGGAAAGGAAAGCAAGGAAAGATAAACATGTATCTGAGGAGCATCTTGTTCTTGTTAATAAACTGTTTCACTTTTTCAGAGATGAAATTCAAAGATCTGTAGTAGTCGAGTACTAAGTAGGACTACAGTATATTTAGTAAATTTATAATACTTTGTTTAGAGTGTAAATAGGGCCAGCAACAAGATTCTTCTATCATTCCTATCAATTCTCATGCTCATTGTTTTATTTAAATTACATTTAAATTAATTTAAATGGTGAAAACATATTTCTCTCTCTTTTTTTTTTTTTTCCTTCTCATTTTCTATAACAAGCAGGTGGGGAAGATTAAACATTTAGTTACAAAATAACAGCTGAGTTATGTGAATTTTGGCATATTATGTTGTTCTGATTTCTTTTTCTTTAATTTAGATTAAAAAGTATGCAAAACTAAGTATCTTGAACACTTGCCAATAAATACTGTTTTAATTTATACAGAAAGATTATAAATTGTGAATCATAGTACTGAAGAGAGTATCTTTCCTATCCGTTTTCTGTGTAGTCCTTAGTTCTGAAAAGACATGGTAACAGAATAGGAAGACTTGTATGTTTTGAAAGATACTAATGAAATAAGTGACTTAAGAATTTGTGTTTTCTTAGTTTTGAATATATTACTTATTAAGTCTTGCCAAACAAGGTCTTGTACATTACTGACAATTCCTTTGATAATTATATACAATTTTTCCATCACCAGAGGGAGTTGATTAACAGATTAGTGTTGTGTGACTCTTATCGGATATCAGCTGGAAAAGACAAAGATACTGTGTATGATAAATATCACTGACCTCAAATGTAAATTAAATTGGACAGAAGAATATGTCTATATATGAAAGCATTTATTCTCATTTGTTTATGAAGCTTCTTCCTTCTTAAAGAAATTTCTTTAAATAGATTGTTTGCTAATGATTCTTTAGAAGAAAAAGCTATGAATCTGAATGTGAAATGTGAATATCGTGTTTTCAGTTATAGTTTTTAAGGCATTTTTTAGATTTCTTGGGTTTCATATTTAGACTCAAGAGTTTCCTTGATTCTTTTCCCAATCAGTTTAAGGTGATACTCTACACTGTCACTGATGAAAACTTTGTGTTTCCCTCTGCATGAAATACATACATTATTTTTCTCAGTGGAACAAAGTCATTGTCACTAGTGACAGCAGTAATCTATAACTCACCTGACCTGAGACTGTCTTCTGTACCAGTCTGGTGTACTACTGTGGTTCATATAGCCAACTACCCATACTTCTTGGTTGGTGTTCTTTTACATTTTTGCTAAAAGTGTTCTGAAACATCTAGCTAAATAAAAGCTAGAGAAATGTCCTGACATGGCATTCATTTCTTGCAGTTCTGTGAAACAGAGTAAATATTTTCATAATGCCACCTCAGCATCTGATGAAAATGCAAATATGCCCATAGTGAATGACTTCAAAGAATTTGTTTTGGAAATGCAAAAAACTATTTCAAGCCTCAGAAGCCAGGTAAGATCCTATAATGGATAGTTTCTAATTGCAGTTTTAATTTATAATGTTCTCCTAACATCACTCCTTTTATGTTTTTAATATTTAGACATCCACTGCAGCAAAAAACCACCACATAGTATCTCAAACAAAAAACAACACAGAACATGGTGTGTTATTATTCTTTATTTCTATGTTCTTCTGAAATCATACTGAAATATTATAAAATTCGATTTCTTAATTTTTCAATCTACAATTAGTCTTTCTCTAAAAATTTGTCTGTGGAGTTATTAAAAAAAAAATCTTTCTTTTTTACCTAAAATATATAGAATCTAATTAAAAAGTAGGATTACTTTAAGAAGACTTTTACAATGTGACATCATTCAGAAAAACTTAGCAATAATGAAATTCAGTTTCAAAAATATTTACTATGTAGGGCAGATTAATCCAAAATAAACCGAAGATTTTGCCTAGAAAATTCCTCTAGAGTAACTTTTCTGTGTAATATATAAATAGCATCATACATTTATTTACATTGTAGTTTAGTTCCATTTTTAGTGGTATAATTTAATCACTTGCACTTACTCATGCTGCTAATCTGACAGTGGTAATACTATGATAGTCCAAGCTAAGAGTTTGTTACTTTACTGTGTTTTTTGGATGTAAAAATTGTCAAATGCTGGTGCATTTCTAATTACTGTTCCCATGCATGCAGCAAGATACACTAATAATATAAAATGTTTTTTTCATAATTAAGGAAAAAAATATGGATAAAATAGTCAAAATTCAAGTTAACATATTTAATTGAGGTCTTGGTATTTTTTTTACCTCTTTTTTACTGACACAGTTTTGAAAGTTTGTATTTGTCTTTCCATGTAAACGTTAGATATAGTTTGTTTATATGTAAAATGTATATTCCAATTGTAGGAAAGATGTATCCTTTTTATTTTTAGTTTTTGAATGGCTGTCAGTATGCATTACATATTTCCAATTTTTTATGCATTCTAAAAACTAAGTAGCCAGAAGTAGACCCAGACAAGTATTTATCATGAACTGCATAGCATAAGAGAAAAGAGAGAATACCTTACACATGTAAAAACTTCCCTTTTATTCAGTTATTAACTTTTTAAATATTTTCAGATAAAAAAACTTGAATCACGCCTCAGTAAAACTGATTGCACTGATGAAAAGGGTAAATCATATTCCAGCAATGAAACCTGGAAAAGGGACCCATGTACTGTGTGTGAATGCAAAGTAAGTACTTGGAAATCCATTCTGTAGTAGAAAATATATTAGGTTCCACTTCTAAGTCAGCATCTCCAGTGTTATGCTTGGTAATTACAGGGTAATAGTTTCTAATTCTTTTTTTTTTTTTTAATGGATCTTCAATTATTTTGTGCAAAATGTGATTCTGTTTCCATTTCTCTACCCCTAATAATTAACAGCAAAATGAGAGGCCTTTTGAAAAATTCTATTAAAATCATTGAAAATCAAAAGCTCATATAGCTTATTGCTAAGTTTTCATTTTCTTTTATCATGGCAGAATTTTAAAAAATACGTTCAAAGAAATATGTGGGTACTTACCACCAGCCCAGTTTCATGCCTGATCATTAAATAAAACGTTATACTGCAGTATTAAGGAAGTTAATATAGAATGAGCCTTCTCAATATCAATTCAAGTAATGAAACAAACTGGACAAAGTTAATTGTAACAACTGAAATCTTAGAGAGAATGAATGAGAAGAGATTTTTTGATAATGTGAAAACAATATTTCTTGCCTGGAAAATGTAGCTAAATATGGTCTGGCTTTGTTCCTTTTTTCCTGATACAGGTTGGTCAGATTACCTGTTTTGTGGAGTCATGCCCACCAGTTGACTGTGAAGCCCCTATGAAGGCTAAAGGAGAGTGCTGTCCAGTCTGTGCCAAAGAAAGTATTAATAAAAAGAAGCCATAAGTCTTTTATAGATTTTAGGGTGCATACTCTTCAAATCATATCAATGCCTGCTGATGGCAAAAACAGGTAACAGGCTTAAAACAGCAAGAAATTGAGATTTACAACATTCTAATGGTGCTGTAAGAGTATAACATAATATATCGTTGTATTTTCTGCCCATGAAGGTAATCACAATGCAAAATTAACAAAAGGGAAACTAGCAAACAGGTCAAACTTAATTGTGTGTTAAACTTCTCAGGTTAGACAAATTCAAACTGGTGCTACTTTAAAAAGAACACTGTCAGGCAGTTTAGGTATCTAAAATGACTGGGTTTAAGACGTGCTCTTAAAATGAACACTTTTCTTTCAAATCTGTGATTAGCAATGTTGACAGTTTACTCTCCATTTTCAGTCCCAGTCTGACTTGAAATTTAGCTCTTTGTTATTACTTCATAAATGATGGGAAAACAAAAGGTCACTCACTGTACCCATCAATGCTGTAGAGGGCCCATTTCTGCAACACACCTATGCATGGAAATGCTGTTGAATCACTTCTGTGCATGGACTATCAAGGAAGTAAAGAAAACCAATTTTCAACATCCTCTTGTTAATTCAAGGAACAAAATTGATTGGTATTTGCAAAATTTGTAAAAAGGCTAAAATTAATTGGAAAATGAGGGAAATATAAATAAATGTAATTGGAAGATAGAGAAAGTAATTGAATGCATATTACAGGAGTAACTGACAGTGTTCCTCATCTTAGCAAAACATACATGACAGAGTAGCGTTTGATCTTAACATGAACATAATCATTTTTTGTCAAAACATATGTAATTGCTTGGCAAGTTTTTTTTTGTTTATTTCATTTCTTTTAAATCATTGTAACATCCACTCCAGTTTTTAAGCATGCTTCTTTTGATATTGGATTGGTTCACTTGAACACATGGCCCTGTTATGAGAATGTGAAACCATGTCACATGCCAATTTGTATACAAAGATACCTACTGAGTCATTGTGCATATTGTCAATAGACATATGTTCCTGATTATATTGTGGCACTGTTTGTTGAAAAAAAGAAAAATCAAAATCAAACATCGTGATTAATTGTGGATTGACTACTTTTTCTGACAAGGTATTTGATTTTTTTAGGTTTTTTTTTTTTTTCTTTCCAATTTCATCTAATGCATATATATTTTTACCTCAGTATTTTTATTATTCACGTTAAAATTGTCTGCCAATGGACTTTATTTCCCATTTAATAAATGTTTAACATTATAGAGTATATGTCTACACTAGCATTTCAAAGTCATGTACTTTTTAGAATACAAATTGCATATTTTTGACCAGGAGTTATATATTATATTCAGTGAAGAACAACTATCATACCTCATTTTACAGGTTTTTCTTTGTTTGTTTGTTTGTTTGCTTGTTTATTCAGAATTGATTCTCTCTCTAGCTGATTAATATTTTAGAATTTAATTCTTCTTTAGTTATGCATTTCATTGACTTCTGAATTTGTTGCTCAAATTTAGACATTTGGGAATCAGAAAACTGCACAAAATTAAACATTTTCATCCTAACGTCTCAGATTATACAAACAAACTGAATTCTTAATTACTGCATGGTAAATCAAATAACTGAAATAATTAACCTAACACATTAATATGGGTTCCACTATAATATTTTGGCACATAATTTCTGTGATTACTAGCATTAATATTTTTTAGTTTGATAATCAGATACCATGGCACTCTCAAACTCTGGTGTATCTTTGAAGCTTGCTACAGAAACATGTTTTGACTATAGTAAGAGCAATATGTACATGTGAGTGGTGTGTCAAAGATGTGTGGTAGAGGGTACACTTGGAACTGCAATTTATATTTTTGAGAATATTTTAATTGATTTTATATACAGTATTTTGATTTATGTAATTTTCTATTTTAATACTTATAGAAATTGTGTGTGGTGAGCATGTTTGAGTATCATGTGGTTTCTAGAGGCTGTCATTCTTGTATTTCTTTGATACTCTGGTATTTTGTTGAAAGTCCAAACCACGTGTCTCATCTTGTAAGTTCAACTTGGATGGAACTCCATTGACCTATAGCAGGAATTCCTTAAAGAGGAATGATTGCAGAGCTGAACCAAATATAATTTATCTGTCTAAACACTTGTCCAAATCAGTAATGCATTCAGCTGGTTACTTTCTTTTATTCCATTTTTATATTAAATAAACCTTCTCTAAGTTTCTGCTTATAGGAAAAGAGAGTTTCCATTTATACAATATAAAATAGTACCATATATCTGATAGTTTGTTTTCTCCAGCCTCCAGAATAAAGAGGGAGGGTTTTTTTCCATTGTTCACTCTTTATTTCTTATGCTATATAAAATGGATTTAGAAGTCTGGATATGTTTAAGTGTAATATTGAGTTATTTTCCACTATCCGTCTAATGATAAACTATTCAGGAAAAACAGGTCTTTATCCACAGTTTAAAGTGTAATCAGCCATGGATTGTATTAATTAAGTTTTATTGCTGTTTCTGCAGTCAGCATTAATTTTAATATTTCTGAAACAATGGCCAATGCATAGATGACCATTTCCTCAGTATCCACTGTGAGAATATTGCTGTACTATGTTGCAAATTTTATGTATTTATTTTCTTTTTTTTTTAATATTACCTAAACAAAGTCTTTGTTGTTTTTATTTTAATCAGTAAATTTACCAAAGAACTGTTTGCACTGTATAATGAACGCTTTTCAGTTAAAATAAAACGGGCCACATTTCCAAGTTACCTCTCTGGTGGTAATTCAGTGAAAGCAGTGACTAAATGAGATTAGGGTGCTGAGAAGGTAAGAGCAGTCACAAACTACACATGCTTGGTGCAGCTCTGAAAGGGATCTCCTGTGCAAGAGATTCTCCTCATCTTGTTAATCCATCGCAGGATGGAAGTTACCACTGAAATCAGAAGCAATTACTCTCATCCTTTGGTGAGGATCTCTGGGGTGCAGGGTTGGTTCCTTGGATTTTACAATAAAGTATCACTGCAGTTAATATAGTAGCCTCACAGTGAAATGGGAGAACTTAAAGACTCCTGTATATACAGTTAAGAATTCTATTGGATTGCAATGGAGCTGCATCAGGAAAGGGTCAGGTTGGGTGTTACAAAAATGTTCTTCACCAGAGAGTGGTGGGCATGGAACAGGCTGCCCTGTCATGGCCCTAGGCTGCTGGAGTTCAAAGAGTATTTAGACAACACTCCCAGACATTAGACTATGAGTTTTGAGTGGTGCTGTGTGAAGCCAGGAGCTGGACTCGATCCTTGTGGGTCCATTCCAACTCAGGATATTCTATGATTCTAAGACTATGCTGCAGTATAGTTTGAATATTACATAAGGCAGAACTGCAATCAATTTGTTTGTGTGTTTTCCAGAGTGCTGCTCTTCCAGAATGTTGGCAAGCAGTATTCAGTTTCTATCCTTGAAAAAAAATTATGGCGATCAGATTATTTTTTCCCCATTTTTCTAATACCTTACATGAGTAATGCATGCTTCTTTTATCAGGCACAGTCAATTTCTGAGTGTAACATAATAGTTCTCAAATATAAAAATGCCAACAACTCTTTTGTGGCTTTGTCATTTGGGATTTTAAAATAGAGCTTTGTATAAGCAAGATGAATTCCAGGGTTCAATAGTTAATTGCCAGAAGATTTGTTAATGATTATTAAAAACAAAACAGAACAAAAGCCAAAGAAACAGAAACTAAGTTAATTATGACAAAATTCATGGTCTACTACTGATACATTTTGAGAAAGATTCAGATATGCTTGCCATACTCTAAGTAAATTCACTTTATTCTTTTTAGTTGATTACAGCTAAGAATCATTTGGCTATAGTATAATCCGTTGTCTTTACAGGGAATGACCACCCATACTCTGTAATTTTATTTTCTAAAATAATATTGTGCTGCCATTGCACATGTCATTATATGACCTAAAATCCTTTTCCTTGTATTTTTAATTCCATACAAATTTTATATTTTTTTTCCTGTGGCATTTGCCAAATCACTAATCTTCAGTCTATATGTATTGGGACTGTTTGACATCTTTGTGTTGGAGATTAAAATGAAGTATAGAAAACTGGTATGCTTGACTAGTTGTATCTAAGCATACTCATTCTTCTCTTGTAGTTTTTTGTAAATGGAATAAATATAGTACATATACGGGATAATACAACTATAAAATTACCATATAAATATAATATTAAATAATATATTTATATATGTATATGATATTTATCTATAAAATATAAACATAAAATTAAGAAGAAAGACTTCACTGCCTTTTGATGGTTCATTACATTTACCATATGGGGTTCAGCTCTACATATGTTTCTGAATTCACTACTATCATGTTTATTATGTACAATGAGATCTGATATGTGATAAAAAGCTTGTTAGATGGAATATAGAAATAGCAGTATGACCATGTACATATACCTCTTTGCAGCCTGGTCTAATGGTTGGTGACTGCACATAGCAAGGGGGTTGAAACTGTCTGATCATTGTGATCCTTTTCAACTCAGGCCATTCTATGATTCTGTGATCTCTGAACACAGTTTGTATTAAACTGCCAGTGGAAATTTATCCTTAGTTTAGGAGTTTATCCTTAGTACAACTAATGGGAAACTAACAGTTATTTTAGTTATACAAATTACTATTTACTAATAATGTTGTAATCGATTATGCATTATGACTTACCTAAGCAGGAGGTTCTACTGAGTTGTCTAAAGGCAGAATTTTTGTCTGCTAATACCATATTTCACATCAGACCTCCTAGTGATATCAGGCTGTTCTTTTGCAGTTATCTCGACTGCTTAGTTTCATGGAATAATTCCTATTATTCACATTTTTACACACTTAGCCTTCTGTACCATATCAAGGAAACCTTTGCACCTTCAGGACAGTTTTCCAGGTTTTTTTTTCTGCCCAATATATTTGCTACCTGCCCACAATGTTAAGAATGGTCCTTTCATTCTTAGTCCTTTAGCCTTCCAGCCTGGTAGTACACAGCTGAGTACAGATCAGATATATGCAAGTTACAAAGGAATTCTGACGGCTGTATTTAGCTTAAAAGCTCTGAACTGAAGATCTCTGTTTGCACTCAGAGATGAAACAGAAATTCCTGTGATAATGGAATAAACCTAATTGTGCATCCAGTAAGAGTTGATGCCTCCTGCAATAATGGAAGTTTACAATCCCACAGGTTACATGCTTTAAAATTGCTATTGATTTGCCGAAGTAAATCACATTACCTACCAGTATCTTTATGAGATGTTGTCTGCTGTTAAGCTGGCTCTCAGCCATTCCTAGGATGAGCATAGTAACTGCTTTTTGTCTCTTTTTATAGAGATCAGCATGAAAAAAAAAGTACCCAGAGGGAGCAAAAATCAGAATTAGTTCTGGGAAAGGAAAAGGAATTATTTTGTTCTAGGGAGAAAATTGTAGGTAAAAAAGAGGAAGAAAGAAAAAAAAAAAAAGCTAGTACTCTTTGGTGTTTTTTTTTTCAGGCAGAATCTGATTGTTCAATAGGAATATAGGAACAGCTATAAAATCCATCAATAGCTGCACCTGTGCTAGATTACAGTAGAGAATCCCCAGGCACTTGGAATCAATTTGACCACTTACTTGACCAAGTTCTAGAGCTCCATACCAAAGCATTGCCTCTCTTTCTTTGAAGACCACATTCTCTTTTTTCTCCCCGCATACTTTTGTAACGAAAGGACTTAAAGAGGAACTCAAGAATACAAGCCAAAGGGTTTATTCTGCAAATCATCAGCTCAGCTGCTCAGAGTGGCAGGTCTTATCAGACGTCTGGATGCTCTGGAGCAGGATTCACCATCAGCCAGTCATAAACTTTAGACAAAGGAGTATACTGTTTTTGTCCTTTTTCTGTGTCTAGGCACCAAATTCAGCATAGTCCATTATGAATTTCCATGGTTTGGATTTCACAGTAATGAGGAACTCTTGAAATAATGAGTACAGGGCTTTCTCTTTCCTACCAGTGGGAAGTGTGATAGCTTTCATAATATGGGGAACAATTTTAGCTACTAACAGAATATTCTAGCTGTTTATCTCAAGGGTTTTCTTTTACTCTCACTGAAATTCAGTTATGCAGTCTGTGCTTTCACTCACAGCTTCATATGCTGTCAAAGAAAAGAAAAAGTTTTATTATTATTTATTACTTTTTTTTTTTTAATTATGCTTTGTAGAATATGCCTTCTTGAATGCAGTACCACAGACTGGAGACATTGTCAGAAAGGAATAAATGTTTTCTTTCAGCTGAACTGACTTGACATTGTGGCATACAGCCTCATTTGTTGCCAGGCTATTCTTTCAAATTAAGGGTATTTAAGGATTGCCATGGATTGTTTGAATTTTCTTTTATATCAGCAATCAATTCAAGCAGTAACAATAGCTGCCATGAGGTCACGCCATGACAGATTGTTTCTGGTACAGGCAAATGCTGATGTGGATTTTGAAGCTGTCTTAAATTCTTTTTTCTTTTTTTTTTCTTTTTTTTTCTGGTGCAATGCTAATGTTAGCCCAGATTGTACCTCTCAAGCTGCTAGTATTTTCCATTGGAATGTTAGATTTACTCAGAAAACATGCTGTCTCACTTGTTTGCAATCAAGAACTTTGCAGTTCTTGATTAGTTCTTGATAGGGAATTCATAAGCTGTTTATCATATTGAGACAATTGTGCTTCAATAGAATCTCAAAAAGATATGCAGTCTTGATTTAAAATTTTAAAATGTCACTTCTGCATCACCATAGTGTAAACTGTAACAGTGTGTTGCTTACTCTCAGAAAGAAGTTAAAAATGCAAAAATTTACAAGTTTATTCAGCTACTGCACTGCTCATCCTGACACTAATGTTTCACTTTTATAGGCAACTTCTGCTACTGCTTCTGATATTATTTTTTCATACATATGTTACAAGATTTTATGTTTGCCCATTCAGAATTGCAGAGGAGTCTTAATCACTGAGTCAGAGAGAATTCATATTCAGCCAGATCCTAAAGCTGCTTTTAGCTGTTATATATTATATTAGCCCCAGTTTTAAAAGTAGGAGCTATATTTATTTCTATATGCATTTAACTGTTATACTGATTGGATGAACTCAGTCTAGAAAATAATCTGGATATTATGATTTTTTAAATTTTCATTGAAATCATTTACTTATGGTTTCAGATTGTTTAATCTGGTATAGTAGTTCTGACACAGCTACAGGTGAATGCTTCTCTTACATTCCTTGCACTAAAGTTAATCAATTACTGATCACATTTGAGAGACAAAGAAAGTAAAGGAGGAACGAGTAAAAGAGATATCCTATTTATAGTGAGAAATTGTTCACAAAGGAAAGATGCTGATGACAGCTGCTTTTGTCTTTTCCCATCTGCTGCTGTTTACTTCACTTGCAATGCATTTAAAAGTGTGATTGTTTTGAGAGAGGTTTTGACAGAAGCATCAGGATTCAAAGTGAAATAACATACTGTGGAGTTTATGTGCTCTTAGAGATAGTCTTGTCTTTCCTTTCCCTTCCAGGCCAAAATCTTGTCTGTATTACGGCCCATGGCTCTGTTTTTAATTTAAATTAAACTTAAACAAGAATAGTCCTTGTAAAAGAACAGAAAAATATGACTGGGGAAAATGTTTATATTACAAGTTTAAAGAGGTTGGGCTACATTAAATTATATCTGTGGTCAGGAATTTTGCATATTTTAGTGTTGGATTTGTATCACTGGAAAATAAAATGGTTTGTTGGCCTACTGATCAGCCATGGTTCACAGATGTGAGAACTTCCTAGTGCCAGTGCATTTCACCACAGCTCTGGAAAATTGTTCCAACACAGAGAAAGACCTGAGTTCTTTCAGGCCTTGGTTTCTCCACTGAAACTTGTACTGTAAGTAAGAACTAACCTCAGTAATCTTTGTGACAATTGCTTGTCTGCATGGGAGCTGAAGGGAGTAACTATCTGTTAAGTGCAAAATTACTGATAATAGTTTTTCTTCTTCATGAGAAACACTGCAAGTCTACTCTGTACTCTATTCTGTATTTCTTAAAACTAAGTTATGGTGTTTAGACCAGATTTCAGGGGATCATTTAGTTTTTGCCTACCATCACCCTCGTAGCAGAGGCAACAAATCATACTAGGCAGCTTTGCAGAGTGTCAAGATGACGGTTACAATCTCAGATCTCAGCCTATTTTGGACTTCAGTGAAGATTCTCAAAGTTTGTTACATCAATCTTGGCACAGCCCCCCATGGAAGAGTGCACAGAATTCCTACTTATATTAATACATTTTTTTCTCATGCCCTGGAGAAAAATTCTGGCAATCAAAGAGAAAAACTATACTTTCCCTTTGTCTTGTAAACTTGAGAGCCAATTAGTCAAAACATCTCTATGGAATACATGAATTTCCAGCTGTAAGCAGGAATGCAACTTTCACTGAATATAATGCACCTTTTTGTTTGTATTTATTATTATGAAATATTTTGTTTTATTGTATGAGGTAGTCTTTTGCGATAGTATTGGCTATTGATAAGAACTTACTTCAGTGATGCATATATTACTTTTGCCTATTCAGTGACACCTATAGCCCATATGACTCTTATATGACACAACTAACCCTACACCTAAAAAGTGATCCAAACTGCTGTCCAAATTGTTCTGTAAAAGAGTTGGATGTATGAGAGAAAAAAAGTCTGGTACTATAGGGACTGATTTCATGGGGGTGGTTAAAAGCGAATGTCGAACGACTGTAATGAAGTGACCTAATAATTCACAGTTATTCAGAAGGGAATATTTGATGAAAGCACATTAAAAGAAGGGATTGTTTGAGTCTGTTGAAAAGGAATGCGGTTTTGAAGAAGGGTTACTGAACACAGAGCAACTCTCTAAATTCCTTGAACTGTGGAGTAATCCCTGAAATTATCTTCAGAGTTTCACCTGTTCTTTGCACACAATATTAAGTGCAGAGAACATGAAAATAGTAAAATGCATAAAAAATATTTGTTATTAAAATCTGTAGCATATCTGACCATATAATACATTTTTATAGTTACACTGATTTGATGAATAGCTAGAAAGATCAACTCTGTGTGATAGGAATACCATGGTATAAAATACTCAGTAAATTGTGGGTTTTCTGTGTTTATTTTTTGGTTGGTTGGTTGGTTGGCTTTTGATTTGCTGATAATTTGCCGTTACTGCGTTACTAAACTGTGTGCTCCTTTGCTAATTATATTCACATAAAGCATTATCCTGACTAGGAGTCTTGATCCCAGTATCTGATCTTAAGTACTTCACATATTGATCCAAATCTTAGTTGTTTATTTAGTAATTGGCTTTTCTCTGCTCTACTAAAATTTTCCATTTATCTGACCTGAAGGAAGCACAGATTTGTGTACTGAGAAGTTGAAATGAGCTGTTAAGGGTGGACTACAGTCTGTATAGAATATCCTGTACTTCATGTGTTTATCTAAATGATGTAACTAAGATTAAAATTAATTTTGAAGTAAATATCAGAGGTAGATTTAGTTGTCCAAACTAGATTAAGAGAGAGTGGCTTTCAGCTCTTCTAGTCTTATAGCTCTTCCTTCTTGGGCTGAGTTAGCTCAAGAAGTTAAATGGAACTTAGAGGGCGAGTTTTTGCTGTTAAGCACATCAAAATAGGTTGTGTTTTAAATGAAGATTTTAAAAGGATTTGGCTGCAATATGCTTGTAAATATTGTTTATCTAAAGTGCTCTAAATAAACCATCTGGACTTCTAGATGTATAGTGAGGACACATGGCTAACAGAGCTGCTGGCCCTCCTGTGTCCAGCAATGCTGTATTCTACCTTGATAATTGTTATCTTGATCCTAAGAAGTATTCTAGACCAAGCCAGAAACAAACATCTCTTCAACATTGTCTGGCTTGAATGGTTAATTGAAGGAAGGATGGCCTTCAAGATAAGGAACAGGATGTTTTCATTCTTGGATGAGCTTCCAGCATGCCTGGGCAAATCATTTAATCTCTCACTGTTTAAGTCTCTCATCTGTAAAAAAAGACAAAATAAAGGAGGCCTCTAAAGTCTTTTAAAGTCTACTGGAGCTCACCAATAGTCTTTTATGTTTCAGAGAAAACTTGCTGTTATTCCTTCTGTGTTATTTCCCGTTCCAGTTTGCTCTTGCTTTTTACTGTCATTGTCTTTGTTTTGAATAAAAATTCGGTTGAACAAATGAAGACAATGCTTTCATGAACCTGAAAGCCAAAAGGGGAAGCTGAGTCTTAGATTGTCTTTTGGAAGTTTTCCAGGTCTGAGAGTGACTGATAATGCCATTGTAGTACCTGTAATTTCCCACCAGCTGATCTGCAGAGGATATTAAGGGTTACAAGTGATACTGACTGTCCTTTTTGCCTTCAAGTACACAGAATGAGACACATGGAGAATTAGTAGCAGTGATACCATACACATTTATGCTTGTCTCATTCCTGTCAGATATCCTAGACCCCTAAAATCTTCAAATCACTTGAACCTCACATTATCCAGCCAAAATTAAACAACAAACAAACAATTGAATGAATTCCTCTGGAAAATGTTCACTTCGTAGCCTGTTTTCATCTTCAGGTTTTCCCAGGCAGGTGTGTAATCAGAACAGACATGATTTACTTTCTCCATACAATAGAGCTTCTGGAGTTACGCACTGTCCAATCTTTCCCAGTAAAGTTTACTTTTGCTAAGCTCTACATTACAAGTATATTCATAAAGTCATAGCGATGCCCTCCTTTACACATGCTTCAGATAAAGAGCTAGATGAGAGACATTATAAACCATTGTGATGCTGAACTCAAAGAGCATGGAATGAAGATAAATATATCCTCATAGGCATGAACTACATTTTTTTTGTTGTTTCTCTCCCAAAAGATTAATAGCTTTAATTCTGTTTAAGAGACAAAATTAGAGATTTCCCTATTAAAAGTTAAGCAAAGATATAACTAAGCATTTCCTAGATTGCTCCTACTCTCTGTCAGTCTTCAAATCCCCTATCTCATTGTTGTGGGGGTCTTTTTAGGGGTCTTTTTACCAAGAGATACAGGTGCTAAATAGCAGTGATCTTGCTACACTATGGCAAAAACTTCTGAATGATGATTAAAATTAAATTAATATTGGTATATACCTTTAGTAGGAAGGCCAATCTCCTAGTCATTTAGATGCTGTGTACAAAAATAGACACAGATTTAATATCACCTTTTACAAACTAGTGGAATGTGGGAAATGATGGAGTCAAAATCCCTGAAGGTGTTAAAGAATCGTGTAGATGTGGCACTGAGGGACATGGTTTAATTGGCATGGTGGTGATGGATCAATGGTTGGAGTAGGTGACCTTAGACGTTTTTTCCAACCTTAATGATTCCATGAAATACCACAATAATTATGATCATAAAAGGTCATGAGATAAAGAATTATTGGCATGGAAGGTAAAATACCAGCTACGTTTTTTTTTGTTATTTACATCTCCTGATTTCCTTTTTCCACATTTCTGTGAACTAATCCAAGTTTTCTGTTCTTTGGAGATATTTATAAGGTCCACAGAGGAGAGTAGCCTTACTACAGGCTAAGACCAATTGAGTGGGAAGGACAACTATTTGTGATTAATAGCTCTTAATGTCTCTGTATTTAAGATTTTACACATGAAGGTTACCAAGTTAAGATGTAAGGGTCTTTTTATTTGTTTGTTTTTGTTGTTAGACTATATTTGTTCCAAAACACATAGCTGATAGTTTACAGGACTCTAGGAATGATATTCCAGTCTTGTGAATATAAAAGGTCTCAATAGATATTTTATCTTCAAGTACCTTGTAGTGAACATATGCTGTTATCATTAATGTAATATATGAAGTAAAGCGAGTCCAAATTTTAAATCTTTTAGAAAACTTCTTGAATTATCACTGTGTTGATCTACTTTTCCTAATGAGTGAAACACATATCCCATAACTACATTTCCACAGTTCACATTTCTGTGCTATGGAATAGTTTTTTGCAAGACATGACAAAATGAAGATCAGCATTACTCTATCATAATCTGCATTTAGTGAAGTTACCTCCACTGGTCTTCCCAAGGTGCAGCACTGTCAATTTTTTCACTGCATTCACTGTACAAAAATATAAGTCCTCATGGAAATAAGGTTTTACTTCATTATTAGCGAAGTATAATAATTTATATGGATAAGTATTGAAATCATCAGAAGGACCTTACTAAAGGAGTGCGTGTTCCTAATCCTCACTGAGAAACAAGGTATGTGAAAATTTAATGGGCCTTTGCTAATAGCTGATCTAAATCTACATTTTAAGAAGAAGAGCGAAGTGAAAAAGCATGGTGAAGAGGATTATCAGGTAGAGGGAAGCATTATTTCAAGCAAAGAACTTTGGTATTTTGGGTTCAAATTATGCTGATACTATGAGATTTTTCTGCCTTGAAAACATGAACATTTCCACTTTTGATCACTTCATTAGCTGCTAAATTTAAAAACAATGCTAAATTTAAAAATCAATTATTTAATTTTTTAATGATAGCTTGAATGTCCAGAATCTATTGTTTGAGGAATTCTCTGGCATCAGCCAATACTGAGCTTTGTTATTTCAAATTCATTGATTTATCAGCCTTCTCTTCTCCAGGATGAGCAGTTTCAGCTGTTGCAGCCTTTCCTTATATGATACTCCAGTCCCTTCATCATCTTTGCATCCCTCCACTGCTCCATGTCTCTCTTATACTGATGAGCCTACAGCTGGACTCAGCACTCCAGGTGTGGCCTCACCAATACTTACCAGAGAGGAAGGATCACTTCTCTCAAGCAGATGGCAGTATGTTTTCCTAATGCAGCCACAAATACTGTTAACTCTCTTAGCAGCAAGAAAGTTACACGTTGCTCTCTCATGTTCAGCTTGGTGTCCACATGGGTCCTCAGGTCCATTTTGCAGAGCTGCTTTCCAGCTGGGTGCCCTCATCATGTCCTGGTGCCTGGATTTGCTTCTCTGTAAGTGTAGGACTTTGCATTTCCCCTTGTTCAACCTCATGAGATTCTCAATAGCCCACCTCTCCTACCTGTTGAGGTCCCCCTGTATGGCAGCACAGCCCTCTGGTGAGTTATCCACTCATCCCTGCTCTGTGTCATCTGCAAACTTGCTGAGGGTGCTCTGTCCAATCATCCAGATCGTTGATGATGTTGAATAGAATCATCTGTGGTACAGTTATGTTTGTTTATGCTCAGTTTAAAGAGTCACGGCGTTCTCTGACTTCTTGGCCTGTAGGTAAATTAGTTGTCCAAATGGCCTGTGGGTAAATTTGCAGTCCAAATTGCAAGTGTGAAGGTTCTGGGACACTGAAGAAATAATTACACCAGATGATTAATTTACTTGATAGTGTTCAAAAATAAGGCTCTTAAAATGAAAGAACTACCCTAAAATTATGTATCTTTCAGGTACAAAAGTTACGTAAAATAATATCTGAAATATAAGTGATGGGTTTTAAGCTTGATATCATTCATAATGAGATTTAAGAAACTAAAAATGAGATGTATGAAAAAGAATACGCTAAACAGTTAGCAAATCCAGGCACCAGGACATGATGGGGGCACCCAGCTGGAAAGCAGCTCTGCAAAATGGACCTGAGGATGAATGAAAAAGAATTAGCTAAACAGTAACCTAAAGAGATATCCCGAGGATAAGACGTTTTATTAAATATCACCCCTGCCCAGATTTATATTCCATTTGCAACGAAGTTGAGGTACCATTCCTTGTTCCAACAACCAACAGTGAGCATACACTTTAGTCACCCTTTTAAAACCACAACTTCTGTGAATTCACATTTTCCTTCATACATAACTGAGAAGTCGTGCTACTGCTAATTTTCAGCTCCTTGCTAATACTTAATTTAAAACTCTACTGAGACTTTATTTTTTCAGTGCTCTTATAGTAATTTGATTGCTTGTAAAGTGGCAGAGGAATACTTGACAGGCTGAAAACTAGGTGTTGTCTAACATTAAATGCTCATGGAATTAATACAGAAAAAAATCATGGAAAAATCCTGTAATGACTTCATAATGGCTTTATACCAAAGTTAGGCTGTGCTAGCAGCTGGTTGTAAGCAGCTGACTGTAAGCAGTGATGCTGCCATGCAGCTGATTCCAAGGGATTGTGATGATTAAGTTCTGCATTAGAGTGTCACAATGATCAATGTCAAGCCTCCCTGCCTGCAAACCTTTGGGCATTGTTTGAAAAGACCCTGCATGCTCTCAGCATTTGCCAACTAGCAATAACTGGCAATAACTTGAGCTGCTTGAAGACCCTGGTTCTACTCCAGCTATCTCTGTTTGTATGTAGTGCATGAAATGGAGGGCGATCCATTGTTATCATTGTTACAAGGAGAAAATATAAAAGGAGAATTTAACACATTGCAATGAAGAAATAGTTTTTAATAAATGTTCTGAGATGACTTAATTTGTACCATCCCAGAATTACAGAATCACCTATTAATTGCTAATGATTAAGAGATGCCTGATATATGAACTGCCATCAAAATTCAAGTGAACTTTTTTCAAACAGGTACAAATCCTGCAAGTTCCTGTGCTCTGCTGACACGTCTCCAGTGCAACATTCTCTATACAGCCACTGCGGTTCTTGTTCTTTTCCCCTTCCTTGCATCCTTCTCATCTTAATCCTCCTCTTTTATCCCAGTCTGCTCATAGAGTGACTTTGGCTCCACGTTGGGTTTAGTTGGAGAATCAAGCATGTCAACAAGCCCCAGCAGAGCAATTCTGAGTCTAACATAAGCAGACATTTCCTGTAAACCTGACACCTGGATTATTTCCAAGTTACAGAAATGACAAATGGCTCGCTAAATAATAGACTTCATAAATACATTATCATTTCAATGAAATGTTTCATAGCATTTCTGAAAAGGCAATAAGAAGTGAACTGTAGCACAATTCTCTACTGAGCTTCACAGCCAGACCTAGTCCTAGGTTCATGTAAGATGCTGAAAAACAATCTGGGACATGATATCATCGCCAGATGTTGTTTGTATAACGATGTATTTCTTGTGGTTAGTGGGCTGAAGAGCTGATCGAACCATTATACCTCTTTGCGTAAGAGCTGCAATACATCTGTTAGAAATTGTACTAGGACCTTTGGGGTTTTCAAATGCAGCAATGCAGTTTTGCAGATGTAGCTAATTATAGACTAGTAGATTATGAAAATTTAGATTTTGAGGGTCATGAAGAGAATATATTCCATATTTTATTTTCTTAGGATTTCTAGCTGTTTTTTCAGAGGGTAGGCTTGAAAACAAATCATTTAACTCAGTTTAATTCTTTTCTAAGAATTAGCAACTACTTGTTTTACACTGATCCCTTTACACCACATTTGTCACATAAATGTCACAGTATTTCAGAAGTGGACTGAAGAGTTGGTCTTACGCCAACTCTTGGAAACACGCAGGAACAATGCACATATTTTAGTAGTGATGCATAAAAATTTGTTACAAAAAAATGTATTTTAATCATTACATTGTGGGCTCTTATATGCAAATACAAAAGAAAACTTCAGCTAAACTTTATATTCCCTTGAAAATAGATGCAGATTGTTTTCTCTGAGATTTCACAGTTCCAGAGAAATGTGAAAAAATAATTTCAGTGGAAGGCATAGGACTGAAGCTTAATTCTCTGGAAATCCCTGTGTATATGTTTTGGAGCTGAGATACAGTGTGTAAAGAAGTGCTGTTATTCAGAATTGTAAAGCCCAGAGGAACAACTGGTCAGATGGTTGTCTCTTTTGGAACATTATCTACCCAAATAAATAATTTTCAAGATGTTTGATGAGGCAAATGTTTTTTACATTTGCTGATGAAATATGTATAACTTGGACAAAATCTTTTGCCTTTGACCTATGTTTTCTTGTTTGTTTGTTTGTTTGCTTTTTGCACATCTCTTCCTTATTCCCAAGAGTATTTCAGAAACACCTTACCTCATTCACCTAACAGTGATGACATTTCAGGTCAACTCATAAGTTCAGGGCAATACCATTTATATCTTAATGTGGGAATGATCTGGTCAGCACTGTAGGCATTTTAAAAACCTAAGAATAAATATTTCTCCTAGACCACCTGGGAAATCCTAAAGTCACCTTGAAAAATGTGATAAATGTGTTTTAGTTTTCAGTAACAGAAGAGAAAGCAAAGCGTGGTAATTTGCTCAAACAGCTCTTCTGATTGTTAATCGTTCATTCTGGGGATTTTTGGCTTTTAAAAACTTGTTAATGCAAAAGGAAAAGTTTGATTAGCCTGCAGGCTCAATTCTTGCAGTTCCAAATTCAATGGAGTAGGATAATTTTCTTGAACAATAAAAAAGTTATGGGTGTGTATGTCTCCACTTCTCTGAGATTGCGTTATTGGGACTGAAAGTCCTATGAAATTTCTGTTCTTTAATCATGAAGATTTAATCCAAGACAGAGGAATAAAAGGAAAGAAACATGTCTTTAATACATGCTATAACATGGGCAGCATAGAGAGACATAAAAAGGATTCTATAAAAGTTTGAACTGAATAATCGTGTTCTGTAACAACTTCTGTGTTTAGGGAGACTCATTGTGCACGGTCACTACTAAATGACAACTGCACTTGAGAACTTTGACAACTTTGGCATTCTGCTCATGGAGGCCACTGCTGACTCTCGGAGGCCGTATGGCTCCATCTGAGCAGAGCAGCTGTGAACTACCTGCAGCTCCAGTTCTCCCAGAGTAGGAAAGTCCACTCATTCTGCTCGCAGACTCGGGGGTGCTGGATGCATCTTTACAGATGCAAGTTTTTCAAAAGAAAATGGGGTATGTAAACTATTTGGTCGCATTCAGTTATATAGACGGAAAGCAAAGAAGGACTTCAGCAAATGATATGGCTGGCATTCTTGTCCTACTATTAAGACAAGGGAGAATGATTTTAAACTAAGACAGGGGAGGTTTAGGTTAGATATTATGGGGAAGTTTTTCGCTCAGAGACTGGTGACAGACAGCAACAGGTTGCCCAGAGAGGTTGTGGAGGCCCCATCCCTGGAGGCATTCAAGGCCAGGCTGGATGTGGCTCTGGGCAGCCTGGTCTAATTCTATGAACTCTTTGTATACGTTAAATAGTTTGCCTCTTTTTTCTGGACATCCTCTGAGTAGATAAAATCCATTCTCTGGGATGTCATTGGCAAAATTTACAGGGATATTTTGCTCTCAGCCTCAAATGTACACTTCAAGTGTATCTTTTTCCCTGTAAAATAATTTAAGAACTTAAATAGTCTCCTGAATTTCCTCTAACTGCTGTTAAAGCTGTCCAGTTTGCACTGAATTGCATACAAGTTTGAGGTTTTCTTTCTTCAGTTACAGAATCATAGAATTGTAGGGGTTGGAAGGGACCTCCAGAGATCATCAAGTCCAACCCCCCTGCCAAAGAAGGTTCCCTACACCAGGTTGCACAAGTAGGTGTCCAGGCAGGTCTTGAATATCTCCAGAGGAGACTCCACAACCTCCCTGGGCAAAGTTTCTCTATTGCAGATTAGGTCTGAAAAATGCATTCCCAAATCATTAATGTGCCCCCTAAACAGAACACTGAGCAAGCTACTGTGTGTTAATTTTAAGTCTTGCAAGTCTCCTGACATTTTTATTTCCTCGAGAGAAAGCAGAAATTATATGTTTAACTGTTTGTTTTACAGTTGAAAAAAAAAATCAGGAATATTTTCTCTCTTATAAACTCGATTAGTTTGTGGACACCAGGGAGTCCTTAAAAGCCAACTTTTCTCAATATTTTACTTTCTTCCAGGTGGCTGAGGAAAATAATGTGTCTGTTCCAAATCTCAGCAGACCCATACATTACAGACGTCACCAGAGTCCTAAAACAAACACATAGTATAAAACTGGAAGTGTTTCAAGAGTTCCCACAATTATGAATTCACCTGATATTCACTTGGGAAATGTAACAACTTGGAACAAATGATCTCTGAACTAGCTAGTTGTAGATGGATTTTCTGTATGTGTATGTATATGTATAAAGAAGTAAGAAGGCAATATGGTGGACAGTTACACAGTGTCCTGTCCTGAGCCAAGAAGGGACAGAGGTAATTTCTGGCAGCCCCAGATCTGTGACTGCAAATGAGGTAATGACTTACCAGTCCCAGGTTTTACTCTTCCCTGGTGATTTGACTTGTAATACCCATTGATTTAACTTGTTAGCAAAAGACACATGAGGACAGAGTAAGCTCTCAATAAGTCAAAGCAGATCCCTTCTGCCAGAATTAAGTCCCTTACTTACATTTTAGAATCTATTTATACATTATTTCATCAGGAAAATTCCCTTTTGACACGCTTCATATTTTCAAGGAGGTCCTGGGAGACCACTGTGATCTCATGAAGATATTTTAGCTTTTTTTCCTACCTGGATCATAGCAAACATAATTTATGTTTTCTTTGGTAGGGAATTTATTTTAAAAAATATGAATTTTGAACAACATTTTATCCCCATTTAAACAGCAAAACATATTCCCCTTAGAAATGCTAGGCTATTTTATAATGGTAACAACATTTTTGTCTATTTTTTTCTTTTTTCTTTCTTTCTTTTTTTTTTTTTTTAAACTGTTCACCCTTATAAATGTCAGTGTTCAGGCATTTTTATCTCTTTCAAAGCGTCTATGCTTTTAGTTGTCTTGTTATTTTCATACATAGTACTATAAACTGATCATATCAAACAATTATTTTGCACTCGTCTAGTATTTAAAAATTGCACCTTTTATCAAAGATCCAGAATGATATCACTGATTGTTAGTATAATTTGAAAGTTGTTCTTAACAAATCTGAGTAATGCCTTTCTGAGCACCAGGAAAATTATCTACAAAAGATAGGACCTGAGGGAAATGACAACATGCATGAGAAAACAAAGAGAAAAGAAAAGAAATAAAGAGAAACAAAAGTTTTACTGTATAGCAGGGCTTAAGTTATTGATACAGGCAAGGCATTTTTATTCTGGTTAAAGGTGACCCTAAATTATTTTAAATCCCGTAGCTTGAACTGATGCCAGCTTGTTCCTTTTTTTTTGTTTGTTTTTATTTTACAACTTGCATCTGCTTCCAATTTTGTTGTTGTTGTTGTTTGTTTGTTTGTTTTTAACTGTAACTATATTTCTATTCTTCAGTAATTCCTCTCCTATCTTTCGCCAGGAAGTGTATGGCAGGGGAGGGCAATGGTTTTCATTCTACCTTTGGACAGCTTCCTTAAGGCTCTGCCTCAGTACATAGAGGAGTGAAAAGCAGCCCTTCATTCAAGTATCTAAACTGAGAATCTATCCTTGGATGTTCTGTATTTTTGAAGACTTCATATCATTTAATAGTGAGATCATTTATTCCAGAGACCTTGCTCTTTCTCTTCCTCTGTCATGATTCCCCAGTTGTTTGTTGGAAGTGATAAAGTGTAACTCAAGAAAGAGTAAAATATTTGTAAGCCCAGCATGTTTTTTATTTTTCAATTAATTACGTGGCATGTGAGTAAAATGGCACTATTCATTTCTTTATGATTCTGCAGACCTACTGACTTCTACTGATTTTGTAAGGGACACAGACACACCTCATGCCATTTGGGATGACCCAGAGTAGCCTGCTAAGAGAAGAGCTTTGGTAAAGAGGAAAGGAGATGGAAAGGTGACAACAGTGTACACATCCTTGCTTTGAAGTTTTCTCAAAAATGGATCTTCCATTCATTTTTTTCCTACAGCTATTAACATCATTATTTCATGGCCGTGATCTTTCTGAAACTTAAATCCTCCTTTCTGAGAGAAAAATGGCGTCAGCAAATACATAAATGCAGTAAAATTAAGCACAGTGGGCTGACAAGAATCTCATGAAGTTAAGCAAGGAAAAGTGCAAACTCTACCACTTGCCACCAGGACATGCGGACATCCAGCTGAAAAGCAGCTCTGCCAAAAAAACGACCTGGGGCCTTAGTAGACACCAATGTGAATGTGAGTCAGTGGTGTGTCCTTGCTACTTAGGAAAACAGTATTCATTCCTGAATTAGGCTAAGAGGTGTTGCCAACAGGTCAAGAGAGGTGATCCTTCCCCTGTTCTTAGCACGGAATGAGGCTGCGTATGGAGTGCTGAGTCCAACTCTAGGCCCTCCAGTAAAAGAGACGAGACTTAGTGGAAAGAATCCAGTGAAAGGCTATCAACATGGTCAAGGGATTTGAGCATCTCTCCTCAGGTTTGTTTGATACAGCAGGGACTGTTTAGCCAGGAGGAGGCTCAGGGAGGATCTTGTCGGAGTCTGTACCTCAAGGGAGATGAAAAAAAGATGTAGCTAGGCTCTGTTCAGTGATGCCTTGTGACAGGGGAAAAGGCGATAGATACAAATTGGAACACAAGATGTTTTCTCTGAGCACCAGGAAACACTTCTGTGTTGTGCAGGTGACAGAGCACTAGCACAGGCTGCCCAGAGGCTGCGGAGTCTGTTTCTTGGAAAGTTCAAAAGCCAACTGAATGTGGTCCTGGGCACCCTATCCTTGCTGGAGCAGAGTTTGGCCAGAAGGACCCAGAGGTTCCTGCCAAGCTCAAGCATTCTGATAATGCGATTTTGTGATTCTATGGGGAATCTGGGTTATCTGTACTAAAAGATAAGAGTGACAGCAATAAAAATAACTAAAAAAATCTGTCTTGTGATATGTAAGATAGGGTGTGTTCACTTATTCCTAAGAGATGAAAAAAATTCTACATTCGAAGAGCAAATTGGTATATAATATTCATATTCCCTAGAAGTAGAGTTTTTAACTGGAAGGATGTGACTCGTCTTCTTTTTCATCTGAAAATTTTGTTTGAATGAAGTTTGACGATTATGGGAATTTATGAAAAGGATTTGTGTTATATAAGCCACTAACTTTAGCCACTACAGTGCAGGCTATTAATGCATGATGTACGTTGGAACTGCTCTTTTAGCTGTGTTGCAGATACAGTTCATTGATAATCCATGTTTTGGGTTGTCTATAAACTGCAAATGTATGCTTCTGCTTAGAGATCAATCTTTGTATCACTTATGTAGTGGGCTCCATGTGTTCTAGATCTGCGTCCAGCTCATTCTATTTGTACTGTGGAGCATGTGTTCACATATTACGTCTCAGGAAATTCCAGTTAAAAGATGTCTAGACTACAGTTTACGTTACTTGTTGCAGGAGGAAGTGAATTAGCAACCCTTCTGGTCTTAGAAGCTTTGGTAGTTGAGTTACAACTGTTACATATATTTTGGAAGTGGTTTAAGGAAGGAAGAATATATTTAATTTAATAACACTAATTTGTTGGGTATTTTTCTTCCTTTTCAAGCAATAAGAAAAAGATATTTCAGGGAACAATGGTTGGTAGTTGCTTTACAATCTAAAATTGTAATTACTGTGTTTTTGTTTCCTCAGAAACTGTCCATTATTGAAGTTATTATTTCATTGCTACATATTTTTGCAAGTGATATTTTTGTGAGTTTTGGAATATAGCTATATGTTTTTAGAAATGGCATTCAATATATGCAGTTTTAAGTGTTTGGTACAGATACAGTGTTCAAATGTTATGAACTCCAATTACAATGCCAGGTGTTCATCTTCCCCAGTCAGTTCCTCCAATTCTCTGTTGAAAATACATGCTCCAGATCCTCTTCCTTTACTGTGTTCCTCTGGAACATTTCCTTCCTGCTCTCTACATTAGAAACAACATGATTCCCCAGCTACAGTATATCAAGCTAATCCTTTATGCTTTCAATTATGAGCAATTCACATTTTTCAGTTGTGAAAATTCACGTGAGATATTGCTGTGACACGAGATTCAGCTTAGTGATCTCTGGTAGGAATGCTGAAGTTATATTATAGTGATAGATAATGCTGCCTTGGACTAAGGAATTCACAGTCATGCCTGGTGGTGACTTGGATTCACCTCTGAAGGTGATTGATATTGAGCACTGAGCAAAAGGAGGAGATGGTCAAAGGAGAGTGAGAATTTAGGAAGCGAAGAAGCAACATCAGAGCCACGTACAGTGCTTAGGAAGTATTTGGAGAACTCCTACTGCGTGGTAATTTTATTGTGATCATTGTATTACTTACAGCCATGGGACTTTGCTCAGAGGATATCCAATTAGGAACACTGAAAGAGAAGTGATTAGTCTGGGAAAACCTTGGCAGTAGCAGGAAAATATTAATTACAGGCTGAAAATTACCTCAGTACCTCAAGTTTAATCACAAAACCACAAAGCCTTGGGCCAGCTCTTTATTTTTCATCTCTTTTGTGACACTTGGATCTCTGTTTGCATACTTAAAGTTTTAATCACCCTGTACGTTACTGGTAGGAGGCTGCATGCCTTTTCCTTTCTGTAGTCAGGAAGAGTCTGTTTTGCTCATAACATTATTTTCCACTTGTCCTGAGAACAACTTAATGCTCCAGTGGTTACCATGGGGACCAGAAAGACTTTCAGCATATTCTTTCACAGAATTTCTGTGGGCTGCTCTATGAGCCTGCACAATTCCAGGAGCATGACACCATGTTATATTTATTTATTTAAGATGTTATCTCTTAAGGAAAGCCTTATTCTGATTTCTGAACAAGTTAACAAGAATTAACAAGTGTTATTAACCATATCACTACTTCCTTTGTTTTGGGCTTTGTTAGTTTTTTTTTTTTTTCCATTTTTTTAATGGAACCTCAAACAAACAAAAATAATAATAATCACTTCATATCTTTTTAAAATCTCTTTTTCCAAAAGGAAGTTAAGTTAACAGACATAGTTACTTTTGCTTTGCCCTCTTAGATCTATTGGACATACAGATATAAAGATTCTAGAAAGTAAATACAAGGGCCATTTCATTTGTTTTCTGGGAGTAACAGAGCAAGAATCTTTCCTTCTTATTAGTCATTAGATCAAAGCTACAGTGCAGGACTGTTAGATTTATGTCCAAACCTAAATTTCACTGAGTAAATGGCTTCAAGCTCAATATTCAGAGATTAAATTAAGTACTTAAAGTCTGATTAAACACTCATGAAAAAGAATACTTGGCCCATAGTTCATGTTTATTTCTGCCCAAGTTGACTGGAATTTTTTATTTATTTATTTATTTATTTATTTTCAAAAGTGCCCTGATGTGTTATGGTCCTGTTTATTTTACAGTGCAGCTATTCATTTACATGTCAAGTGATTGGGGATACTTCAGTGTTGGGGCTAAGATGCAAGGGTCTTCAAGCTGTCCTCTGCTTGGCCTTCAAATTTTCTGGGATCTAAAACAACTCAGCAGGTCAAGACTCTTACTCTATCTTTAAAACAGTGCCCTCTTTAAGTGGAAACTAGCTGTAAAATTGTCCTGTAGATGAACTAGTAAAACCTCTGCTCCTAGCACTGGGATGAGTATTGTAATAAATGTTATTCTTATTTTTCGGAAGGGAAATTGAAAAATCTCCAGAAAGGCCCCAAAATGTGTCCCTTACTTTGACTTTCACATTCTTATGTGAATGACTAGGTCTCAAACTAGACATTCACTGAAGCTTACTTTCCCTGGGTATTCTATGTAAAGCTGACCCTGTATTATTTTCTGCTGTGAAGGCACTTCATTGTCATTTGTCAGACAGTCAGGCTCAGAGACAAATAAGGTTTCATTTCTGGACATGGGTCAGGACACTGCAGTGGACCCAGCAGACATTTATTTACAGAAAACTTCCCTATGAAAGGAGAACCTTCTTAGAAACAAAAGGCATGTGGCTGTCTACTGTGCACATTCAGGATTCCCCATGCAGTCTAACATATGTTTTCTCTGTGCTGTAGAGCTGTGCCATACCCATAGCCTTTCCTGTTTTTCTTCTCCATTACGACATATTTTGCCTCTGGATTGAAATATACAGCAGGCATTTGTGTGGAGAGCTTCACATCTTCAGTATTTGCTGGACACTCAGCAAGTTGTGTGCTTAATCTGATAAACCCCCACAGCCCTGACTCTGTGAGCTGTTTGCACTATGAGGTTACGTGAGAATTCATGCATACTTGGATATGATGGGGCTTCTAAAAATATCGCACACCAATGTACATGCACACTGACAGCAGAAATGCCAGACATTCCTCACTGCTCAGGGCTTTTCTTTGAATGTGTATGAGTATGAAAAAGAAACCAGTTCGAGGAATGCAGCCACCACCCAGAAGGTAGTATTCTAAGAATTTTTTTAGTAGAATTTCTTTGTTAATTGCTAATTGCTCATAGATTCTTTGTTCCAAATAACATGCAGCTGTAGCCTGAAATACTATAGATCTTCTCCTGCCCTTTGCTATCCAGTCAACTTGACTAGTGGTGAAAAAAAAAATAAAAATCAAAGGACTGTTGAAGGGAGAGCTGCCAATCAAAGAAAGTTTGCTATTGAAGCAAAAGTGAATCTGCCTCCCTGTCAGACTTTCCACAGACAAAAGTGTATTTTATTTCCCTTTGGTACCCACAGTGGCATGGTCTTCATTAAAAAGTCAATGAGCCAAAGTTACAGCTGTACAGGACTGCCAGCCAACTTTTTGCAGCCAAGTGGTCTAAAGCAGTCCATGAGAGCATAGATGTCTCATAGTATTATGAGGTGAGGAATACATGATGAATAGCTACTTCTCTGTCTGTGGGTGAAGTGGGAAATGAGGGGGCAACACAGAGGTTATCACAAAATGCACGTAATACAAATAATCCTGGGAATTTGCTGTCAGTTATATAAGCTACACATATGATAACACCTGAGAGACTAAATAGACTGAAATGAGGTTGTCACATCGACCTCATCCATGGCCAAGAAGGAAGGGGAAACATTTAAATTCCCAGCTTCAGCACAAGTCATGCTTACTGCTCCCAGTAAAGGTCCCAAAGCTGGAGGAATCTGTTTCCTATTTAAGATGCAACCATATTGTCAAAAAAACAATTCTCAAGAGAATTAATGAGATTTCTGCCAAAAGTCAAATAACTGCTAAAAAAGATGTTGGCTGATTTTATTTTTAATTTAATTTTATTTTATTTTATATTACTGACACTGTCCAGCCTCTCCATGGGCTTCTCCTGATCCCTGTAGGTGGGGCCAGGATGCTGTCTTTAGCTCAGCCTGGGACCTTGCCTATACTGTTTTACAACTATGTCTGTTTGCAACCATTTCTCTGGCACTATCTCCTTTTTCTCCTTGGCAGAATACCCTGGAACTGCATCTGGTGCTACTGATGGACCTTGCAACCAGTCCACAGGTCAGCCTTTTTGCTCAGCCCCTGTGGGGCTGGACTCTGGTGGTGAGGGTCATCTTCAACTCAGATGACCTTAGATAGCAGCTGGCCCCTGACATCAGGTTTTTATCAGCAGATTTATTTATTTTTTATAAAGAAGCACATTTTATGTTTAGCACCTTAGAAATATTAGCTGATAGTTACATTCTGATTCTACCTTTAAAGAAACAGAAAGATATTCAAGCTCTGTTTCTGACTCACTCAGCTCTTAAATGTGGTGTAAACAACCTTCATACAAATGGAAGTGAGTACCCACATTACTAGGTTGGACATACCTTAGTATGTGGCAGTAGCTCTACATTTTCAGAGAGCCTTCTGCCAAATATTTTGCTCTTGAAGATGAGCTAAGCAGTTCACAGAATCATGAATGGCTTTGGTGGAAGAAACCTCTAAGATCATCTGGTTCCCATCACCCTTGCTGCAGGAAAGGTAATGTGGTAGATGAACTGTTTGCATAGAACCTGTTCTTGATGCACTCAGAAGAGAGAACAAATCATATATAGAATCATAGAATCACTCAGGTTGGAAAAAGACCTTAAAAATCATCGAGTCCAACCACGACCTAACCATACTACCCTAACTCTGACAACCCTCCGCTAAATCATGTCCCTGAGCACCACATCCAAACGGTTTTTAAACACATCCAGGGATGGTGACTCAACCACCTCTCTGAGGAGCCTATTCCAGTGATTAACAACCCTTGCTTTAAAGAAGTTTTTCCTATTATCTAATGTAAACTTACCCTGGCGCAACTTGAGGCCATTTCCCCTCATCCTGTCACCTGTCACCAGTGAGAAGAGACCAACCCCGCTCTAGCTGTAAGCACCTTTCAGATATTGGAAGAGAGCAATAAGGTCCCCCCTCAGCCTCCTTTTCCCCAGACTAAACAGCCCCAGTTCCTTCAGTCTCTCCTTGTAGGGCATATTCTCCAAGCCCTTCACAAGCCTTGCTGCCCTTCTTTGGACCTTCTCCAATCTTCTCAGAGAATTTCTGTAAAAGTCTTATCCTTTTCTATACAATCCTCCATGCAGTTTAAAATTGTGTGCAAACAAAATGCAATAAGAGAGGGCTAGAACAATATCACATCAGAAGCTTTTCAGATCGACTCCTGCTTTGTGCTAACCTGACCTGTTGCTAAACTAAACTGATGGCTGAAACAAGATTCATCATTATCCTGGAGCAGTTTCAGTATTATTTAATGAATAGTGGGCATAACTAAGAATTTATTTTCTTCCTCACTATGGCTAAGTTTTATATACTTAATTACAGTTTGTTTTCTCTCCTCAGCCCTACGTAGATTAACCAATTAATTGTTTTGTTGTTGTTGTTTTGTTTTGTTTTGTTTTTAATGGGCCAGCAACTTTCAGTCATTCTGTTTGCGTGTCTGGACTAACCCACATTCTTCTTGATCTGCAGTGCCCAAAAATGGATACAGTGCTCCAGCTGAGCAGCTGAGATCATATCACTGACAAGTAAAATGAAAGAGTTACTTCACATGTTTTGCAGACAAAACTATCATTTATCTATCCCGGTACGGTATGTTCTGTTTTTTTTGTTTTTTTTTTCTCTTTTCCAGCAGCAGCATACCACCAAATAATTTTCTATTTGTTACTCATTGTGGTTTGCAGGCCCTTTTTGTATCACCAGAGATAGTAATTATTCATCCTTTACAGCTGTAAATATCTTATATGCAGAATTTGACATTCATTTTGGCTGAATTGCATTGTATTCTTCCCTAGACAATTTCTATAAAACTCCTCAATCATTCTATTGTAGGACTATTTTTAGAACCACTCTTGTTCGAAGATAATGGCCAAAGGCATTGTCAGTGATGCCTCATTAGCACAGGTAATGTTCGCAGTGTCACTTCTGCCAGTCTGCATTAGCCCAGACACTGATGACACCAAAGATGCCTCATCCCAAAGATGCTTGAGAACAGATACCTATCAGCATGACAAGTGTCTAAAATTCCACTGCATGCAATGAAAATTTGCTTCCGTGAGATTTCTGATTGTTTGAGGAGCATTTGTTAAAACAACCCAACAGCACAATGGTTCCAGAGAGTCATCTGAGATGCCTTAGGCTGACTCAGACTGCACAGAGAATGATAGAGGGGAGGTACAGGACTTGGGAGCAGTCTGTGCCTTTCTGGATGGAAGCAGGATGCCAAACAAGAGATCCTAGGGCCTTTTAAATAGCATTAGATCCTTCCTATAAACTGAATCAAGTCCCACTAAACTAATGGTTGGGGTTTGAAGTACTATCCAGGCTAAAGACTGCACACACTATATGCACTTCTCTGAAAAGTGACAATAGGACACTGGAATTAGGAGGAAAAAGGTTGGGATTTCACAAAGATCCTAGGACATCTTGTTTTAGGTGATGGCGTTCCTCCTTGTTACGAAGAAAAACAAAAATCTGTGATGAACAGTAACTTGAATTACCTTTCAAGTAACATTTAAAAGTGTAAGATTATTGCCCATATTTTCTGAGGGATAAACAATTTCACCTTAGCTCAGTTGGGTTGCTTGCTAAAGTTTAAACAGTGACTGGAAATTTTTCTTCAAATGCAATGATCCTTTATAATCTGTAATTAAGAAGGTCTTCACTTGGTAGATAACTCCAGGAATGTTCAGAATTCTTAAGGAATCATAATATCACATATTTTAATAACTTCTGAAATGATTTTACTGAATATTTTGTGATTTATTTATTTATTTATCCTAGAGAAGCATTTTGACATACAGTTGAAGGAAAAAATAGAATTTCCATTCATCACACAAGAGTAGTACTGTTGTACTAGCAGAATTTATTCCTTGAGGTTATATTTCATTTCAAATGAGAAAAGTGTTTGAAATCCATTTGTGGATCATTAGTGTCCCTTTAAAAGTTCCTACAGTATTTCAGTTTCGGGGATGATTGTTCTCAACTCCATACTTTGAGTATTTGAGTATTGTAGCATCATAGAATATCCGAAGATATTCTATGTATAGAATAAAAAGGCAGTTGGAAGTGATCAACAATGATCACTGAGTCCAGCTCACAGCTTTAGAAAGGTCTACAAAAAAATCAAATCCTACATCTGAGAATGTTATCCAAACAGTCTTTGAACCCTGGCAGCTTGGGACCATAGCCACTGCCCTGCCACCTAAGATAGAAAGTTGTTTGGAGCACATAAGAGGCTGAGAGTGTAGGGTTAATTCCAGTGAAGGGTAGGAAAAGGGTAGATATCTAATTGAGATTTTCAAGTATGTAACAGGGAAAGGTTTAAACTCCTTTTAGATACAGTCAGTGGAAGAAGACAGCTGGATTTGAGTATAGAATTTTCACTGTGGCAGTGGTTATGCACCATAGGAATTGCCCTGAAAGGCTGTGGGATCTTAATTCTTGAGTCTGTCAAGATTCAAGTCTTAAGCAAACTGATCTGGCTAGGAAGCTCATGCTGCTCTGAGAAGGGTGTTAGACAGAGTGTCCTCCAGAAATACATTCCAACTAAAATTCTTTGATTATAAATACCGTGCATGTTCTCAAACAAAAGCAATGTTAATTTTCCATTTCTTTAACATTTATTTCCCATGACTTAATTAAGACATGGAGGGACAGAAGAAAAACAAGAAGATAGAAGACATCAGTAACTGAAGCTATTTTCATTTTTAATGGAGGAAAATACAAAAGTCCCTGTAAACAACTGAAATGCACTTAATTCAAAAACTTTTAATTAAAATAAATGTTCTTTTTGAATCAAGGCTACTTATAAAACTTACGGTGTATTTAATTTTTATATAACACTTTATTATTGTCAACCATGATTTGATAAACTTGACAGAGATGGAGAAAGAGCAGCAGTTCACTTGCAAAACTGGGAACAAAATATGTTCCTCCCAGCATAGTGCTCAAAGCTTTGGACAGTTTTTCCTGTTTCCTGTCAGAAGACCTCTTGTTTTAACTTCTCTCAGTTTTAATGGATATTCAAAATTGGTGAACACTGTCCATATTTACTCTCAGAAAAAATATGGTCAGCTTGCTCTGTCATATTAGAAAGCTTGCCTCTGAAGTAGCTTCTAATTTCTTTGTCTTACATGCTTTACATCATCTGTGTTCCTATATTCCAGTAAATTTCTGAACAAAGAAAATAAAAGACACAAATTGAGTCCATTTTTTTTTTCCTCCCAAGATCCCACCATAAAATAGAAATGTGAAGAAACAGACACTATAGGAAAAGGTTCTTCTGTTCCAGCTGCACTATTATGAGAGCTCGAGCCCTTGAACGTTCTGTCTCCTGTTGAGCTACTCCTTTTCCTGTCTTGTTTTCTGCAGCCTGACAGCTAATTTGCTGGCTCCCTATTCATTTCTCTCTCCCTTCAGACTTTTTTCACAGCCTGTTTTGTAGCTCTGCTATCCTTTCTGCTTGCATTTTTTAATCAGGGCAGTGTAGATTCTCTTGGCAGTTCATTGTCATTAATCATGTGCATGAGTCAAGTCTGCTTTGCTGTGAGATCTCTGTGAGAACATACAGTAGAATTTCAGTTTTCCTGGAATTTTTTACTATTTCAGCTTCAGTGGATTCTCAGTAAGTTTTGAATGATCACACATGATTAAGCCCATACCCAAGGGGGATTTGTTATTTTCCTTCAAATTTATTTATATTTTAAGTTAAAATTCCCATTCTTTTTTTTTTTTTCTATTTCTCATTCCAGTAAAAGGCTGAATTTTCTCTTACTTCTTGATTTTTTATGCATATTAAATTTATCACTGAGTGTTTTGTATTGGATTGTAAGAGGAGATTACAACACTCAGATTCTGTTGCAATCAGAATCACATGAGGTTATATGAATAAGCAGACTGTTCAACAGAAAAAATAATAATATTTACAGAACTAAGGAAATAGTGAGTTCTGAGGAAAGTAGTAAAAATGTTTTTAAATATTTGATGTATAACTCACAGACTGGTCATTTTGACATCTGACTGTCAAAAAGAGAATCCCCAAGCCAGCTGCTGCTGTTTGATTTCTAAAGTTCGCATGATTTTCTGGATTTATTTTTTTTCTTCTGTTGACTGCATGAACTTCTCATAATCATGTTCTTGACTTAGATGCGTACATAAACTTGTTAACTTCTTTCTCAGCTTTTCTTTTCTTTTTTTTTTTTTTCCATTTTATTCATTTGTATGAACACTTATGATGAAAGACAGTAACTTACATAGGCAAGTGTTTAAGAGGCTGCTGTGGCTCATACTGCTTATTGGAGGTTCACTCTCCTTCAGTGGTTTGGTGCTGGTTTGTGCCTCAGAACCTGAGGACTTATATATCAAAGAAAACTTCCTGGAATATTTCCTGTCCTCTGGTTAATTTCATTATTAATACAAAGGTCCAATAATTTTTGGAAAACAGCTAAGTGATTTGGCTTCAACAATAGGTCTGAACCTTGTCAAAATGTAGCCTTTAAAAATATGGGAATATCTCACATGAAAGAGTAAATTCAAGTTAACAAATTTCATGGTGGACAAAAGAAAAAGCAGTGTCTATTGCAGAGAGAAATTCTACTAAAATTATGGGCTGGTAAGAAAGGAAGATCTGGATATCTCTGTTTAGCACAAGAGAAGTCAATAGCAGTGGAGCAAGTGTGCTGACAGTGTTGTTAAACAGAAGTATTAATATCAGTCCCCAAAGGAAATAGCTTGTTTTTGTCTCCATATCCAACTCCCACATATGGCAATAACAGCTGCAAATGGAGATCCAAAGTAAAAGAGGATTGCATGCATGTTAAGATCACAGCTTCCTTAGAAGAAACATTGGAAAAGAAAGGACAGTGAGTAATATAAATCATTTTCCCTCTAGCAATGTTGATCATATAATCTTAGAACCAGTACAGGAGCATGGGTTCAACTAATCAAAAATATCAGAAATCTGGAGGAGAACAGAAGTAAAACAGCTGGTAAAATACAAGGTTTTGCTGAAGTTTATTTCATATATGGAATTGTAATAATTTTGGAGGACATCCATTCCACCTTCGACATCTATAGCAGTAAATTAAGCAGTGCTAGAATCATTCCAGAAAAGAAGTTTGGATGAAGCTACAGTGCTTTGGAGGGGTGAGGCCATTTGTTATTAACTACATGGACTGCTTCATGCCAGGTTGCCTAAGAGCCAAAGGGAGCTCCTGGACGGTTTTATCCTAGCAGCATAGTTATAGTCCTAAGGACCCTCTTCCTTCACAAATTAGAATTTGAGATCCTAAAGCTCCTCTAAATTTAAGACAGGAATTTTATCCCTTTTAACCTCAAGATGTCCTAAAATTCCAGGCATCGATTTTAATTTGGCGCATCTTAATTTACCTTGGAAGTTCACATAGCATTTTTCAAGTATTTTCTATTCATGTGCAGAGGACCTGTTCTGCAGAGATGTTTTCTGTGTTTCAACAGACATCAGTATGTAATAATAAATTACAAAATATAATAATAAACTTTTTTTTTTAATGTATGATGCCCTTGTTGTTCTTCTTTTCTGGTATGGGAAAGTCTCTCCAATCACTAAGCAAGGAACTTAGGCAGTTTTCAGCTTCAGTTATAGACAGACAGACTTCAGCTTCAAATATACAACTTCAGCTACAAATATACTTCAAGTGTTACTCAGATGTAGGCTATGCTACTGTTTCTGAGTTGCCCATTTTATAACTACACTACCATCATTAAATAGGAACAGCCATCAGGAAAACAATTACAGTTAACACCTTTCTAAGCTTAAACGACGATACAGAAACAGACATGTTTCAAGGTTCTTCCATGTTCTCCTGTAGGAATTTGATAGATTTGTTTTTCAGTGGCGGTTTCTGACAAAATCACGGAAATAATAATTATTAAAAAAAAAGACAGAAAGATTAAAACAACTGGAAAAACTCAAGACCCTGTCTGAATTAAATTTAGTTTTTACTAAGGAAAGGAATATGCTAAGTTTAATAAAACTGTCTTCAGAAAATATATATATTCAGTATTCTTATATGAAAGATAGACAGAAAACAGTACTAAGCTAACATGATAATTAAAACCAAATCACAACTTCAAAACAGTCAAATAAGGTAGTTTTGCTGTAGGAACGGCTCAAACTATTGGTAAAAAATGTGAGAGGACCGGGATATAGGCTCAGGATCTGGAATGTTAATTTGTAATTTTTTATTTGACCTGAGACAAAAGATTGCATTCATTAAGAATTTCTCTGCCTGAGACTGTCATTCAGCATTAAGGATAGTGACATAGGAGAGAATCCTTATCATTTTAGCCACCAAATCACTTTGGGTGATAATTCCTCAAGACCAGTCCCTGTCCTGCACTCATAGTTCATACCTGGAAGTTGTTTGATAGAGAAATTCTTGGTCCAGGTTAAAACAATGCCAGGGAATGTTCTCATAATTCAACGTGTTCAGCTTCCAGTGCCCAGGAATGTTCTCTGGCACTACTCGATCTGTTAACATGGATACAGCCCAAAGCTTTTTGCTTTAGACACTCAGAATGGCACCTGAGACAAAACTTGCAATGGATGAACAGTGTATTCAGAGGTGAAAAAATAACAGAAAGGAAAGGAGAAGTTGATGGATGAAGGGAAATATGAAAGAACTTGAAAATGTATTCTTTCTGGATAAATCACACACACACACACACACACACAGAGAAATAGATGCTGATTGATTTTCTTTCATTTAAAAATTATGTAACAAAGAATACATTTAGTACTATCACTCTGACGGCATTATGCCTGTCCATTCTGAGGCATTATTGTTGTGCTTTCTGAATTCAAATAATATTGATCATCTTTTCTTAATATTTCTGCACCATTTATGATATATCCTTTCAATGGAATGATAGACCAGTACAGCTTTAATTCTTATGTGCATAAATATTTTTTCCTATTGTTCATTTTTTATTTTTATTTTTTAAGCCAATTTACTTCTTTCTTATGGGATTATGGTGTGTATTTTGTTTGTTTGTTTGTTTTGTTTTTTAATTTTTTGTGTGTAGAGCAAAACTTCATAATTTATTCCCACTTACCATACAACTTCCTCACTTCAATTATCTCTGCAAGCTCATAATTCTTTCAAACTCTGGGAAATGTCTCCTTTCTAAGCACTTACTACCTACTTTGCTACCTTGTGCTTAATGTAGTAAGAGTAATAAAAGTAATTACTTGCACTTTATCAGTATTTTTACAAATATGACCATTTCCTCTTTATCTCTCAAAATGAGATTTCACTTTATTAAAAATATAATCACTGAAGTGAGAAACCTGTTGTGTAACATATCAAAATTTCAAGGATAGAAAAGCAAAGGCAGCATCACATTTTTGCATGTAATTTTTGTTGGGTTTCCTTGTATGACAGATTTCTTTTCATCAGTCATTAGATAAACATTTACAGAACTGCTCACCTTATTTTATAGAGTAAACTTTCAAAACAGAAGTAATACTCAAGCTTGTTCTTTATCTTCTAAGGCACTGATCCTTAAACTTTAAAGCTTATTTCTGGTGAAAAGAGTTACATTTACTTATCTATGTTATATAGATATGTGTTTCCTATCTATGTTATATAGCATTAATTTTAACATTCTAATCATTGATTAGGCTGATTTCATTGGATGACATTTCATTTCATACCCAAGGCATGTCTTCTCACTGCAGGTAAGGAAGAAAAGAGCCTAGACCAAAGTTGATGTTCCACTGATATTTACCATGAGATTGAGTTTAGAAGGAACATTTCTCCTATTTCCAGTTCATATAATTAGGGAAGCTGAATATATCTGCTTAATTGTTTGGTTGACTTCATAACAATTGTATTGCCACATTATATCTATCTATCTATCTATCTATCTATCTATCTATCTATCTATCTATCTATCTATCTATCTATCCATCTATCTATCCATCTATCTATCTATCTATATGCTATATATGTGCTATTTTTGATCCATGAGCATTGCTGTTAAATGCTACTGATATGGAAACATTTACACTTTGTGTGCGTGTGTGTGTCCAACTATTTAGGCTATTTATAGCCTAACAAAATATGTAAAAGTAAAGATGAAGAAAGCTTTTTCTGTACCTGTAAGTTATGGCTGACTATACAGAAAGGAATTTGAATAAAATCTAGTGCACAATCTGATATTCACTTTTTTGGCAACTCACTGTAACAAGTAATAGGAAGATGAGTATGAGTCTATCACCAGAGATATCACCTAAATTCAGATAACATGGATGTTTTCTTACCAAGGGCAGGAATCACTGGCTATATAAAATTTGAAATAATTTAGAGGGAAGAAAGTAAAATGCTATATGGGGAACTTGCCAAATGAAGGTAAGAGGAAGAACATTCTAATAGCTCCATCAGAGCTGGAACAGAATAGGAGACTACATCCTATCTGTTAGGTGAGGAAACAATTTTTTTTCCTGTGCAGAAAAAAAAAAAATCCTGTTTTTTTGTTTTATTTTGTCTTGTGATTTTTTTGTTTGTGTGTTTGTTTTCCTTGTGGAGGATTCAGAATCCTTGAGATTTTTTTTTCCATATTTATTGCATTATTATCTTGCCTAAAAATGGGATGGCCCACATTTTTGGTTGCATTTTATTTTCTTTTACAGAGGAAGCAAACCAGCAGAATTACTACATTTTTAAATGTAAATATCAGACCCTGCCCTATAAATGCCAAGATGCTGGAAGAATGAAAAAAATGCAGGCGTTTCTGACTGATTCTAGTTTGCAATAAGAAAATATCATAATTGATACAATTTGGAAGAGCTCCACATACAAGAACAAGAGTGATGCTGGCCAAAAATTAATCCTTATGAAATTTTATTTAGATATTTAGAAAAATAAAAAATATCCAGAAGAAAATGAGCTATAATCATGACCAGAAGAGGGGTCATTAAGCTAATAGATCTGTACTTTATTTATACATACATATATATATATATATATATATTTAACTGTTTCCTGGAAAGTCACTCCATCGTGGCTGTTGGGTTGCTAGCTAGCTCCCATTCACATAGTAATTCTTAGAAAATGTTTTTTAGAGCAAAGTCTCAACATAATCAGTCTCAAAAAAGGCTTAGACTTCAAAGCACAACTTTTCTTTCCCTCTCAAATATATTCCAACTGTACATTCCTTTTTTTTTTTTTTTTCTTGACTAAACAATGGGAAATACCTTTCTCATTCTGAGATTTATTGCTCCTTCCAAATATCTGACAGTTAACCTTGGAAATAATTTTATTGAAGAAGGATGTAAGAAAAATTTATGAAAGTTCTGGAACTCTGGTAAATTGGCAGCTAAAGGTTTCCAGTGAAGCCATGCTTAGACTCAGACTGAAAGAGTGCTAGTCCATGTGACCACTCTAAACCAAAGATGAGACTGAATATTGAGGGACATCTACCAGCATGTCAGCCCAAGATATTCATACATGAGGGTTTAGCTTTTCCTGTGAATGTTTTATACTAGTTTTGTTGTAAAAAAATTTTTATACTCCTTTCTATGCATTGAATATTTAGGATATATGGTATATCACATATGATATATATGATATATTGCTAACAGGTCATGCAGATTTCCATATCTATTATTTTCCCATTTACTATAGTGCTGTCATACTGCTATCCAGTTTTGGCTATCTTTATATTCGTAAGCATTTGTCGCCTAGGAAACATTTGTGCTATATATAATTTCAGATTAAGGATCACTGAATCATAGAATGGTTTGGTTTGGAAAGGACATTTAAGATCATCTAGATACAACTCCCCTGCTATAGGCAGGGATACCTCCCTCTAGACCAGGTTACAGAAAGCCCCATCCAGCCTGGCAAAGAAAAGATGCCTATGCAACTTACAGGGAGTCAACCAAGTAGGTGAAGTGAAAATAGCCGTGTGCATAGTAGCAACATAGATAGGAATAATACTTGGAGAATCACCAGGTAAAGCTCCATAAATCCATCTGAGACATTGCATAACCTCCACTGAGTGCCAGATGTTTTGCTTGTGCAAACAGATGCATTCAGGAATGCCCTTGCTTGTATTAAGGCTTTTCTTTCTCTGTGATGCAACTCTTCTAGTGGGAGAAAAATGAACAGAGAAAGCCATTTCTGAGTTGTTGGACATAAGAACTGTAGAAAAGAAGCAACATTGCAAAAGAGTTATTTATGTCAATATTTTCACTGAAGAAATTCTGTACCAGCTGGAGATCTGGACCTAATATTTTTAGTATCATTTGGGCTTTAAAACACATTTTCTCTATGCAGATCCAATTGTGCATGACATTAAGAAAATCTAATCAGTCAGATGAGGGGCTACATTAATTATAAGGATCACTTCCTATGATAGAAATTTAATCTTGGCAGTGAAACACTTTTGGTTTGGGAATAAAGAAGAAATGAACCTGATGGTAGGCCAATACTAATTGGCCAGTATTGACTACTAACCTCAGAACTTTTGCAAAGACACATTTCTGGTATATTGGTAGTAAATCAGCATGTGAATACAGTATATAGTTAATTAGAAACAAACAAGTAAAAAATAAGCAACTCCACCATGACATCATTTAAAACATTTAGTTCATTTTTTTTTTCATATATTGAAGAAATGCTACTTAGAATAGATATCCCATTTTTTAAAAAAGAGCATAGAGAATAAACATAGAGAATAATTTAAGTTAAAAACAAAAGTTAGAAACAAAAAAAAAACCTGTACTAAGTCAAAGTAATAATTTGTGAAAATGAACAACTAACTGATAATATGACAGCATAAAGAGAGCTGGGAACAAAGATATCTGCATAATTCAAGATATTTGACCATCTCCTCTTTTTCTTCCTGCCGTTTGATTTCAGGTTTAAAACTTCTGGCTGAATCATTGCTACTGAGACTTTAATAGTAACACATTCTGTAGCCACAGAGGACATATTATAGTTCATGTTACGATTCAATGATTTACAGTAACACAATTAAGATAATGTTATGTGCGTGTCATTGTAAATGATGCTCTAAACAGAAACACAACACTCCTGCTTGGAGATGTCAGAAAAGTAAGTCAGTATGAAGCAACACTTCCTGTGACATTATATAATATTTTTATGATGGATAAAGTACTAAAATATCCTGAAATCAGCTCTAGTTGTAAGTTTAATTCACATTGGAAATAACATCACTGTAATTATACATAGTTGCAACCAGTAGAAATCCTTTATACTTACTGTAATGCTACTCTGGAATTTCTTTTCTTTTTACATCTAATAGCTAAAATAGTGTTTGCACCTAATGAAAAGTCCTTACATTTCTGCTAGTCTATAGAGAAAGATTTTTGTGCAGACTTCTTGGCAAGAAATCTCTTTTTTTCTATAAAGAATTGCCATGGATAATACCTTTCAAATCTACTCCAAGTATATGCTGCCAGAATGGCTTGGCTCCAAATGTTTTGCAAGTTGATGATTTCAAATGTTGCCAGAATTAATTCTGAAGTCTCTCTTAGTAATATAGATCCAGTGTAGACAAGCCTGTCAAAAATTTTAGCACATGTCCTCCTGCATGGCTTACTTTCTTAGAAGATGATGCATTGCTAAATCTTCAGTCAGCATAAATTAATCTAATACAACCAGGAGGATTTTTGCCAGCTCTGATCTAGTGTCTAGTCAGTCCTTGGCCTGTCCAATAAAACAACAGATAAGTTTGCCAAGTTGGACCAACTACCTTTATATGTATGCTTATGCTTAGATATAGTGCAAGAAGCATGGAGTTATAGTTCTGATCCAAAACTTACTGTTTGGTGTCCCAGGTAAAGAATCTTTCCTGCTATTAATGGACTCAACTGTTCTCTTCCCTTGTAAATATACTTGTTGGGTTTTTTTTTTTTCCACCCAATTTATGCAAACCAAAATAGCATTCTTTGTCACTATTTGTTCTGGATCTTGACCCAGCTTCTGTACAAGTCAAAGGCTAACACCCACTGAGACTGGAGATTAGTGATCAAAAGCAAAAACACCAGGAGTACTCATTCTTCACAGGGACAGACAGAAGATTATCACACAGCAACAGTAGTCACTATGTAGAAGGGAATTTTTTCTGGGAAGGATGCAACCAGGATGTTTATCGGAGTTTTGTCATGTTATGTTCTGGAGTTATCATGCTTTTCCACTGCTACAGGCCTTTTATTAACTGACTTCTTGCCAAGGAGGACTTTTATTTTCCATATTAACTTGAAGCTTTCCCTGGAAAAATTTTTTACTCCAAACCATGTCTGAATATTTGTTCATTTTATTCCAGTCAGTACCTGTTCAATTTTTTTTTTGTAGTTACTAATATATTTTAAAAAACCACCACCAACAACAAAAAAATACAAAACAGGAAACGGTAATGAATTTGGATCTGACCTACCAAAGTTTTTATCCACCACATTGACAGTATTGTCCAGGAGAATTAAGTATACATCAACATTGAATTTATAACTTGAAACAAAGATTGGGTTCTGACAAGGATACTTTTTCAGAAAGTACCAGAATTCATGTCAGCTAGGTGGCACACAACTCTGCTGCAGTAAAGTAGAATACTATTCTTCCATTACCTGAATAGTTTGACTGTTGGATAGAGCCTTGGTTGGAAGCTGAAGGGAATAGCCATGAGATTATACAAAACACCATTCCAAAGACTGGTGACTGGGAGAAAGATGTCTTAAAAGGAAAAGGAAGCATGTTTCCAGTCCTCCAATTTAAATAGATGTACTTAGCTCCTTATTCATCTTGGAAGTGGGCTAGAACAGACCAGATTGGAGAGCGTAGCCTGATCTGGTGGGTGGCAACCAGCCCATAGCAGGGGATTGGAACTAGATGATCTTGAAGGTCTCTTTCAATCCAAGCCAATCTATGATTCTATAATAACACTTAACACACCATACAGGTGAGTGTCTGCTGGTTGCCTTTGCTTGGTGCTGTGGCACATTGGATGCTATACTTTTATCTTAAAGTACACAAGATCTTAAGATATAACAAAGAAACTATGGAGATAAACACACATATATCAAAATTCCTCCAGTTAAAAAGCTACATGATGATTATTTTAGCTGGCAACATTTGGATTTCTGTTTTTCTCATTCTTATTAAAATAATACTCCAGTTTTGTGGAATACATGATTGTTCTCCATGTAGTCTTACAAACATACATTTTAGCCAGTGATGGGACCTCCTATGTTTATATCCTAATGATTATTCCCTGTTCTTCATGGATATATACTTGTTACCATCTTCTCTAGTATTTTTTTTAATTTTCTTTTGCTTTGGGCATCAAATAAATGTGATTATTTATTTATTTATTTATTTATTGCTATGGAAGTAGTCATTACTAGAGAGATCTCCTCTAAGGAAAGACTTTGCCTCTCAAATTTTCTTTTCTCTCTCAAATTTATTGTAATAATTAATGGGCCTAAATTTATTTCAATGGATTCAGCTGGTTAAAAAGTGTTGCATTTTGATTTTTCTTTAAACTATTTAGTCTTTCTAAAGCCAGTGGAAGCAGAAACTGGTAACAGATGTACAATGAAGTTGCACTTCAATTTTACTGGTTTGGGATTAAACAACTTTATATTATATACTTTGAACTTGGTTCAACTTAATCTAAGTTGTGATAATTAGTTTTTTGATGTAGCTCCATTGTAATTTGTCCTCCAGTAAGACATATATACAGACAAGCACATATGTACAAATGTCATTTTCTTTATCATAGTTCATCATACTAAATGCAGAATATTTTCTATTTTCTCAGGAGAGAATCAACTTTTATGATCTCATAGAATTTGGAATAGAAAAGAGCCCGGTAGGTGATGCTTGTGGGGAGAAGATTTGTACTGATTTTGAAGCATGATCTTGAAGTTACTTACAATTCACTGCTCAGTGTTCCAACATGCATCTCCTCTAATTCTAACTAGAGATGAAGATCTCTATGATCAAGCTCATATCTTTGATAATCTTATTAACATCTCTTCATATGATTGGAGAAATTGTAATATTTTCATTAATAGATAAGAATGATACTTTGGGCCACTAAGATGATCAGGGGACTGGAGCATCTCCCCAGTGAGGACAGGCTGAAGGAGCTGGGCTTGTTCAGCCTAGAGAAAAGGAGGCCACGGGGTGACCTCATTGCAGCATTTCAATACCTAAAGGGAGCCTACACAGGGGAGGGGAATCAACTCTGAAACGGAACCAGGGGAAATGGTTTTAAGTTGAGGGAGGGAAGATTTAGGTTGGTCATCAGGGGGAAATTCTTTACAGAGAGAGTGGTGAGGTACTGGAACAGGCTGCCCAGAGAGGTTGTGGATGCCCCGTCCCTGGAGGTGTTCAAGGCCAGATTGGATGGGGCCCTGGGCAGCCTGGTCTAGCATTAAATGGGGAGGTTGTTGGCCCTGCCTGTGGCAGGGGGGTTGGAGATCCATGATCCTTGAGGTCCCTTCCAACCCTGGTCATTCTGTGATTCTGTGATTCTGTGAGTCCTGCTTTTATAGTTTTCATTTGCATTTTAATCCTTATAGCAATTTTGTTTGATTCAAAACATGACACAGAAATATTAATGAATGGCATCCTATATGAAAAAGCAGCAATCTGTTTGAGTTTTAAAATATGTGTTTATAATCACTTTGCAGTCATTGTGGACCATAAGCTTAAGCATAAAGGTGAAAAATCCATCATTTCTAGTAGAAGAAATGCTAACAGAACAGGATGTGAAGCTGTTCAGATTGGTTTTGTTTTCTGAAACCAGTAGTTCTCATGAATGTGGGAATTATTCTACGGTATCATTCGCATATGTTATGTCAGAAACAGTGTCATGATTTGAGGGATAATCTTGTTTCACATGGTACAGGGATGGAGGAGGAATTTTTAAGTTCAGTCAGTAAAATGGCATTAACTACAGTGAATACACATATGCAAACAAACACAAAGTCCTGTGTGAACTGATCTCCAGCTTCCTGTGGGAATAACATCTCCAGTGGATTATATTTGAGCCCATTGAGAATCAGACGGGATGACAGCTGAGCTGGAAGCTATGCATGAATACTGGCTGCCGTCTGGTTTCATATATGTTAGCGATACCTATACTTAGCCTGCTGTCTGGGCTGGAGACAGCAAAACTGGTATGAAAGATGGCAGTAAAATGAGACTGATGTGTGATTCTTCCAGGCAGTTGTAACATTATTGTTGAGGTGCTTACTGAAATGCATTTTCTATATATGACTTGTTTTATGGCTTGAGTACTTTTGCACTCAGTTGTTAGCATTAGTTATTTTCATGCCTTGTTTGTGCATTTTTTGATAGCAAGGGAAATTCTGAAAAGTAAAAACTCTTTCTCTGCAGGAATTGCATGCACAAAGTATTATTGCAAAGTTAAGTACTGAGCGATGTAACTCGGGCCAGAGATCTGGCTGTCACTTTCTAGCATTTCTATCTGTGAATATATGTTTAAAATTGTATTACTATGCTTCATCAGAAATTGCTTTGTATGTAGTAGTATGTGGACAGACAAAACAAAAAGACTTTGAACAAAAGCACTAGGATGACGTGTAAATCAGATTCCCTTAGTTTCCTCAAAATTTTGTCACAATGTAATGCTGTTACTAACTGAAAATGATTTACTGATGTGAAATGATAGTGGTGGTAACTTAAATTTCAAGAAGCCAGAAGTTTCAAATAAGAGTAAGAAGGTTTCTGTATACATTGCTAAAGCTCTCTTGACCTTTCTCTGTTCCAGGCTGAACAGATCCAGCCCTCACAGTTTCTCTTCATATATCCAGTGCTCATCATTTTCATTTGCTAGATTTTCTCTGATGTATTCTTTTTCCTGAGGGACTCAGAGCTAGACCCAGCACTCCAGGTGGGTCTATTGCGGAGCACAGCTGAAGAGGCACATTCCTCAAACTGCTGGCAATGCTCTGCCTAACACAGCCCAGGAGGCACCCAGCCTTTGCCACCAGGACAATTCATTGTCACATGGTCAAATTGGTGCCATGAAGGATCCAGCTGGTTTCTAGCTGTTTGCCTCCTGCTTGTTGCCGTTTCATTCAGAGATCACATGAAATAAGTCTTGCTCTCAGCCTCCCTCAAAGAAGTTGTTTTCACCAGAGTTCATATAAGGAGCTCAAGACATAATTACATTTTAATGAAGTTAGCAAAGATGGACATATAAAGTTGAGTATTCTAAATATCCTTCTCTTCAGCCTGAGGATTGTTCGTAACTATCTTGTCACGGCCTTATAAAATAAACAAGTTATGAGCAGCATGCTCTGTCTTAATAATTAGAAAATGTTCTGGAAAGGAATGTAAAGAGAAGAAACATGATAGAAGTACTGCAGTGGAGCAACTTCTGTAAGGGCTATAATGTCCCTCCTTATTCTCTTTCTTCATTCCTCTGGAATTACATGAGCTTTTGAATTATTACTGCTATTTCTAGCTTACCACAGTGAAATTAAATATGTAATTAAAAAATAAATAATGTAATAAATGCTTGCTTTCAAAGCTAATTCACACAAATTACCTTCTTTCAACTTAATTCTCACTCAAGCTAAATTGCAGGGCATACCCCTGCAGTATTAACAATCTATCCTTGTTTGAATGTAGATATACTATTTCCAGACTGCCAGTTGGCCAACAACTCCTTCAGTCCTGATTTGTTTTTCTTGTTTTTCTGCAATTACCACAGCACTTTAATTAAATTTACTTGAAGCGATCTCATGATTTCTATTCAATATTAAAGTTGTTTGACTCTGACAAATGAGTCCTGTATTTATCAGAAATCATCAGAAATCACTGCTAATGGACAGCTTGTTAATTGATGAATGATTTTATGTAACTCAATCTCAGTTCATCAGAGTGGACTGGACAGTATGAAATATAACAGCTGACAATTGTAAAATAATCATTTATGCTAAAATCTCCAGGATGTAAAAGAAAACAGAGCAGCTTGGCAGTATAAAATGTTGTGTGAGAAGTAGGAGGATTTCCTGCTAAAATTATTTTTGGCTTTTTCTGCTTTGCACATTGAATCAGTGGCACTTAATTCCATGTGTATTTTCCTTGAATAACCTGAGAATGAGGGGGCCATATGGAAAACTCTTCAAAGGTCTTGTTGATTTAGTTTAGGAATATGTTCTGTGATTTACTCTATGTGCTATTCAAAATCAAGTTGTCTGTCATAATTATTTAGTAGCATTTTATAATGTGTTTTTAATTCACAATCTCATTTTGACTGAGCCTCCATTTTATATATAGCACAAAGACAGTATACAAGCTCTATATTTATTGTACAGTCTGGGGGTACCTCAAGTGTAAAAGAAAAAAATCCAAGTCCTTGAAGACCTTCAAAATAAAATAATAATAATAATCAAAAAAACCCTTCTGCAAACAGATCTCTGCTCAATGAAGAAACATAATCTGTCTTTAGTTGGAACAATAACTTGGATAAGACTCAAGAGCAGCCCCTTTTCTTACCGTGAAAGGAAGAAGCTTCAAGAGAAGCAGCACTGTAAAACTTCTGTATGACACATTTAAAAAAAAAAAAAGATTAAGTGTTGTGTTATGTAAACACTGTGTCTTAGTGCCTGGCAGAGGAAGGAGCTCTCTGCTCCCATCTTCTGGTAAACAGAAGAAAATCTTCAGGTTCTGTCTCTGCGGTATATTTAACTATGGTTACATCTGGACAGAGGCGCTCAGTTTCCTGAGAGGATATATCATGCACAATAAGGGATATCTGCACTAAAAAGCACTTCTATGTACTGATAAATGGACACCTGGATGCTGCTCCCAAAATCTTTGCTGCATATGGCTTTAGAAATCACTGGTAAGTAGCATTACAAGAGTCTAAAAAGAAAAAGGGCTTCTCCCTCAGGTACTGGACCTACTCAAGGGAATGAAATGCTAAAAGTTAGCACAGGTGATCTTTTGCCAAAATACCCTGCAGAGTTGCAGAGTCCCAGTGGAATCATGGAACAAGAATAAGAGGTAATCCCTGAAACATGACAAGTAGCCAACCTAGCCTCTTACACCTATATGCTTGCAGATGAAATTTTCATTGACACCAAAATGTTAACAAGGTTGGACAGCTGAAAAATAATGCATAATTTCATAATATGGTAACTTTTATTTGGATTACTGTACCAAGCATATAATTGATTTAAAAAATATCTATTAATGTCCATTAGTGTATCACTGTCGTGTTTTCTCAAGTAGATACTGCATGCGTTTCTTTCCTCAGTAAGGTCTTCCTTGATCTGTGTCCTTAAGATTAAAAGACATCACCAATGTAGCTTTTCTGCTCTGTCCCAAAGGAAAACAGCCACCTTCCTGTATTATCTCCCCAGTGATGCCTGATGGCTTGCCTCTAAAAGCAGTCAGTGCCTGTGCAAAACCTGAGAGCTATGGAGCAAGGGCTGCTGATCTTTCTCAGCACATATTGAGCTCCTGTCACCCTGCTTGCCAGTCAGCGGAGAAGGAAAGAAGAGGAAGAAAATTCTACTCAACTTCATTGAGTTCTGCATTTCTTTATGTAGTATCAGCAAAACTGTAAGCTCCTGGTAATATTAGCCTCTTTTGCAGTTAACCAAGGAATGAGATTCTAGAGTATTTTTTATTATATCCCAGATACCATAAGTTCTAGCTCTACTTTGAACTAAAAACTGATATTTTTTTTCTATTACATTTCTTCTTAAGTAACAGTTGAAAATACTTAAGTTGCTTATTTTATCTTATGCTCTTTGTTAATATAAAACAGTTATAATGACATAGACCGTTGATCAGTTTGTTCACCCAGGCAAGGTGGTAATGGGTAGGTAGAGGCATATATAAAAATTGGAAACTAATATCACTAGAATTTTCTTCAACACACAATAATAGTCAGTAGTTGGTGTTACAGTATTTTTTAAGTTTGACACATCTTCTTCACAGTACGTAACTCATCTGGACTTGAGCTGGCATACCTAAAGGTATACAAGCATTAGTGTTGCTTCCATTTTCTGTCTGTTAATTATGGATTCACTATTTATTAGAATTGCAAGAGCTGTAAACATAAGCATTGAATCCTGTAGATCTGTCTTCCAAATTCTAATTCTTTCTATTTCATAGAGTTGATTTAAGATACCATTTACTAAAAACAGAAAGAAAATATCATATAAATGTCCCAGGATACCATAGACACAATGTTATTTTTTTTATTTAAATTGATGTAATTTACTTTACTCTTTCCTACAACATCTACCAATGTAATATGTGAGTAGTACACCTGGAAAAAAAAAGGAGTAAAAACTATTTTCCACATGGTATCTCATCTATATTCACTGCAAAACTTGAAACAGCTTCTGCATTTAGATGTTTTGGTCTTCACACAAGGAACTGGAAAAATCTTTTGTCCGTTTCTTACTGGCTTACATACAGGAATGAATATTCTTCATTCTACTTTTTCTCTCAGAATAATTCCCAACATTTTGTCTCTCAAATTCTACCTTCCTATCACTGCATATAACCTTATTGCTACCTAAAGTAAAGAAACAAAACAAGCCCTAGCCCCAGTGGACTGCAGAAAAACAGGCAAAGAAAAACAAAATCAGCACAGAGTATTTAAAGTGCAGCTGTGATGGAAATGAGGAAGGAAAAAGAAATGTAGGAGGATGAGTAAGAAAACCAGAGATGTGTGTGGAAACTGCTGAATTTTCTCAGGGGCATTCTCCACCTCACAGCACAGAATACTAGTTAGCTTTTTACATCTTAAAACATAACTATACAAACTCTATCTGTATCATCTCTCATAGTACCCAGTGTAGGTTTCACCCAAGTATCATTGGTCTCTGTGCAAAAATGTGAGCACACTGAGTGCTGAGCTAGTAAATGTAAATCTCTGCTATTTACAGTAAAACAGATTTAACCCATAGCTAAAAAGCCTGGCAGGAGATTTGATTTTTCTAGTTAGTTAAGCCTGAGGCAAATTGCAGTATTTTCCTGGGCTCAACTTTCTTACAGGAAAAGGGGCTCTGTAATTGGCCTAATCTTTTGGGCTCTCATGCAACTCTCTGTTGCTTTGTTCTCACAGGGTGTTTTCTCAGCAAGCAAACATATTTATATAAATATGGAAAGATGGAAAATGAGATTTCATCTGCCTTGCTAATAATTGTGACAAGATACCCAAATACTAAAATAAATGTCTTCATACTTGCCCAATTGCATTAAGCCTCGATTTTTTTTTAAGGAGATAGCCTCCACCTCCTGAAAAGCAGACTTCAAAATCTTCAACAGAAGTTCCAAATATTAAGGAAAAAGAACTTGTATTCAGATCTGAAATATAGCTGTAATAATTTTAAAAGAGCTAGTTACAGCATCCACAAATACAAAACAAAGCAAAACAAAAAACTCCTTCATTTTATCCACATTCCTCTGATTATATGTTAGTGGTCACATCTCCAATGCATTTTAATAGAGATTCTTGTTTAGAACATGTCTTGACTACTAAATAATAAGAAGAAAATAATATATGTAAGTGAAACACACAAACCCAGAAGTTTGCCTGGACACTAATTGGTTTTAGATAGATAGATAGATAGATAAAGAATTTATATTTAGTCACAAAAGTCTTTTTCACAGGCTAGCAGCCTGAGAGCAAGTGTAGGCTGTGTATCTAGAAACTCAGCTTGAACAATATTGTGTCCAGATGTGCTTTTTGCAAAATAAATGGTGTCCAGAAACTGAGATGTGGAACTAAGAACTCAGGATAAAACACGAGGTCTCAAGTTTTAATGCTTCCTGTTTTGCGGGAAGCAAAATGCTAAGTGAAATCTTTCATCTAACCCTTGCGATACCCTTTGTGTAATAATATGTAAAAGTACCATGTGAAAATGAATGAGGGGCACAGGCACAGCAATGTAGTAATGAAATATTAATAGGCTTGTTGCTGTGTATTAATGACAGTTTTATCTATTTGAATGTCAGTGGGGAGAAGAACCTGTAGTAACATGCAATATTGTGTTGAGAGTCTAGATAGGTGGAGACTAAACAGATAACTTTAGCTACATGTCAATGTTAAGGACTTTATACCTTGGCTTAACTGGGTATGAAACCTCATAACCCACTGGTAATCCATGTCTGCAGAAAGATTCATTTTGTGGATGTGAAGTGTTTGGAGATGCAGCAGTCAGTGCATCCAATTTTTACTCCTTCTCCTTAGTTTTTCAAAAGCAAGAAGTCATGAATCTCTACTACACCATCAAAAACAAATTTTAAAAATAAAATATTGCTATGCATATGAAAATAAACATAATGTTTGTACTTTAAAAGTGGCAAAATTATAATTTCAAACAAAAATACAGCAGCTTAGTAGCTGCATCAGCAAGTGTTGAATTGTAATTGTTTTTTTCACTGAAATGTGTATCTCTGTCAAAGAAAGGACTGGCATATTTAGTTGTATGTTCTGGCTCTCTGTTAAGTTTCCATTTGTGTCAGGACAACCATGGAAAGGCAATGACAGTCTTTGCTTAAGTATAGTGATAATGTAGGCACGGGGAAACTTCTGATTATTTATTGAACACAGGAAAAAATAGCTGCTCTCCTACTCTGTCTCCTTATTCTGCTGATGAAGAGAGAGATAACTAATCATCCCTTATAGAAGTTACTGTATTGCAGTCCTTCAGCCCCATATTCAGCCCCTCATTCTTGAAGAGTGAGCTAAATTACTGGAAGGTAATAAAGATGTTATAAGGGAATCATCAGTTTCTCTGTGTCAGTGTGACTATGAACTTGTAGCATGAAAATCACTAAGTGTGGAATAAATTTTTAACTGGAGAAAGATGCATTTCATTTGTGCAGTGTATTTTTAAATTTAGTTATAATAGTCATAGAATCATTGCAAACCTAAAACTGTTACAGCCTTTATAAAGGTAATTATGTAAAGGATATATCTGAATATCCTCAGAGTTTTTGCTTTGTGACAGAAATCTGTGATTTAGACTGTGCAATGTTGCCAGAGCCATACATGTCATGCTTTGATAAACTTGAATGCTTAATTCCAGTTCACTTAATGGGATGCACTGTATATGGAAAATATGAAGTTTTTTTTGATATTGTAAGTGCTATTTTGGAAAACTGCCATATTTCAAAAGAATTCATAAACAGAAGAAAAAAAAAATAGAGTTCAAAATTTAAGTTATGATAGAAAAAAAATCCATACGATGAAAGCCCTCTGTATGCAATTGCACAATGAAGTTGCCTAATGACCTTACACTGGGTGCTGATCAAGGCTCAGAAAAGCCCTTGGAAAAATTCACCTTTATTGACAGGATAGACTAACAGCAGTTAGTAAAACAGACAGTGCTGGGACACTACTAAGACATCCCTTACTCCATTTTGCTGCTGGAGCAGAGCTCATTCCCTGAAAAAAGTGCATGCAAATCAGTGTCTATGGGAAGAACTTTGTTAAGCTGCTGCAAGGAAATGCTCTTGAACAGCATCTTCATGAGATATATGCAGATATAACTCCCTGAGCAATGGGAAGGGAAGGGGAAGGGAAGGGGAAGGGAAGGGAAGGGAAGGGAAGGGAAGGGAAGGGAAGGGAAGGGAAGGGAAGGGAAGGGAAGGGAAGGGAAGGGAAGGGGGGTATCAACAATCTTTGATACTATGAATGTAAACATTCGCATGAATATGAAAAGCAGAAAACTTCAGTTTTTAGACAAAAAAAAATAAAAGAATGAAAATGAATAGTACATTTCACACACATTTTGGAATGTAAAACAGTTTTTGCTCCAGATTGGAAAAAATATTGAGATTTCTCACTCTTCTACTACTGAGTATTTCTGGCATTTACAGTAACTGCTGTTGGAAGAGAAATGCTGAAATCTTCAATTTCACAGATTTTTTCAGTTTTGTGATGTGAAAGATCAGTGAGACAGAGTAGAAAACCTAAAAAGACCTAGCTTGCAAGATAGATAAATTCGCCTTAGACATGCAGCCATAGGAAATATAAAGCCCCTAAAGAATATATGAGTAAGAACAGAGACTCAAATTGCATTACTTTTACTAGGTGGAGCTTTACAGCTGCCTCTGAAAAGCACTTGCTGCCTTCCATCATGATGCAGAACAGAGAGAGAGAGAACATTTGGCTCTGTTGTAGTAACAAAGGGTGAGGGATGCAGGACAGAGGAGTGTGGCAGGAGCACTGGGATGATAATTTTTGCACACCAGAAGTGCAGTGAGTAGCCTAGTCTGTAATTTACACAATTTCTAACTTCTCCTTCTGTCATTGATTCTTTTTCATTCTTTCACACTTTAAAGATATTCTGTCATTTTGCATATTTCCTGGTATGCCACCAGCTGCATCCAGAAAAGCTGTGATATGGTCTAACATATCTTAACATAACTTAAACAATAAAATGTCCTCAAAGCAGAATGGGAGGTGATAGACAGTTCAGATTCTCAAAAAGACAGGACTTGCCTGGATTCATTCTACTTCACTTTTTGTTGTCTGCAGAAAGACCATAGTGTGACTTGGGTGCTTGGATGTAAACGAATATCTTGCAAGTATGTAAAAATAGATGAGATGGCTCACACTGAAGTTGTCCTTTATGAGCATACAACTAATAGGTATTTTGTGCCATACTGTTTTGCAGTGGTACAGTTAAGGTTCAGGGCATAAGAGCTCTTTAAAAATATCTTCTTCATAATACTTTCCTACTAATATAGAAAAATAGAGGATGTGTGAGAGCAGCCACAGTACCCACTGTGAGTGTCAACTTTTGTTTCCCGTGGGTGGTTAGTTAAATCACCACAATATTTCTTCAAACTAAGAAGAATGTTATGAATGTCTATACAAATAATAGAAACTAACTTTTTTTTAGCAGGAATGGCATTATTAACTGATAGTTTAGGTTTCTGATCAGTTAAATAATGAGATAAGAGTGACCTGATGCAAAGGAAGTTGCAACATCCAAATACAGAATAATATTATTGTTCTTATGTAAATTAAAAAGTAATTCACTCTGCAAGGTATGAGGGCTTTTTGTAGCTGGGCAGAGAATAGTTTTTTAAGACCATTCAGCTCAGGTACTATTTCTAAATGCTTTCTTTTTCTTTTTCTTTTTCTTTTTCTTTTTCTTTTTCTCTTTTTCTTTTTCTTTTTCTTTTTCTTTTTCTTTTTCTTTTTCTTTTTCCTTTTCTTCTTTTTCTTGTGGAATGTCATCTGCCTGCTACTTTATGTACTGTTTTTATAAATGATTGAATTTACCTTTATTATATATGGCTTGAATATTCATTATTTTTGTAGTTTATAAGAAATACTAAATAGCAAGCAAATATTAGTATGATATCTGAGCTGTAAGACAATATAATCTTAGGTAAAATTTAGATGCCTGCCACTAGGTCCAGTGAGAATAATAAAAATATTCCTCTCATGTCCCAGTTTTTAAGCCCAACAGCTATACCAGATTATTTTATTATAAACAACAAGTGAAAGGATCAAAAGTGTAAAACACAGATGTGATTTAAATTATTGCAACTCCACTTTCCCTGATGTTGATTGTATGACTGAAGTGTCCTGGAATCATCTCACTTACTGCAAGACAAAAGCCAAGTTCAGAGGCAGGCTGTCCAAACCACCTGGCTTCCTCTAGCTCACATGCTAGTAGCAGAGTCTTGTACAAAAAAAGATTAATTTTCTTCGATTTGGAACAACATTTGGATCTGCTTTTTTCAGACCTCGCAACAAGCTGTCTGTATGAGAGGAATTCATTTCTCATCCCATTTCACCCATTAATCATCTTCAGAATTGTGCTCACTGTACTGCATCAAGATGGTTGATCAGATTTACTCCTGGGCAACTAGTTGCATATCCAACCTACACTGTCAAATTGCTGCTGAGGTTGTCTGCTTAGTACCAATGAACCCTCTATTCCCTTCCTTCAGTTCTGCTGTGATTCTGATGTTCTAGAAACATTAGGGTTGAATTCAGTGGAAATGGAATATGTCTACAAGGTGAATGTCTATATTAATCAATGAGGTTTTCTTCGTCTTTGGGTGTACTTCACCTGATCTTAGAAAAGGCATCCACAATAAGTCAGAGGACTGTCTTTATATGCTTCTTTCTCTCCATGGATAATCTGTTCATCCCTGAAGGGAAGACTAAGGTGTATTGGTCTATATTTGAAGAATGAAGATGTTTCCTTCTCACAGACTTCTTACCTTCCCCAAACAGAATCAAGGAGAAGAACGTCTGCACAAGGCTCCCACATGTGCCCAGTAGAAAGGTCAGACAGTTTACTGAAACTTGAATTTTTTTAATTTATTATGTCTATTACTTGATGGTAGAATTTGATGGTTGCCAAAAATACCTTACTGATATCTTCTGTAGAAAGGAACAATGTGTTCTAAAGAGATTACTTGCCAGGAATGACTGATATAAGTTTAAAAAAAAATGTTCTAGAAAAATGATTTTGCACTGCCACGGTACATGAATGTATTGGGTTGTTATTTATTTTCATGCTTCATATACAGTAATGTTTCCATGTCTTCCTATTGCTTGAATGATATGTTCCAAGATTTTTATCTAATTTTTATCTTGAAGGCAGCTGAAATTGCCTTTCCAGATGTTACTAAATAACCAAGGCATTCTGTAATCAGGCAGCAGAATTCCCTGGAAAGGGAAATTATTTCCTGTACCTTATTTACATATTTCTAGTTTCTTTTAAAGCTTGCAGAAGACAATGACAGTGGGAACTGATGCTGGTTTCCCACTTAAGAACAAATATTTCAAACTCTCTGCTGGCACTAACCCCACTCACTCCCATCAGCCTCCTGGGAATGTTACAAGAACAGTTCTGGGTCTGGGTAGGTTTGTCACTCTGTAATAAAAGAATTTAGCTATCTCACAGGAATATTGTAAGAAGCCTGGTGGGAAATTGACATAACCTTTCTTCTGTGAGCTTGAGAGCACAGGCAGAAATAAATACATTTCTTCTAAGAGAACTAGTAGCACGCTTGTTCTCTTAAGCACTAGCAGGATGCACATACTTTTAACTGGATAATATAACCCTTGTACATTCCACATTAACATTTTAAGGGCAGTTCCCATTATGTATTCTGAAGCTGTAATTTGTAGAAATAAAAAACAACTTAACACTTAAGCTAGTGGCTTAAAACACTGCAGACTTAGATACTTTCAAGTAGGGCAGCTTAAAAGTAAACTCATTTTCAAAGAACTAAAATTTAAAAGAGATATTTAATATCTTCAAACTTGCTCCACCATGTGTGCAGTTTTAGTTCCCCTCAGAAAACACTACAAACTTGAACAGAATAGAAACCAGTTCATAAAGTAAGAGCACGTGAATTGCTAGCTAGGAACTAAGCCTGAAGTCCATAATTCGTAGCTGGATATTAACAGGCAAAATGTAGTTCTGAGCACAGTGATGACAGTGACTCTAGAAAAATTTCCTGGTTAATAGTTGGGAATGTACACATCCATTTGAAAGTTTGTTTACATTGTTCATGTGTGAACATGTAGTCTCAAATACTGATCTCTACAATCACACAGAAGAAAGGAGGGGAAAATAAAACAATCAAACAAACAAAAAATCCTGAAAAAAAAAAAATCCTTTTATTTCTCAAGGGTACCCAGGGCAGTTTTTTATAGCTAAACACTGCAGTATGAAATGTGAGAAGTTCCCTTACTCTTTTTCCCTGTACATCATTAAAGGCCAAATCCAGTTAGCCTTTTCTTAAGACTCATTCCCTTGAGCACCTCACAAGTTGGTTCTGTGATATCCTATTTCAAGAATTTCCCATTTGTTCAAATGAGCTCATTAACGCTAGATGAAGTCCTGCAATAACTTCATAACTCAGTAGATGTGTTCTGGGACTTTTTTTGCTCTGTTTTGTTGCTGCAAAATAACACACAGATGGTTTATTATATGCAGTCATTCCCAGTTCCCTTCCCTGACCTATGACCTATGACATTAACATTAGATATTATAAATCTCAAGTACACTAACAATTGGGAGTTTTCAATTTAACAGTCATACAGCCTCAGTGAGAGACATTCATTAAAAACAGCTCACATCCACAAGTAAACTTTCTTATTAATGTTCCTTAAAGGTCAGGGAGATGATGAAGGAAAAATTCTGTAGTAATAATTAATAGCCATTGTTTATATTTAAAAGTAATTTCACTCTCAATATTCTAAAATACCTTACAATATGATTAATAGAAACATGGTTTGGATGGCTTATTGCAGAAAAGCATAAATGAAACAATTTTGAATTGTCTGCTGGACTACAGAATGTATCATCATTAACATTTTTAAAAGTTTCCTAAATATTAAAAAAATACTAAAAATATTGTTGAATGGTTCTCCTAAGCATGATAAAAGGAGTCCAGGTATAAAGTCATACCTGAGTTAAAATGACACTTCTTAAAGTGGGGACTCAGAAATGTCAAAAAAACTTTTGAAAGAAGTTTTGTGCAAGCTATTATGTACCCTCCCAACCCCCCCCCCCCCCCCCTTTTTTTTTTTAATTCTTTTTTTCTTTGCAAGTGTTTCTAGAGTTTCTGCCACTTGAAATGTTCCACTTTTCCCTGAAGAATAAATTAGTTTTCTTATTCACCTATTAACCTCAACAGATAGCCAGCGGTATTTCTTAATGTAAAACTAATTTACAAAACCTGCCATGCTCTCACAGGGAAACTGGTCCTTTATAAAGATACTTCCACAAGAGACAGAGTATGTAGTTTCCATTTCTCTGCAAGGGCTAGTAGCATGAATGACCCAGCAGTGAAGTAACAACCTTTGACAAGTGACATTCAGCATCGTGGTATGCAGGCAACCAGATAGCGTGAAAACAGCTTAAGAACTAAAGTCTACACAAACTAATCACTGCAGGTCTACCCAGGAAAGTGATTATCCTGGAAATCCCTTTCTTGCTGAACAGATCCTTTCTTTAGTCCTACTCCACAACTGGAAAGTTGCCACTGACTTTAGCAAACTGAATAGGGTATAATTCATATTTAGATCTATATGCTTATGCAATTAACAATACCCAGTTCTTGTTGTATGCTGCTCCTTTCAGTAGGACAGAGCCAACAAAGGGGTCCGTGAGATAGCAGGCAGGCTTGTGCTTCATCAGCAGATCTGTCCCCTCCATTCTGATTGCAGTTTCCTTATGGCTGATGATAATTATGAGCCAGGAAAAATCACAGCTGTTGTTCCAAAAGCTCTTTTAAAACAGAGTAAATCCAATCTTATATCAATGGCAAGACAATTAACTTGAAATGATCTGATGATGATTTTGCAGGCTTTCTTTTTAGAGGCTATCAAATAGAAAGCTCAGGAATAAGGATCTACATTATAGACACTCCATTTACATTCTCTGCTTCAGGAGCAGAAAGAAATACTCCATCTGTCCTTATGCTTGTTTTAATTTGTTCAGGACACACATTTTAGAAATGTTGGTAAGGATCCAAAACACTCTCCAACTGAATGTATAGAAACAGATTTATTGTTTTGATATATACAGACTATGTATACAGATAAATACAAGAGACACAAAATCTGCAAATTCCTTTTCATCATGATTTCACCCCATATAAAATTATTTATTCTAAATATTTCATATCATTTTCAAGTGTGAAATTAGATTTTAGGGACATAGAAATGGTAGAAGGAGATTTGTGTGCTTGAGCAGAAATGTAAGGATGTCTTGAAAGACACAAAGATATTAAGGAAGCCAAGATTATTGCAATGCTGCCACTTACTGCCTAAACAGGAAAGAGATACCTTTCTGTTTTCTAGTGCAGAATAATTGCTCAGAGCAGAAACATAAGGTTGTATTACACTTAGAAGATCTGCAATATCAGAAAAATTACTTTTATTTTTTGTCTCTGAGTGTTTGTTGCGGTTTATTCTGGCACGTGGCTCAGCAACACAGGGTTGTTTGCTCACTCACCTCTTCCCAGTGGAATGGGAAGAGAACTGGGGAAAAAAGTAGAACTTGTGGGTTGAGATAAAACTATTTACTAAGATAGAAAAAAAGGAAAAGGATAATAGTTATGACTCTGTATATATGTGTGTATCTGTATGAATGTACATAACAAGTGGTGCACAAACAATTGCTCTCCATCCTTGACCAATGCCCTGCTAGCCCTCCAGTGAGCAGAAAAGGGAGATGAACTCTACCTTCAAAACTCCTTTCATATGATCCTTTAGCAAATTTTAAGTGTTCTAATTCTGTTCCCTTCCCCCCCCCCCCAAGTTCCTTGGGCCCTTCACTGAGTATGGGCTCTGTACAACACCGCTTAGCAGCAACAGTAACTATCAGTGTGTTATCAACACTGTGTTTTTTTTTCCTAGAACCAAAACTTAGCATCATACCAGATACTCGGAAGAAAACAATTCTGTCCCAGCTGAAACCAAGATAGAGACTAAAGCTTTCAGAGCAGGGACTGACTACTGCTGTGAGGTTTTGTGTATTATCAGTGAGAGTTCTAAATACCACTGTAATCCTAATATTTCAATACTAATAACAAGTTTGTTTAGGACTGTGAAAAAGTGGAGAGTCACAATCACAGAATTGTAGGGGTTGGAAAGGACCTCCAGAGATCTTCGAGTCCAACTCCCTGACAAAGCAGGTTCCCTACATCAGGTTGCACAAGTAGGCGGGTCTTGAATATCTCCAGAGAAGGAGACTCCACAGCCTCCCTGGGGAGTCTGCTCCAGTGCTCCGTCACCCTCACCGTAAAGAAGTTCTTGTGCACATTTGTGTGGAACCCCCTATGCTCCAGTTTCTGGCCCTTTCCCCTTGTCCTGTCTCCACATACTGCTGCAAAGAGTCTGGCCTCGCCACTCTGCCTCCCACAACTTAGATTTTTATAGACCTGGATCAGGTCCCCTCTCAGTCTTTTCTCAAGGCTAAACAGACCCAGCTCCCTCAGCCTTTCTTCATAGGAGAGATGCTCCAGGCTCTTCACCATCTTTGTGGCCCTCTGCTGGACTCTTTCCAAGAGATCCCTGTCTTTTTTATACTGGGGAGCCCAGAACTGCACATAGTACTCCAGATGAGGCCTGAAAATCACAGAGTTACACTTGTCTGTGAAGCCTTAACTCCTTTATGGTGTTTCAGTAGTATGGGTAGAACTAGACAGTAAAAGAGGAGTTATAAGTAGTGAAATGATACCTCTGAGGAAGGAAGGCATGTCCCACGAAATGCCAGTGACCTCAAATGTCAGTGTTTTTTCTTCATAGAGATTTTGAGATAATCATAGAACAGTTATGAAAAATAATTTGAAAAAAAGACAACTTGGAATATCTACAGAATGTAAACTACTTAGCGTTTCTATCTGCTGGTGCTATGCATTCTCCTGTTTTTTTTTTGCCCTTTCTGATGTGAAAATTTATTGTTCAAAATGACATTTGAACAGCTGGTGATGTTTGGAAATTTCTATTCAACAGATCAGAATTTGAAGAACAAGAATAACTCCTACACTGAGAAACCATCTAATGTTAATTGAAATTGATTTAATTGGCTTTGGTGTCTAAATGAGTTTGAAAATATGTAATTTAAAGAGATCTGACTGCATCTCAGGGCAATTAAATTGCAGGACAGTGATCTGAACATTAACTTATGGAGATGAATTCTGTCATCAAAATTATCTAATGGCTGAATCAAGAATATTTGTTCAAATGTTGCTATTCACTTTGCATTGCCTGTGAATTGAATGCAACTATTTATTCTTGAACATGAAGTTTAAATTCCAACATTTGGGATTTTTTAAACAATTTAATTAAATAAATACATCTATCACAGTAAGTACTGAGAACAGACTTTATTAACAAAGACTTGACCATGGTAAGGGTGATGGAACATTGGAACAGACTGCCCAGAGAGGATATGTCTATGGAGATACTCAAGGCACATCAGGATGCCAACCTATGCAACCTGTTGTAGTGTACTTGCTTTAGCAGGAGGATTGGACTCAATGATCTCTCGAGATCGTTTCCAACCTCTGTGATTCTGTGACTTAAATAAGTAAATAGGCCTAATGATGTAATAGACCTTGGGGTCTATTTTGCCACTAGCATGTCTGTAGAAGCTTAACTGACATTTGTAGTAGATATGCAGGCATAGAAAAGCAGAAAATACCTTTTCATTTTAACTGTATCAGAAACAAACTACGTGAAACTCTTTTACAATGAGTATTTCAGCTTAAGAAAGAGTTCACATGCAAGGAACCTGTTAAATAGGCTAAAATAACATATTTGACTTCTGGCAGATGTATGAAAAATCTACATTTGTACTTGATTTATTCTCAACCGAAAGACCCAAATGCATGTGTTTTCAGTTCCCATTTATTTTATGACTAGTTCTTTCTATTTATTGCCTTCAAATCATAATCAGGTGAGGAACATCTTATCTGATAGAGCAGTTTCCTGCATTATGTATTTAGTGTAAACAATGCATTTTTTCTTAACATATGGGTTAGATGATGTTTTTAAAGGATTTCTCCAGTTTCCCTCTGGCTTCTTGATGAGGCTCCAAAGAAAAAAGAATGGTGAGAAAATGAAAAAGATGGAGAACCTTTAGACAGTTTTTTCTGATACATGTTACTACTCTCACTTACTAGTTGGAATTTAGTTTGTTTTGACCAAATCCACTTGCCAGATTACATTCCCTTTTAAGCTCCATTAGTCTCTGATTGCTATTCTGAGTTTCAGGCATGCCCAGCTATTAATCCCACATCTGACAGCTGTTGTAGAAGTGGCACTTCCCCAGTCAGTGTGACAACCTTCCAGACCCCTGACATGTTGCTTGGCTCTGTGAGTACAGAACAGCATGGAATTTGCTGTATTTGGGGAGAAAAAATGTAATCTAGTCATCTGGACCCAAAACGTATGACTCAGTAAGTAGGAGCTGTGACTGTATTAGCAAGTCACGTGACTTATTAGGAACAGTTCTGTAGGGAGTTTGGTAATCATCACTAGATGTCCATGCATTAAATGTTTTGGGCAGTTTTTAGTCTAGTGCTGTACTTGTCCCATATTCTGAATGTCCCCTTGTAGTCGGAGCACACTTTCTTGTTAGGTTTCATTCAGAACCAGTTCAATTAGTGTGATCTAAGATCACAACATTTATAATGCAGGAAAGTGGGAGATTTCCTTCAAAAATAAAGTTTTGATTTGAAGTGAAATATTCACATGACTTTTATCTATATTTCTTATCTGTGAATCTGTTGTGCACCAAGGAGCTTAAATGCAATGCAGGCAACCATCTTTCACTAAAACCTCTCCTGTGAGACATTGCCTGAGTAGCTTAGGCTCAGCCTCTCACTCTGCCTATGCTCATGGTGTGAGGATGTCATGACACTGCCACTGTCACGTATGCAACCAAAAATCCACCTTCAGATGTTGCTACCCTGAGCAGCATAATACATCAGTCCTTTCTTGGTTCAGGGTCAAACCCCTCAATTTACAGAAACATGCCCAGCTGTCTATGTTGGCTGCTGTAGGATTTTTATCAGTAAATCTCTCAAGATCTTAGACTCGCAAGGGTCCATTAGTCAGTGTGTTTACAGCAGCTTCCAGATTACTTCTTTATATGTTTGTTCTCTTTTATCAGCTTCAATCATACTTAATATCTAATATTCATGCTGAGATACCAGTACACACAAATGGATTAGAAGTGCACTTAAGATGGTGCCATTTGCTACTGTGAGTGAGGCTATTTCCCCCACACTGCTACGCTGCTCACTTTACTGATTTGTTTTTTTTTTTTCTGATTCATATCTATGTCTGCTAAAAGTTTTCTGGGATACCACCAGAACATACTTATTTTATTTTTTTGACCAAAAAAAGTTTTTCAGGAAATAAATAGCTCTATATACAGCCACCCCTATCTCTTGCCTTTCTTTCCTGACTTGCTGCACCCAGGGACGAAGAGCTCTTACATGCTAAGGAAAACCTACTTAACGAACTGCCAGCTCTGCTCTGCACCCATGTGGACAGTTTCCCAGGGCGTTCTGTTGACTAACTCTCTAAAGAGCTGGAATTTAGCTTTCCTAAAATTTAGCTTCCTAATTTTACTCTTTGCCTGTCTCATATCCCTCTGGAGCATGAACTCAACCATAGGACGGTTACTACAGCCCAGGCAGCCTCCAGTCCTGATGTCATCAATCAGTTCATTTGCACTGGTGAGCAACTGGTCCAGTATTGCATCCCCCTAGTTGGGCCTTCTGTTGCTGGAGTCAGGAAGTTTTCCTCAACACATTCCAGAAGCGTTCTGGATTGCCTAGACCTCACCATGCTACTTTTCCAACAGATGTCTGCATTGTTGAATTCCCTCAGCAGGACAAGCGTTTGTGATCATTGCACCTGCTGTCACTGGAGGTGGAAGGCCTCATCAACAGATTCTGCTTGATCAGGTGGCCTGTGGTAGACACCAGTCACAAGGCTCCCTTTGCTGCCTCGGTCTCTAGCTGTCACCCATAGGCTTTGAACTATTCTTCAGGGACAGAACTTCACATTCTATTCTTCTCCTGATGTAGATAGCAACACCTTCTCCTTTCCTCCCTCACCTCTCCCTTCTGAACAGTGTGTAGTCATCAATACCCACGCTTCAGTCATGGGATTCATTCTACCAGGTTTCAACGATGGAAACTACATTGTGGTTTTCTAGCAGCATGGTAGCTTCCTGCTCCTCCTGTTTGTTCCCCAAGCTGCGTGCATTAGTGTAGAGGCACTGCAGCTGGGCAGCTGGTCTTGTCACCTCCTTGAAGGATTACTCCTTAATTCCTTTTAAGTATTTCCCTTGATTTTCCCCACTGTCTTCTCCCATTGACCCAGCAGCCATTGCCTCATCATCATAGGATTTCATATGTGCTGCATTGTTGCCAGCCCCTCTCAGTGCACACATCTCCAAGATACACTTGGAGATTCTATGTAATGAAAAAAATGTAGTAATTAAAGAAGTAACTTAAAAACATAGTCAAAAAAGCAAATGCATTTTTATGTATTACTGTTTGATGAGATAAATATAAAAATATAATTTTTATACAAGTCAACATTGTAATGTTATGCTCTTTAGAGAATTACTATTTCATTCCACTTGTCTAGGTTTGACAAGTTTCAAAATACCCACATATCTTATAATAAAGCTCCTGCTTTGCTATTAACATCATGGGAAATTTGCTTATAGGCTCTTTGTCAGTCCCTGTAGTTTGAGTCAGCAAAACCCACTCATTCATGTTTCTCGTGAGCCTTTTCCCTCTCTTCCCCCTCCTCTTCAACTGTCTCAAACAAAAAGCTGGCTCTATGTTTGCAGTGCACTGTGAACTGTTTCACTGCTGGTGATTAAAAACAAAGGAAAACAAACCTTAGTAGGAATTTATAGAGTGGTAATAAATCCTGTATATGCCATCCACATGCTCTTCAAACCTATTCACGTAACCTCTGTCGGTTTTCTTTTTTTTTTTTGTTCTGGGATAAAAAGCATGAACTCTGACAAATGCAACTACTTGAAAGAAGGAAAATCCCTACTGTGCCCCCCATGCTGTCTTTGTAACAGGAGATTAGGGGGTGGGAGTGCAGCTCACCAAAGCAACCTAAAGCTCATGGAAGCTGGAGACCATAGATGACACAAAGCATTCTGTTGTCAGATGTAACAATAAGCTAAGGAAAGGCCCAATGAAAAGGAGCCATGGCAGAGCATAGTTACACAGACTGGTACAGGAGAGGGACTCTAATTTAATCCATTATTATGGAACACTGGAAGAGGCTGCCCAGAGAGCTTGTGAGATCTCTTTATCTGGAAATATTCAAGACACTTCTTGATGCCTACATGTGTGACCTGCTGAAAGGAATCATCTTTAGCAATGGGGTTGGTCTGAGTGATCTCTAGAGGTTCCTTCCAACCCCTGAGATTCTGTGATACAGAGCGGTGGTAGTTATGATGTCGCACCTTTAAAGTAGGATAGAACTGTGGTAGAACTACACCGTCCCACTGACCTCAAAGTTTGGTCCAAAGTTTGGCTCAATCACATGGCAAAGAAACAATGTTTGCAGTCAGTTTTGTGCAAATGAACATTTGTGAGAAAATGTAAACTACATTCACAGTTCTGGTCTCTTCTTTGGAATTGCATAGACAACTAAAATTGACCTACTTCACCAACTGAGGGCTTTTCTGTTCAGAGAGTTATAGCATTCGCATTTGGAGAAGGATTTCTACTTGGAAGAGAGCAAAGGGAGAATATATGCCTGCTGTGTTTGTACTCAGGGAACCTCCAGCTGGCATTGCTGTTGGGACTAGTGCCAGGGTAGGAGGCTGAGATTTGCACTGGAGGCATAAAGAGGAAAAACTTTGTATTACCTTCTGATTATGTGCAATGCTTGATAAAGCATTTAGTAAATTGTCTTTTGTATGCATAATTCTCATCAGAACTATTCTAATAAGCAACAGAGACAGTGCTAGCTAAAGTCATCAGCCCTTCCAGTCAGAGCATTTTGATAGCAGGCTGAAGTACTGAACACTTAATCAGAGAATGTATCTAAATTGAAAAGGTAAGCATACAGTCTTTGTTTCAGTCCAAATAACCAGGCATTAGGAAAAAGGAAATATGAACTTTGCACCTTGGTTGACAGACTTGATTGCCCACAAAGGGACTTTGTGATGGCCCATAGGATAGAGCTGCATTTTTTCCAGGAATATTCCTTTCCTTCCCTCCTTTTCTCATGCATAGCATATTTTTTCTATTCTGAAAGGTATCGGGTAGAGGTCTATGATTTTTTAAAAACCTCTGTTTAATTTTTTTTTTTTTTCTTTTTTTAAATTTTGAAGTAAAAATGATTTTTGGCTTCTGCATGTTCATTCATCAGCTTCAAAACAGTGTTCACTGTGTTCTTATTTCCTCTTCAAATAGTTGAACTCACCAATCAATTGATAGCTGTAATGAGTTTCTATCATCTTTGCAATAGCCATGAGGGGGAGTTGACGCTGCTTGCCAATAGGCTTCATTGGAACTATTTTGGAAGGAGTGAAGTAAAGTGCCAGAACACTGATACCGAGCATCACAGACAGCTGATAAGCAGAACTGTTCCAATACACACTATTTTGGATCATTTCAACATAAAATTAGTTTTGGTTTTCACTGTTATGTGCTGTCACTAGAAGTACTGATGCTCAGAAATGAGGATCTGTGTTTGGGAGACTGTGCTTTATTGGGTGCTGACTGACACTTTGGGAATTTCTTTTTCCTAGGGTAAGGCTTCTCCTGATTTCCCTACAACTATGCTTGTTCCAAAACCCTCTGCTCTCCTGGTTCTCCAGTTTGGTGTTTCTGTCACACATCCTGTTTCCAGACTTGCTCAGTCAGCCCGTGCTGTTTTGTCAGAGACTTTTACCAGTGTATTTTCTTCCCATTCCAGCTTTCAGCTCCAGTCTCCTCAGCCACGGTCTCTCTTAAAACACCTCTCACAATATTTTGGCTTTGTTAACCCTCCCTTATGGCAAAAAAGAGTTCTCCAATCCTCTACCAAATTGGTCCTCTCCATTTCCACATTTTCTTTCTGGGCCCAGTACTCCCTTGCTGACATCTTACGCACAAACTCTATTCCTACACTTTCTTTTGGCCTTTCTTGTCTTACTTTCCCTGTCAGTCTTTTCCCAGAGTCTTCATGCCTTCTCAGCTGCCTCTTACACTTCCTTTGAATCCACTTCAGACAATTTCTGACAGTCCCAAACGCTTCTTTTTTCTTGTCTCTCCAACACTAGCTTCTCCTCCTGCCTCATTTCCTCCACTTGGCTCCTGATCATGAGCCCCTGCAGCACTGCTGCTCCAGGAACCAGAGTTACCCATGACTAAGCCTTGGTTCTGCAGCTCACGCAAAGTACTGTTTAGAAGACTTCCTCGTGTGTATTCCCATTTTGGTTGCCAGCAGAGCAGTGTCTGAAAGCCGCAGCTGGAGTAGAAACAGAGGGGTGGTGCTGGGGAGCTTAGCAGATTTGGACTGGCTTCAAACTTCCTTCAATGAAGCATAGGGAGGCAATTAATGGGGAAGCCTGGCACCGTGCCCATCTGCAGAGTCTGCCTGTGCTGTACAGCTGGCCTTATTCATTTGAACATTTTCTTCAGTTCAATTCACCACATGGCTTTACTTCACTAGGATTAGTTCTTCAGTTGCTGTAAACCTATGCAGCCTTATTGAAAGTAACGTAGAGATGATGGTTTACAGCAAAGAAGGATATGGCCTTTATTTTTCTCCCTTGCAGATGGGTGAAACTTAAAATTGAAACAGAATTTCACTGTGTGTCAAATCAAAACCCCAACTTAGACATAATTTCAGTATAAAACCTCAAAGTGGTCTGGGTGAATATGAAAAGGCTTGTGAAGTTTAGGGAATCTTTAAATGGGCTTGATTTCTGTTCTGTGCATGCAATTATTCCATGTGGTTCCCAGTGTCAGGTTTTACTGCATCAATTTTACATTAATTTAATTAATCTCCAGTTGGAAGAAAAGACGTAAAAATATGCATGGTATATTCAGACTTTGGTAGTCTTTCAATTTTATTCCTGTATTTTTAGCAACAATCTGAAATTCTCGGTTTCATAGGCTTCCTAGTCATTAAAGGATATGTTTTCAATGGGAAGTTTTGTTAGAGCTAAGAAAGTCATCTAGGGATCTTGAAGTTAGGCAGTGCAGCAACTCTATTTTAAGCATCTTTCCTTGGCATGCAATCTTAAATCAAGAATTACAGTTCTCGGGGCATGGGAAGTGTTGTAAAAACGAAATGGCACTCCAAAATGCCTCTACACTGACAGGAGAAGACCAAGGAATGGGAATGGCCAAAGATGAGTTATGGTGAACGTTTTTTGGCTCCCTCAAGCTTAAGAACACAGTCAAGCCTCCAGGCAGACATACTGACTAATTAAAATATGTTTTAGAGTTACTTTAATTTTCTAAGAATAATTAAGTTCACTTTCTAGTTCATGTTATGAACTGGATTCCCATGGTGCTTAAGCTCTGATCTCAAAAACTGTAGCTGATTCTGTGTCACCTCCAGGCATTAATATGTTTAGAAATTTTTTTGCCAGACAAATTAAGTTTATGTGATTTTAAATTCCTTGCTTGTGCTAGATTGGTATCAAAATATTATGCCCTTAAAAAATGACTATGGAAAAGGATTGTAAGGGTGGAACAAAGTACCTATCTTCTGCATAACTATCTTGCAGTTAAACTACCTGGGAAGGGGATTATTTAAGTTTACTCACTGCTTCAGTCAAAGGAGAAATAAACATATCAAATTAATTTTTTTTTGTTGTTGTTGAAGAGTAGCTCAAATGTGAGACTGAAATTGTATGGGAGGTATTGCCATTGCTTCAAACTTGTAGTTTGCCAGAGAGAGAGAAAACCATGCTAGAGGTGAACAAAGGTACGGCAGCCTGGACCAGGAGTTCAGCCCTCAGAAATTGCAGTGGAAGGGGAGCTCTAATTCCTTCGCTGTGAAATCCAAATTCACAGGGAGTAAAATAGAGAACCATACTGCATAATAATAGTCCTGCATAATAGCGAATAATCCTCGGTGTGAGGATAAATATGACAGTTTAGTGATGGTTAGATGTCAGTACTCAGAACTTCTAGAAATTATACTCACTAGATTACAGATGCTCAGTCAAGCATGGGTTGTCTCAGCAGCACACACTGCATATGCTTTCCTGTTGTGGAACAATATAGAAAGAAAACAGAGTATCTCTTCTCACCACTTTTAGCAAAGAAAAAGGACCAGGGAAATCCTCAGGCAGCTTACAGAAACCCTGAAGCTGAGATTTCTATGCAGTCATCTTCATGCTAAAAAAGCAAAACACTCAACGTATGTACACAGCAGGCAATGAGATAAACTCTCTTTTATAGACAATTAAAAAAATAAAAATAATTTATTGAAATCTCACAAGATTCACAGATTCAAATTCTAAAGGAAGCAGAGCAGCATTGCAACTCACGACCTTCCAAAAAATTCAACTGCTAAGGATTTTGTGATAAAACATCATGTTTGCAAAGAATGTCTGTATCTATTTGTAGACTAAGGAAGAACCATCACTGTTGATTGGAGTCTCCTTTTAGCTACCTGCAGTTATATTTTTGGCTGTCTGCATTTACTGTTGCTGTTCTCCACTTGCAAGCTGTTATCTGAAGCAGTGGTATTCAGAGCAGGTTACTTCTCACACTAGATAATTTTGTCCTAGAAAAGATCAGTGTATTTCCTAGCTTGGAGTATAAAAAATTCTTCTGAACTGAGTTTGAATATATTTCTCTCACATGATTGCAGACACACCAGTAACATTCCCAGACCACCACGCTTCCCAAAGAAACCATAGAGTGCCAAAGTCTGCTTCCATTTATGTGAATGTTAAATTCTGCTATTATACATGCCAGTGGCCAAAGAACCACGTTGTAAATGAGTAATTAAGAACATCATTTCCCCAGTGTGAATTACGTATGCATTTTTGAGGGTAGATTTTAGCTGTTTTACTATTGTTTGCCAGAAGTTGTTTCCCATGCAGTTGCACTTAGTTACTATATATTAAGATTGTTTTGGGCTACACCAAAGAATTTACTGTACATAGACTAATACTATTCAGACAAATATTTTAACTGAAGCAAAAATCTTTATCTCTTATATATTCTCTCACTATAGATATTGCCCTGATTAAAGGAGCAGAATATTTTTCTATTGTCATAGAACAATAAATTATTTTAATGACTTTTTAGTAGCTTCTTACACGTATATCAAGAAAAGCTGCTACCTGAAGCTGACAATCTTTGCATCTATAAAACACCTTTCCCTTAGAAATATCACACTAGTATTGGTCTAAACTCATGATTTGTACTGTACAATACTCGAATGCTGAACCTCCCTGTAAAAATCCCATTACAACATTGCCAGATAAACACTGAGCAACCACAAAGATGACCTTTTATATTACTCGTGTAGAGATGGTTCCAAATAGCAATGTTTCAGCTACTTTGATACAGATTATTTTGGATGGTTAGGAATATCGGCCGTGCCACAGTGTTCACAATTATTCCTCTCTCCTTCCAAAACAGATGGGACAGACTGTCTAAATAACTACAATAACATTTGAATTCTCTACTTAGTTTCTCTTTGTGTCTGGGTGTGGTTTCATCTTATGGGCTCGCTTTCTTCTGCTCTATGAACACTACAACATTTGGTGTTCTTTCCAAATGAACACATAAATAGAAGATACCACTCTGAAACCTTTTATTTCAATGTTATTTTATCTAAGTATCTAGTAATTTTGAATCTTCAGTGATGAACAGTGATTTTTAATCAATTACATAAAAGTGAGTTTTTATTCTACTATGTAGTTTAGCTGGTCCTCTCTGCTATACAGCTATGCACACTGGTTATCAGCTCATCAGAACCCCAGTGTGAGCTGCTGAGAATACTTAGAAGTGTATGTGAGTACTCTGTGTAGCTGAGCAGATCCTACAACACTAACCACACAAAAAGGCTGACCACTTTGCTGTGTCCTTAAGAGAAAATTACTGTATAGGAAATTCTAGGTAAAAGCTACAGAAAGACTTTAATCCTAAATATAGAAGAAGGTGGTGTCATTTAACCTTCTAGTTAGATGAACATGAGATTAAATTGTACCTCTTGATTTACATGAAATGGGATGATTTTTTTTGTTCTTGGAAGTACAGCTGCTTCAGTTTGTTGTAAAACAAGATACTATAAGACATAGTAATATCACCACCTTGTGGGGAATGAAAGTGCATGTAAAAGCATTCTCATGCCTGTGAATATTCCTGGAGCCCCTATGTACTCAACAGGGAGAGCCAAAAACAATACTTAGTTGATACTGCTGAAATTAGAAGTGAAAAAATATTTTAACAGAAAAGAATTTTATTACATATTATAAGGTACTGCAATAGATGGATTTATCCTCTGATTTTTGCTTAACAGTATCAACTCTGTACACTTTATAGAACATTATGATTTAAAGCTAAGATTTATAAAGGCATTTAAAATATAGAAATGTTTTAATGCATCTATAAAGTTTTATAAAATAATGCATTAAAATGTTCCATAAAATATAAGTGTAACTGTTAAATGTATTCAATAGCCACTTTGTACATTGTTTCCAATTCTCCTTTCTTCAAGATCCATTTTCACAGAAAACATCTAAATCAGGTTTTTTGAAAAGCTAGATGTCTATCAGAGGCAAAAATGTACTCAGTCTGTACTCAACCAACTTAGGAACCAGACCACCATCACTCTTCCACTTTAGACCCCCATTTATGTTTGTATTTATTTACTGTAATAACTTCTAAACTCTATAAGACATAAGGCAGGCTTTGTACAGACAATGGTTTCATTCACCACTGGTTTAACTGTCTACACTGTGTACTGAACAACATATCCAATGAAAAATTAGTATATGCATATGTTATTAAAGACTGTAGTAAAAAGCTATACTCAAGGTTTAGAAACAGAATTGGAAACTTAACTCCAGGATTTACTTATACCTTTAGATGATTTTTGACATTTTTAACAACCAGTTTTACAGAGAAAGGTGAAAATAGATTTTCTTATTTGTTATTGTAACACCAATGACGGAAACTTTGAAACACATGCTAAAGCATCTAGCTGTGAAATTGCTTTCATAGAATCACAGAATCATTTGAGTCGGAAGGGACCTCTAAGGATTATCTAGTCTAACTCCCTTCAGTGAACAGGGACACATACAGCTAGATCAGGTTGTTCAGAGCCCTGTTCAGTTTGATCTTGAATGTCCCCAAGGATGTGGCATCCACACCTCTCTGGAAAAGCTGTTCCAGTGCCTCAACATCATTACCGTAAAAAAATTCTTCCTTATATCCAGTCTAAACCTCCCATTCTTTAGAATGAAACCATTTCTCCATCACAACAGACCCTTCTAAAGAGTCTGTCCCCTTCTGAATGGCCTTAAGTTGCACCAGAAGGGATTCAGGTTGGATATTAGGAAAAACTTAATCTTTGAAAGAGTGCTCAAGGGCTGAACAAGTTGCCCAGGGATGTGGTTGAATCATTGTCCCTGGAGGTATTCAAGAAATATGTAGATGTGGTACTAAGGGACATGATTTAGTGCACAGCATTCATGGTAGATGAACAGTTGGGCTAGATAATCTTAGAGGTCTTTTCCAATCTTAACAATTCCATGATTTTTTGATTCTTTCTCATAAGCCCCTTTTAGATACTGAAATTTTGTTTTACTGACAGAAACAATTTTGCTCTTGGTCTTGCACCCACATAACACAAAACGAGTCTGTATAGAGAAGAGTAATGTTGGATGAAATACAAAATGCAGAAAAAACATACAGAAAAAAAAAAAAGCCAAAAAAAACCAACCATACAGAATTATGTTTTTTAAGAAGAATTATGGTTTTACCTTCACATAGTTTGAGGATAGTTTGCACCACAATTTCTAGTGCTGGGCAGCTGAAAGAGTAATAGAGAAGTTAGGACTGATTCTCTTTTGATTTTTCTCCATTGAATCTGGTCCTTTTGCAGCACAAACTGCAAACAGAACACAGAAGTAAGCTAAAGTAAGCCTAACTCTAGGAAGGAGGGCAGTTTACTGAGAAGTTTCTAGTTTTCCCGCTCCTGTTACTGGTTGTTCACAATTAAATACATAAGCATCCTCTAATTCTTGGTCCTATGTATATATATATAATTTCTCAAGACAGTTCCCAGATTCCCTTTGAACAAACAAACAAACAAACAAATAAATATTCGAGACCTTCTGGGAGTCTGAATGCATTCATCATTAGGTCTCCTCTCCTCTCCTCTCCTCTCCTCTCCTCTCCTCTCCTCTC
>JAPSGF010000034.1:3373410-3590794 GCA_035772895.1 Perdix hodgsoniae
CTCCTCTCCTCTCCTCTCCTCTCCTCTCCTCTCCTCTCCTCTCCTCTATTTCTTCTAAAATCCTATGAGCCTCACTACTGCAGCAGCTCCACGATCAAGAAGAGCAGTTAGGAAAATCTCACCTCCAGAACATACTTGTGATTAGTATCTATATTTTGTGTTGCCAGGTCTCCCGGGTATGCATGTGTAAGGGCATGTAGTAACAGGAGAAGGGGAAGTGGTTTTAAACTGAATGAAGGTAGGTTTAGACTAGGTATTAGGAATAAATTCTTTATTGTGAGGTGGTGAGACACTGGAACAGGTTGTCCAGAGAGGTTGTGAAGGCCTCCTTCCTGGAAGCATTCAAGGCCAGGCTGGATGGGGCTTTCAGCAACCTCCTCTAGAGGGAGGTGTCCATGCCTAAAGCAGGGGGTTGGAATTGGATGACCTTAAAGATCCCTTCTAACCCAAACCATTATATGATTCTATGAAACTGCTACGTACCTCACCCATGTCATGATTCAGAACTGAGTCAAAGGGCTGACTAACATTGGGGTAAGGCAGTATCTCTTAGGTGTGATCTTTGCAAACAGTAAGCAGAGTGTTCAGCATACAGCAGGGCAGCCACAGATGATATCATATGAAAAAGGGGAGTGGTAGAGTAACACAAGACTCAGTGTGTACATCTGTGTGTGTACATGTGTATTCAGGTAGGATTACAACTTTTGGGGGAATTAACTATAAATGAGCACCCAAAAATTTCTAAGTGTGGCTTATCTGTTTTATTGCTGACATTCTTTGTGAATGCATTGTTCACTGATAGTGGATAATTTTTTGTGTCATTTACAAATCAATTAGCTGCTTTGAACCTAATTTGATTCAGACCACATGAACTGAGCAGTTCTCCTCGCACTGCTCTACTAAAGAATGTCTCTCATGTACTGTAGCCAGAGACCAAGACAGACAGTCAGCTTCTATTTCAGGATCAAGCTTTCTTGCACAGAGATGCTGCTGTGGATATCAGATAACCTCAATAGCAAACTATTCACAAAAATTGGACACTCTTATACCTATATGAAGTTTTAATTTAAATGAATCACCATTTATTCAGAAGAAATCTGGTCAAAGCATTCATAACTTGCGTGATTTTTTGTTTAATTGAGACACCAACTTTTAATGACACTTCTTTTAAAAAGTAAATGAAATTCATTGTTCTGTAGGCCTCTTGTAAGAGCAAAAACTCAGGCAATAGCTTAGATCTACACTGTGCTGATAATCAGCTGGTTGTGTAGAAGTATTTATTGAAGATATTGAAATCTCTTCAGGGATTTGTTCTCATTGCAAACCTCATGTTTATTTCACAAGTTTATTTTCCCCTATTTGTTACAGAACTGGAATCAGAAGTGCAAAATGTGGATATCAGGTGATCTAAAAGACTTAGAGCAGCGTAGAATGGCTGTGATCTGAGGTTTTTATCAACACTTTGGACTTATCAGGAATTAGAGTGAAATTACACCTCTGTAGAGAGAAAACACTATGGCAGAAAGCAATAAGATGTCACCTTCTTGAAACACCCTGTGACAATTAAGTGCTAAACATGCCTGAGTTTTCATATGCATTCTTTATAGAACTTGTTCAAATATATCAATTTCAGGCCTGATCCCAGGAAGATTTTACTAACAGCACCATAAACTAATGGAAAGATCTCATTTCTGTAATAAATCCACCAATTTTCTAACAACCATTGAATTAAAATTAGTGGGATAACCTTGACAACTTGTCTGACAGGTGCCTTCCAAACACTGCAGCCCTGCCTTGCTCTACTGTATGAAGTTCAATTATTTTATCTCCCAAGTAAACAAATTTCTTACAAAAGATAGGCCAATGACAGCAGTGATCCATTGAATTTTTTAAAAATAATTATTCAGGATAAAAATTTGAAAATTTTCTCACTCATAAAAACCACATTATCTCTCCTGGCACATTCCAGCAGGGGAAGAAGGCTCATGTCTTTTCCCTGCAGTCAATGCTGAGCTCCCTCTCACTTGCCTTCCTCCTCTCACAAGTTTTCACTCCTGAACTTTTGGCTCCATACCAGCCAAAGGAGTGCAGGCAACCCAGAAGCCATCTGTTAGGGCATTTCCTTGAAAGAAAGGATTGAATCCTTGAGAAAGAAAAGAGTTGCAGTCCTTGTCTGACACTTTGCTTTAAGGAAGCTAGTTGTTTGTGTTGCAAGGGTATGTAGGTATTTTCAGTTATGTGAATAAGAGAAATAAGATACTAAGGTATCTTAGTTTATTTTTTCTCTGTAGAAGACTTAAAAGCTGACTACAGAAAGAATTTAATCACATAACATAAGTAAAGTAGATTGTGTTTTCCCACTGATGTTTTTCGACAATATCCCTTTGCAGCTAAATCAGTGCCTCAGTTAGTTACCCTGGCTATGGCATATGCATTCCACCTTCTTATTGTGAGTACATTTCATTAGCTTCTCTCTTATCTGAAAATGAAAACAGAGCATAGGGAGTCTGATAATTTGCTGATGTGAATTAAAGCTTCAGAGTTGCTCTCTTGAATTGACAGGTCACAGCTTTCCAAGATCCATTCTTTTGTCCAGGATCACCGGAGCGTACTTTAGCACAACTGCCTCCTGGAAGTTTGCAAGCAAAGTCTTCCGGTGATGCTTTCACACAATCATCACTTCCCACAAAAGTGTATTAAGACCCTATAGCTGAAAGCAACAAGTCCAAAGTTCTGCTTAAATTTCCTGTCGAGCGGTATCTGTGAGCATGCTATGTACAGCACTTCAAAGAACTCACCATGTCCAGGAAGCATCAGACAAACTCTGTATGTTCTGTATGATTTCTTTCAGTATGCTATAACTCCAGCATGTTCAGACATAAGAATTGTGTTTAGTAGGTCAAGATCAGGTCTGTGAGTTATTTTGATGCTGCAGTGGTGGTCTAAGGTTTTGCAGTGACCTGATCTACAGATCTTAAGGCCAGAGGTCCTACTATGCTGACGGATGTCTAGAAATCCTGAGCAAGTATCTGAGGAGAATTCCCAGTGTGATAAAAAAACTCTCCTTGCAAATCTCAAGCTTACTGTTTCCTATGTTTTTAAAGTTCTCATGCAAAAATTTGATACAAAGGAATTAAAGGATTGTAACCTAATTAAAGTAATTCAACATTTTTATAGCTATCAGATGATCCCAATTAAACAAAGTTATCACTGTATTATTACAGATTTGATTTATGAAGAGTTTAATATTTAAATTACTAGAAGTCGCTGATATAATACTGCATATTACTTGAGATTATATTGCTAAACTTTTTATCCAAGTCTCCATTAAGATAATTACTTTACCCTTAAAAGATTAGCATAAATGGTTAATGGTTACCCAGTAGGCACACTTGGAGAAGAATTCTTTAAGAAAAGATTTTTGGCTTTCTACTATCCTGATGAAAACTATTGGCAGTACAAAGCCATACTGGCATAACTGCATTTCACACCAAAAAAGCACTCCCCAAATTGGTAGAGTGAAAAACAATAGCAACCTTTTTTCAGAGGAAACAGCATTAATAACACACCACTGGTTTTAGCACTGATCAGCAATGGGAACACGCTCAAAGCCAGGCCACCCAGCATGGAAGAGCCTTTGCCTTTATAACATGGCAGCAGGAACAGAGCAGAGCCAGGACAGCTGGGATGAATTGGGCAAATGGTTATTTCATTACCATAAAACATAATGTGGAAGGGCAGAAAGCTACGGGGAGTTGTCTGGGGGATGCTGGGCTATGGCTGCTTGGAGAAGAGCTGGCTATAGGTCAGTAGGAGACAAGATGCTGCATTCCTAGCACATGGGTGGTTATCCAAAGTTGTATTATTAGCTTGACTTAGTTGGTGGTGAGTAATTACACTGCAGGCGTATATTGTTATCACTGTAGTTTTGTTTCCATTTTTCCTTTTCTGTCTTAGTGAATAATTTTTATCTGAATCTACAAGTTATATTTTATTTCCAATTCTCTCTCTCATTCTGTTGTGAGGTAGTCAGCTCTGTGGTGCTGAGCTACCTGACAGGTGAACACAACAATCAGTAAGGGAAATACATTTCCTGGAACAAATCTTGTTGCACAGCCAGATGAATTAATTAGATAATGTGTATTTAGATGCAGCTGAGCTGAGACAATTTCTTGGGAAAGAAGGTATTATTTAAATGTTGGGGAACATGTTCTAGGCAGCACAGTCTCCAAAAGAGAATAAGTCTGATCATGGTGGATAATAAATTGGAGAGGATCTTATGAGGCATTGCAACAATGAGATAGTGGATATCAATCCCTAATCCAAGGTAAGCAGTTAACTGAATCAAAGCCAATAAGTAACTACATGAGAAAGTGTTTTCTGAGAGAATACAGCTTATTAGTCTTGCAAACTAAGGCATAAAATTGTCCAGCGATTGTCAGCTAAAACTAGCTAAGTTCAGAATTAAGTAAACAAGCACTTTAATGGGAAAGCAATCTACTAATCTTGTAAAGTGAGCCCTCCTCTATCTCACATCAAATTTAGAATTCACCCAAGCTCAGCAGTCTATCCAATGCTGTTATTCAGCAGAAGTTATGGTCCATGCAGGAAATACCAAGGAGTTTTCACAAAAATTTCAGAGAACATATTACAGCGGAAATACTGTGATATTTATTCAAGTATACTAACATGATACTTCATTATAAAACTGAGCCTTCACAAGTTAGGATGAGACATTTATTAATCCAAGATGTATTGAAAGATAGTGGTAATTTACTCTTACTTCAATTTGTTATATATATTTATATACCTATACAAAAAAAGCCTGGTAAGGCATGCTTTAATTTTACCATGGACCTTTCTGATTTACAGCCTATGCCACCAACTGGCTATAGCCACCCAAAGGGCAGAGATTGGAGGAGGCATTGTGGTGGATTTTTAATTTGTTGTGGATGCAGAAGAATAGAATTAGAACTGCTGTTTTAGAAAAGATCTGTTGGCCAGAGCCCAGCTTGGAACCAGCTGGGGTGAGTGCCACAGTTCCCTGGCATAGGTTGTGCCAAATCAATGGGGCTTAGCAGAGCTTTCCCTGGTATTTCCTCTTGTGATAACAGGTGAGAAAGCCCAAGTTTTCATATAAAAAAAACCCAACATTTAAGTATGTGGATTCTACCTAACAGAAAGAATATCACAGCCTGAGGCCCTACACTGGCAAGGGGAACAAGGCACTTCATGCTTCTCTAAGCTCTTTCCTCTACTTGGTGTGAAACCCAAGACACCAGACCAGGAAAGAGCAGCAGAAGATGGAAGGTCACACTGTAAATCAGGGGTAGGTCATGGTCTCCCAACTCTCCTAGCCTCTCATTTGCTGTCAGGGCATGGGAGAAGCCTGAAACCACTGTACCAGACAGACCTGAGTATAATATTTGATGCAGTCTTAGAAAACTAAGCCACTCCAGTGTTCTGCTGTGATTTTTTGACATTCTACCTATGCTACTGAAAGCACAGTGACAGCAGTCATCCCCAGCTTCCTGACTTGTCACGAAATGAAGAAAGATCTTGCAGGCTGCCTTTCACTTGCTTTTCTGCCTTAGCAAGTCTGTGCCCTAGAAGGCAGACAAATGAGTCTTGTCTCCCAGCTATGTCCATGTTCTTCCCAGAGAGCTCACAAATCCCTTCTATTTCCCTGTCTCAGTCTCTTCCAAGAAGTACCTGCTGTAGATTTTTCATTGAAACCGCTCCATCAAATAATCTGTTTTGCCAGTAGAAGAGAAGCAGCTGAAGAACAAGAAAGCTTTAGGACAGGTGCACAGAGAATCAATGTGAACACAAATATCTACATTGAGAGGAAACAAGACATGTATGGTTTTTTTTTGTTTGTTTTGCCTTGAAATAAGAATGAACAAGTTTATTTACCATTGGCTTCAAGTTCTCACAATGGATTTATCACCTGAAATAAGAATGCTGAAAAACTTGAAAATAATATTTTTGTTTTTGTCTCTATGTAAACGCATAGCTGAGCCTATACAAAGGCAGCGTTGAAGTTATAAACTCTGAAGAAACACAACTGCCTGTTCTAACCTTAAAATATTTTGTTTACGGTAGATTGAAATTTGTCTAGCTGTGGATGTCCCTGTTCCTTGCAGGAGCGTTGGGCTGGATGACTTCTAATGGGAACTTCTAGTTTTAAAGAATCTATGATTCTATAATATTTCACAGCTGTGAGAAGTACTATAAAAGAAGTTATAACAGATAAAGGTAGAAGGATTCTGGTACAGTAAAGTGTGCACATGTACTCTGCAGAAACAAAAGTACAACTTGGTTATGATTTTGGAGGTTGTGTTTCAAGTCTGAAAGTAATTCCCTTTGAAATTACAAATTATGCCATGAGCTTACTTCAAGTTACTGAATGTGGCATTATCTTCATAATCTCTTGTCAATTAGACCACTAAGAGTATACCCATTTATTACTTTTTATCTATACCCAGTACTGTCAGCCTTTAAAAAAAAAGTAAAAAGAAGAAAAAACAAGTGCAAACAGATCTTCAAAAATCAGTTGAGGACTACAAAAATAATTTCTGAATATTAAAAAAGATCAGTTAATTTAAAAAAAAAAAAAAAAACAACTCAGACTTCTTAAGTAAATCTTAATGCCTCTGTGAGAAGAAAATGTAGAAAGAAAGGTAAGCAACAACCAAAACCTGAAGCCAAAGAATGATATTCAAAGTAAAAGCATAGTCATATTAACAGCTGGAGATTACTATCTATGAGGTGACAGATACCTCTTCTACTGTCTCCCAGTCATAACTAATTCACAGCTAAGAAGGCACAATCAGTCTACAAATGAGACAGTAAGTAGAATTAAAGCTGAAGTGCCACCCTGTTTCCACTTAGAGGCAGGAAAAGAAAAAAAATAATGGCTGGATAATGACAGGAACCATAGACTGTAAAATATAGGAAAGGCAGCACCGGCAGCACCAGCATGAGATTAGAATGGACAAGAGTGAGTACTATTGGTGAGAGGTGGATGGTTGGACTGGATGATTTTTAAAGTCTTTTCCAATCATTGGTGATTCTGTCATTATGTGATTCTGTGAAGAGGTTTATTCCAGTCACACAGAGTCTTCACTATTTTCTTATTTGATTTTCACTTATGAAAAGATCAGAAAGCTTAGCTCAATTGTAAATTACAGGATTTATCATAACTTGCAGGAACTAATTTAAGGGTAACCGTATGAAGATGAATGGTATGTCAGATACAGCAAATTGGACCGCGCAGCTTAATGCTTTATAATTGCCTTAAACTTTAAGGGTCATTAAGTGACGAGGCTGCATATAAAGAATTCCTCTCACCCAAGCGTACAAAAAGCCACTATTTCCTAATAATTAGAAGAGAAGAGATGTAAAAATTAACTAACACTTTTGAGAAGACTTTGTGATTGAGAAAACTATTGAAAATGACTTAGCATTTAAAAATAAAACACACACACACACACACACACACACACACCAGCTCCCGCTCCCCCCAATCCCCCCCCCCCAAAAAAAAAAAACAGAAAAACTGAAATATATGTCACAAAGTTAGGGGCAGTTAGAAATTACAGACGATTTAGAAATTTTCAGACATCTCTGCTGCCCTACCTGATTTACAGGAAGTGTTGGCTAGCTTCTCAATTCACGGACCTTCTGCTAAAGTTATTGCAAAAAAAGGAGCAAACTGTGCAGCAGCTGCTTTATAGTTTCAAATGCATGTTACATTACTCATGCCTTCAGGAATTATTCCACTTAAGAGTCCACATTAGGCCACCAGTACAGCTCTTAAAGCTCCTCCTTAGCTTTGCCAATACTTTTCTGACACTCATGAGGTAAAGTTATTAACTGTGAAGGTTGCTTGTGCAGAATCATTCCAACTTACAGAGTCTTTCCATACGTTGAACTTTTCTCAAATTAAATAGGATTGGAATTTTAATTCCATCTGTTTCTTAGGTCAGACTCAAGAGTTGTCACAGTAGAAAGTATGAAGTTAATCATCGAAGGCTACACTATATAGTCAGGAGGAAAATAATTTTCTGAAACTGCATTTGGTTAAGATGTTTCTGTGTGATACTGGGGTGATGTTTATAGATGTTTCTGCACCTCCTTGACTTTCTGTTTCACTTGGAATATCTTTTTTTCTTTGCAGAACAGAACTAAAGTGTTAATAACAGTGCAGAAATAAGCATTTCAACTCAGGCACTCATCTTTAACTCATATTTCTTACTATTGAGATAGAAAGTAATTAGGAATTGTGTTTAGAATATGTTTATTTTGATCAGCTAGGGCAGTTGGCAGTGTTTGGTATGTTAGTAAATTCCCTGAATCCCACAGCATAAACTGGTATAAATCAGTAACAAATATATATGATTTTTTAATGCCTTAAGTAGAATTTGAAGAAAAGATAGCAAGGAACTGGCAATTAAAATTACATATTAAACTACAGACAGTTATAGCAGAAGTTAAATTCTAACAGGAATCCTAAATGTAAATGTATGTTACAAGTTATAGAGTGATGTTGTGTAATTACAAGGATACAACGGGCAGGTGAAATAGTTAAAGCAGACCAGACTGAAAGCTGTTTTTTCCAATAGCACCCTCTAGAAGCGGAGAGAGAAAATACTCGCAGAAAGTTAAATGCTACGAAAAAAAAAAAAAAAAAAAAGATTTTACCTGTTCTTCTCCACAGAAGAAGAAAAAAAGTCCTGGGAATTGTTCTGAAATGAAGCTTATCTGTTCCTTCAAGAGAACTTAGATATGAATAACACATATGCTTGTGGATAGCTAGTGGACCAGAGATCTGAGCACATTGGGGCAACCAATTCATCTGGCATCAAGAACACAGCTGTTGTGCAAAAGGAGGAAAATAGAGAGAAACAGGCATGAAACATAACTCGAGTTAAGCTGCAGATATTTGTTTCTTTTGTTAAGATCTGATGTGACCTAAATATTTCCCAGGTCTTAGGAAATTAGAAAGAGTTAAGACAGACCACAACATTATTAACAGTAGAAATGTGCATATAAATACAAACAAGGGAAGAAGACTTGGAACAAGAACAGATGAGAAATCAAGTTATAAAGTAGAAGTAGTTTCAATATTGCAAATGAAAACCATTGGAAGTAACAGGAAAAAAACCCAAACAACCCGAACGTAATTTCAAGCTGATGGTGAGATGTGACATCTGATAAAATAGTTAAGCTCTGCCGCCAGATATCTTAGTCCTTACTGTAGATGGTGCTGTAGCATAAAATATGCACCCTGAGTGCTGATTTAAAACCATCTAGCTACAGTTATCAGGTGTAGAGGATTAACACACAAATTATTGTGAGGAGCCATGTAAGCATGTTGTAATTTATGTCTGATTTGAGCATAGGATTGTTAAGAATTACCAAAAATACTTATTGGCAAAGGAGACATCATGATCAGGTGGGTGGCTTTCCCAGGGGGAGGCTTATCTCCAGCATTCCAGGTGTGCCAACCCCTGTGATTTCCCCAAATGCGGGAATGTCAACTGCATAATTTGTAGGACTGGTAATGTTTTTGTTTTGTTTTCATTCTGGGGAATTGGCTGATGTATGTAGTCACCAAGCCACTCTTGATGATATTTGTCATGATGGTCAGGTGAGGTTCCCAGTAACTGAAAAAAAGGCAATATTACACTCCTTTTTAAGAAAGGTAGAAAGAATGACCCACATATTTCCACGTTGTTTTTTGTTTGTTTTATACTGACTTCTTCCTTCATTGGGAAAGAATGTGAAGGAATTTTCTACTCTGAGAAAATGCATCACTAAACCCATCTTCAGTACATTAAACACAAGAAATTCTTATTTCAAGAAAGCCTCAGAGGACATAAAGTTATCATTCGGCAGAAGTGAAATCAGAGAAGAGTGCAGGAAGATCTTATTGTGACCTTCCAACATTTAAAGGAAAATTATAATCATGAGAGAAAACAACTTACACAGTAGAAAGCGATAGGACAAGGGGGAATAGCTTTAAACTAAGAGAGGGAAGATTTAAGTTAGATGTCAAGGGGAAGCTTTTTACTGAAGTAGTGAGGTGCTGGAACAAGTTTCCCAGAGAGGCTGTAGTTGCCCCATCCCTGGAGGTGCTCACAGCCAGGCTGGATGGGGCCCTGGGCAGCCTCATCTAGTACTTGATCTAGTGGCTGTCAACCCTGCCTGTGAGAGAGAGTTGGAACTTGATACCTATTTGCTAGAAAAGAATGTGTTTTCTGAAATACAAGAAAACTAAAAAAAAAAAAAAAAAAAATCAGGAAGTTCTTCTCTCATCCAGATATACATGTATGAGTAGTACATACATATGTATAAATCCAGACATCCTTTTACAGAATCACTTTCCCAAGTTGCTGTGCAAAAGCATGGCTTTTCTTTCTTGTGAGCTAATCACTTTTATAACATAGAATAAAACTTCAGCTGGCTGTTGCATACTAAAGTTCTGGGTACCCTGCTGCCACACAAAGGCTGCAGCTCTACTATTGGGATGTTTGCTTGGCAGGAGAAGCAAGTGCTTGAGAATGCATCTGCAGAGTGTATGGACCAAGGAGCTCACCAACCTGGCCAGGATCAAAGTGTACAGTAGGTGGATTTCCAGCCACATCACAAAACCTTTCCTGCTTTTTCATTTCATGACAGGTTTCAAATGGAACTATCTCCAGCACAGCAAGATTCCTGAAGTTATCACATCACAAACTTCTCTAAGCAATTTTCTTGTACACTTTTGAGCCTTTTGTGTGTAGAAAGGATACCAATCCTGCTCAGTTTCTCCTCTAAGTGTCAGGCTTGCTTCTAGAAACAAAGCTTCTGCTGCACTGTAGTGCTTACAGATCATCATCAGTTCATCATTTAGTCAGAGCAGCAGCTGTCTCTCAGGCCTCCTTGGTTCCCCCCCATCCATTTCACTAAGCACTTTCCCATCACTGCATATTCCAGTTCACCCCATCTGTCCATGAAGGCTCCACTAGTGCTGCTGTGCAGCACAACCTGAGCCAAGAAAGCAATACAAGGAAGATCTGAGGGAGTAACGCACAGAAAAAGAAAAAAATGACTATGTAAGCAAATGCACATTACAACAAACATTCATGCTGTCAACAGTTTTGGGGCTGGCTTGGCCCGGTCCTGTAACTAGCGGGGCAGAGGAATCTGCAGATCCGCACCGCTGGAAAAGGGAAACAGGGGACCCCAAAATAATTGAAAACAGTGGCAACAATCTAAGATGAAACAAACTAATTTACTAAATATAGCATCCACAAAATATAATGAGAGACAGTGTGTGCGAAAGGTGGATAGGCCTCACCACAACACTGAGGTGAGAAGTGCAGTCCAGTTGAGCCAATGAAGAAAAGCAGACGGAGAAGAGAGCATCAGGTGACCTTGCCAGAAGTTATATCTCCTCGCTGACCACAAAGCCCCCTGGGGAATGTAGTTCTCCTCTGGACAGGCACCCAGAACTTGAGCATCAACAGTCAAACCCCCAGTGCATTACATGATGTTATGATGTGGAATACCAATAACCAAAAATCATAAGTCCTTGACACGTGCAAAATGCTATTTGAGTTGTTTATCATCTGCTTATGGGAGACCTTTCCAGGTACTGTCTTTCCCTACTTGTCTATAAGCTGTCAGCCAACACTTTTTTGTCCAACCATTAGTTTTCTGTGTAGTGCTGAGCCTGGGAAATTGCAGAAGAGTGTTTGTTTCTGATCCTGTCTTGTTTTGCCTCCACGGATGTGGAACAAGAAGCAAAGTCAATCTCCTTTCCTGTGTGCTGCTTTGAGAAAAAAGCTCAATCATGTACCTGCCATTTTCTGTTCCTGAATTTATTCAGATATTTTAAATAGCCTTAGAGCTATGTAGTATAGTTAATACACACCAAGAATAATTTTATATATATACATATATACATATATATATTTTTTTCCTCCAAAACTAAAACAACAAAAGCCATTACTTTCAATGACCACTGAACAGGAAAGAAAACTCCCACTAATTTCAAAAAGAATTTTTTTCTTAAAAAACAACCACATCACTGATGCTATATCATTCTCTTTCCACAGCATATGCCTGCTTTAGCATTGCTAAAGTATTGCTAGCATTTTCCATGACATTTCTTTACAGTAACTTTACTGTTCCTATAGTATTCTACAGGTTCAGTATATATTGATGTCACTGTTTCAATTCTATATAGTTTAACTTGATGATTTAAATAAGAAAGTAGCTCAAGTTATAGACAGGAGCTTAGAGGATTGTTTTGAACACTGAAACGCTTGTTTCTTGCTGCTTTTAAAGTCCCATTAGGTTGAAAATGCTTGTACAAATCTGGTTCATCATTTAAATTTTGTATTCCACTCCCACTCCCCAAATCTCTTTTCCATTATCTTCATTCAGTCCCTAGATCTATCCTTTCTTCTCAGCCAAGCTTCTTCTAAGTGCTTTAATCTTCTAGAATTGAATTTGAGTTTCATTGGTAATCTTGAATAAATTGTGGCTACTGGAGTACTTTCTCTCTTTAACTGTGGGCTCTATCCACACTTGTGGTAGATTGACCTAGCCTAGCTGCACCATCTTAAATGCTGAAACATTGCACTTGGGGATCTGACCATTTAATGATTGATTATTTAACGCAACAAAGAAATCTAGAAAAATGTAACACAAAAATGCAATTTTCAGCACATCAAACCTTGATTAATACAGCTATATCATTTGTTCCAGATGTCATTTTCTCCATAGATTTTTATATAAAAGTAACAATATTTGTATGCTTCCTTACCACTCCTTGAGAAATTAATGTGTATCTTCTACTACAGAAGGACACTGGAATATGAATGAACATCATTACCATAAAAAGTATGCATTTTTAGGAGATCATTAATTAAGAAAAAATTAATAACACAGCTAAGGGCTAGTTAGTTTAAGTAGTTCCTGTATCTAATAAGATACCTTATCTACTTCACAGTATGACACTGATCTGTTCTCTATATTTTTAGCCATAACAGAAGTTTGAGTGCTGCAGCTGAATGATACACAACCAACCTGAAAATATCTGCCCTAAGAAGAGGTATGTTCTAATTTTGATGTAAAAGTGAGATTTCTTTATATCTTCTTTGCTTTTATGCCCATTCATTAATTTCACTGTTATTAATGTTGCTATGAATATCCTCTTGTTAGTTTAATACTCTTATTTATGTGATCTGTATTTTTATCTGAATTATATTAAAAACAATTGTTCCTGGTTTATTAGAGAACCTAGACTCATAACTTACAACATGAACCAAAATGGGAGACTTTCCAAAAGTGCAACTAATGAGGTTAGACACAAGTGGAATTCAAGAATCAATATGAAAATCCTTTTTTCTCATGTACCGAGATTCACTGACTTTTGCATCATTTATATTTTAATGTATTATGAGGAGTGGGTACATATCCTCAATAATTATTTCTTCAGCTCTGAAAGACTTAATGAATCAACCAGTAGGAGATATTCCAATTAAATGCAAATACAGAGTATTACAGAATCTAAAATTAAAAAAAAAAAGAAAAAGAAATTGATACTAATGCATCTTAGTTCACTAGCACAATTAAAAGTTTGATATTTAGAACTTCTTCCTCCACAGATGCAGTTCACATTTCCATGTTTTCCACCAAAACACATCTTGCATTTCCTGCATACAGACTCCCTAGGATGCAGCCATGTCAGAACCATTTTTCTTTCAAATAAACATTTACAGTTTTTATAAAATACCACATAGCTAAGCTAACTTGTCTTAAAAACTCAAGAGAAAACCACCAAATATACCAACTCAAAATGATAGTGAAAGTTTCTACAACTTCACAGTTTTCTAAGTAGCTGTACATGTTTTCAGAAGAACAAAAAACTGTCCTGTTTTTATCACGTTTATATTGTGTGACTCTATCTTGATAAATATTAACTTCCTATATGGGAGAAAAAAAGAAAAAAAACACAAGTTTTCCTCATTTTGTATTTTCAGAGATTAAAGTTGAGGGAAAAAGAATGGAAATGCTTTGCTGTATTTCATGTTTATTTTATTTTATTTTTTTCCCCACTTAAATAAGCACATTTAAATGATAAAAACAAAACAAACAAACAAAAGAAAAACAGGAATGAAAAATATTTTAGCTACTCCAAACCAGCTAGTCATGGCTACTGTACTGGTATTAACATCAGCAGAAATAGATGTAAATATTTTCTGTATTTTCTGTCGGATAAGTAGTGCAAGGCAGGCTTTGATTCACAGCCTTTAAACCCTGTTCTAATATCAGGTGAATTCAGTTATAAAGCACGTTATCACTGTGGTGGTGAGACCTCACATGATTACTCTGGTCTGACATGGAGTCCTCAGCACATGAGAGACGTGGATCTGTTGGAACACATCCAGAGACGGGCCACAAAAATTATCCCAGGGATGGAACATCTCCCTTGTGAGGACCTGGAAGTATTCAAGGCCAGACTGGATGGGGCCCTGGACAGCCTGGTCTAGTATAAAATGTGGAGGTTGGTGGCCCTGCATGTGGCAGGGGGGCTGGAGATTCATGATCCTTGAGGTCCCCTCCAACCCTGGCCATTCTGTGATTCTGTGACAGGCTGAGAGAGTTAGAGATGTTCAGCCTGGAAAAGAGAAGGGTCCAGGGAGACCTGATGGAAGCCTTTTAGTATCTGAAGGGGGGTATAAGAATGAAGAGGACAGACACTTTAGCAGAGTCTGTGATGATAGGAAGACTTAGATTGGATGCAATGAAGTTGTTTTTTTTTTTTTTTTTTTGCAGTAAAAATGGTGAGGCACTGGAGCAGGTTGCCCAGAGAGGTGGTAGACTTCCCATCCTTGGAAACATTCAAGGGCAGGCTGGACAGGGCTGTGAGCAACATGAATGAGCTGTAAGAATCCCTGTTCATTACAAGGGAGTTGGACTAGATGACTTCCAATGGTCCCTTCCAACTCAAACAATTCTATGATTTTATGACTCTAAGATTGAGCATATACAGAAACATAATTACCTTTTTCCCCCCTTTCATTTAGAACAGCTTGGTGAATCTTCAGCTCTAATGGGAAAGATTTGAAGAAGAAAATGCCTGTACTGGCTTCAGAAACATTCTCTCATCTCTGTTTGACAGATGCAGCCGTATCTGTGGGCTGAGCTCAACAAGAGAGCATTTCAATTGCATGCAGTAATATTTCCCCGAAGAGCTTATTCACTTAGAGTGGCTCCCATGATGTGCAACTCCATCCATGGCATATTCATTTAGTTTTCAAATGTAACAGAACTTGCTTTAACATTTGCATGCATTTGAATTTCAATGTTGACATGAAAAATACTGGAACTTGTTATAAAAGAACAGACGTATTTGCCCACTTACCTTTTTTATGACTAAGAAATCCCATGAAGAAACTGCAGTGATTGGCAGCTTCTGATAGTTACTTAAAAAAGATTAAGGTACTTCAACTGGGGCCAACTTACAGCTTTCTATAGTCAATCAAAATTCCCATGAAATCATTAAGACCAGTAAAGAGGCTTACTTCACTCCCATTTACCTTAAAATCTACAGTTCCCAGCTGTATCTTTACAACTCCCACAAACCATTCTCAGCAAAATGGGCACTTCTCTGTGCTCAAATGCTTTCTGACAGGTGCATTAAATACCAATTCTCATGTCTTCAGCCCAAGCACTAAAAATGGATCTCTGTCTGGAGAGGGAGACTATTGGTAAGAAACTGGTGAGTTGTTGAGCTCACACAGGAACACTCAATGTGCTGTGCACCGTGCAAAGCTGTGTGTAAAAATTCTGTATCTAAAGTTGAAACACACTGCTGAGAGGGATTCCACAATGCCCATCTTCAGATGTTTATAAACTTACCTAGACAAAGCCTTCAGAGGTCTAACCTTGTTTTCATCAGGTGCCGTGCTAGAGGCCTTTGGAGATCCCTTCCAACATAAATGATTGCCCAAATGGTGCTTCAATTGGATAATTTATTGGTACTGGTATGTTTTACTTTGAAATTTCAGTGGAAATGCTCTATACATTGACATGTCTACTTCTTTTTATTTCCAACAATTCTAGCAATTTCTCTTACATGAAAGAATTTTGTTTCCTTCCCCCACTTGATATGCCTTTCATTTAGGGTCAGAGAAACTTCTGCCTTTCATTCCAATATTGTTGTACCTTGTGGCAATACAAATTTCAGTTGTAAAATCCGGCTAGATTCTCCCAGTTACTTCTTCCTCCTCCTCCTTCTACCCTCATTTTATCTCATAACATTTTCAAATACTGTAACATGATCAAACTCATTCATAAATATACCTGGCCTCTAAATCACTACAGCATTTACATGTGATTTGCAAGAAATCAGTGGGAGTAGCTAAAAAAAAAAAAAAATCCCTCTTCATTCTTTTTTTTTTTTCCCTCCTCAAGGTTCCTTATAACTATTAATACCATTGAAAGGTCTATCAGCTTTGTTTCTGTCTTACTTACATGCATGTCTCTCTTATGCTATATTTCTGCTTTGGTGAAGGAAGACTCTTTCCTCTGACATACTAAGGAGAGTGGTATTAAATGATGGTGGTAATTTCTTTACACACTACTGCTCATCAAGCAAATATAATTATTTACCAAAATATTTATAAGTGTCTTTCATGCAGTCACCCCAGGGCTTTGCCAAAATCAGTACCAATCAGATATAGTAAAATAATAATGTAAGTTATATGAGGAGACTTTTTAATCCATGTCACAAAACTTCACACAGACAGTGGACATGCATGGTCCCTAGTGCTCCTCTTCTCCCTTCCTGCTCCACAATATTACTGCCTTAAACTATGCAGACCAATCCTCACTGAATAAGCTTTGCAGCAGACAGCCAACACATCTGCCCAGCTAAATAGAGCTCAGCGCACAGACTGAAACTGTTAGCTTAGATATACATGCTGGGCAGACATGATCTAGATAGAACTTCTGCAAAGAAATGTATTCTATTATGTTGGCTTAATAAACAATTATTAAAAAATTATTTACAGTCAGCGAATGACTTTTGTTTGCAGAGCCCACTTGGTGAAGCAAACTGGAAATTCTGTGACTGCTTAAACAATCTTTTAGAAAAATATAATAGATTATTTATAGAAAGGATTAAGAGTCCACAGGGCAACCTGTCTCAGTTACTCAGAATGTGATTTTAGTCTCACTAAGACCAAAGAAAGAATTTCTTGTGACTGCAAAGTTTTTTTAAGTATTAGATTTACACTTCTGCTTTTCAGGATAGCAAGGATCTACATACTGCTATGTTGACATGATAGGCTGGGAAGGAGATGAGGACCGAGTGTAGTTGTCAAGTTTAGATGGATTTCAGCATTAACAATATACATCACCTTATTAAATTTATGTGGCAAAGTTTTGATAGCAGGGGACTTCAGGAGTAACTTGTGAGCAGAACCCAGCACTGCCCCATTACAGAGCAGAGCAGCTGCTCTAGCAGGGTCCTGCCATTGCCAGAGCTGCCATGAGCAATGCTGAGTCTACTCAGGGAGAGCAGATTTAAGGAAGTTAAAAACTGCTGCATAACAGCATCTGAGAGAGAGGAGTGACAAATGGGAGAGAAGCAGCCCTGCAACAACTATAAGTGCAGAAGGAGAGCAGACTGTGCTCCAGGTGCAGAGCAGAAGGTTTCTGTAGAGGCCTGTGATAGAGCAGACTGTCCCCCTGCAGCCCATGGAGGCCACATGGGGCAAATCTCCACATGCAGCCACGGAGGAGCCCACAGGCAGCAGAGGAGGGAGCCTGAATGAACCCCAGCCTGCAGGTACCCCTCTAGGAGAAGCTCTGGGACGGAGTGGCAGCCTATGGAGAGCAGCCCATGGTGGGACAGTGCAGTTGTAAGAGATGGGCCCCACGGTGTAGAGCTGGAGCCACGTTAGTGCTGTGCTTGAAGAGCTATGGGAAACCCATGCAAAATCAGTTTGAAGGGAACACACTCTGGAATGGAGGCAGAGAGGGACCATGAAAGAGTGGCAGAGATGAAGTGTTATGGGCTGACTGCAGGCCACATTCCCCTGGGCAGCTTGAGGGGAGGAGGTAGAAGAGGGTGGGTGGGGGAAGATGTGTTTAAACACACTTGTTTCTCACTGCTCTATTCTGTTATCAACAGGCAATAAATTAACATCCCTATGCCAAATCTGTTTTGACCACAATAGTAATTTATGAAAAAATATCTACAAGTCCTTATCTCAACCCAACAGCTTATTTTTATCCTTCTTCTTCCCCATATCATCTTGAAGGAGAGAGAAAGTAGCATGGTGGAGCTTACCTATCAGTGCTAAACAAATATGGGAGAAAAGGAAGGTAATGCCACGCAGGACACAAAAAAACTACATGGATACAACTTAGTCCTGAACAAGATCACAACTTGAAAGCGTGCTTTGATTCTAAACTTTTTTTAGCCTTTAAGAAAGGTCCATAGTATGGAAGAGAGCCTAATCAGCCACTTGGAGGCTGATTCCCAGAGCTTTCTTTTTGGTGAACTAGATATATTTTCTTGTCCCAAAAATCTACAGCAGGGAGGTGGAAGGAAATCTGACTAGAATATGAAAAGAGTTTTTTTGCCACATAAAAATACAAATTAAAACTACAAATTCATACAGGAATGCCAATTTGAAGATTGTTACACCTCAGTCCTCTGCGTTTATGCTTCACTTCCTTAGTAAAATACTTGCATATTTCTTTGAACCATGTGAACCAACATAGCATATCTGTGCTTTTCAGCATTTCCTTGTTTTTCAGTATGCGACTCAATATATGCCATAGGTACTGCATGCCATTTAAATTTGACCCTGAATTAAAACAAATAACTTCTTTGTGAATTTCCTGGTATGTTCTTCATCATAGAATTCAGACTGGGAACAAGATATCTCACACTCCATAGGAAATGGTGCTTGGAGATTCAGTATTATATAGGAGAATGCAAACTGATACGGGTGTAATGCTATAATGTGATAGAAAGTGCAGCAATAATCACAGAGTGAAACAATCCTAGACTGCAGCAATTAAAAACAAGCACAAATGCAGAAGCCATGAATACAGAAACAAAGGAAGAAAAAAAAAATCGCTTACCCTTAGAAGGTCACCAGTAAGCAAGGATCCTCAGTAAGATACTCTTACCTCCATGGCCAAGTCTTAAATGAGGCCTGGGAAGGGTTGGATCCTGGTTCTACCCCTTTCCATCACACAGACACATTGCATGCACCTGAGCTTCTCCTGGGCTGGCCCTGCCTTCCTACCAGTTGCTCAATCACTGGTTCAGGTCGTGACTTAGCATTTCTGCTACATATGGGTCAAAAAATAAAAAGTGTGAATAATTGTTAGTATAAACATAGCCTGTACACCAAGATAAATTGTCTTTTACCCCACCTACTCTTCTCCACAGGAGTCCTGGCCTGCATCTGTTTGTTCAGCTTTCTATGGGCTTGAGACTGTACTTGTTCTGTTGCAAATAATTCCACCTGATTTTTTAGCTCTACTTGCATGATTGGGAAAGATTAATGATTTGACTAAATTTGGGCATATTAAAAAAAAATAATAAGAAGAAGATATGCTTCTTGGTATCACTTTCATGTCTCTGCTGCAAAACATGGTAGTTGCAAAGAATAGTTTTGTACTTGCTTTTGAAAGGAACTGATTTCAATTCTGTTTTCTTTTGGAAAAAGAGAACATATTCATGTGAAAATTTTGAGACAGAAAGTTCAGACTCGGGACAAATCCTGCAGTGGCAATGCTTAGTTCATAGTGGGACAAAATAATTAGAAAGTGTGGATCATGGTAATCTAGAGGAATTTCAGTGGTGTATCAAGATCTGTTTAGAATTTAGAGGGTTTGACACATAAATTTCTTCTGACGTAACTCCAGAATCATGTTAACACAGGTCTGTAGAATCAGAAATGTTTCCACCTAGTAAGCTTCTTGTTCACAGTAAAACTACTGCCAACAGAGGAATAAGTTTGCCAGAGCTTTGAGTCTTGAAGACCTCCAATGATGGAGACACATGACCTGTCTGAAGTACCTAGTCAAATGGCTAACTATTCCATTAGGAAAAACAAAGATTTTCCCTGGGTCCTTAGCTATTAGCTAGCAGTAAATGTGGTGAGGAAATAGTGTCCACGCAGGGAGTCTGCATGACTGGTTTAAGGAGTTTACACTCTATGTTCAAGGTCAGAAAGCTTCTGTTGTTTTAGTCTCTAGACTTACCAAATTCTACCTGGACTGAAACTCTGCTGTTTATCATGTCACCTCTAATTTGTTATCATCTGCACATTTGCTGAACATGTATCTCATGTCACTTATGTTACTTCTAATGAACATCAATGCTACGCTGGTATTAACACTTGCTTTATTGGTGTAATGGAAAGTAGCTTTCAATCCATAAGTTTTGTAACAAACTCACATTTTAAATACTGGAAGGTGTATCTGTAACATATTATATGGATTTTGGAAGGCAAAACCAAGAAACAAGCAAACAAAAATTTTTTTTTTTTGCGCTGTGTAAAAATACCAAGTCATTTGGAGTTCAAACAAGTATTTTTTTGTGTTGCTATATTCAGACTTCTGTCTCTACAGAATATGTAATTGATTCTTCTTAGTGACAGAGACGAGAATTCAAGACTGTTTGAGATTTCTTCTTTTTCTCCTAATATTTTAGCAAGAAGATTGGTGCAGGTCAATTTGTCTCTTCAAAGTAATAAATACAACTCATTAAAAGTTATTTTGCATTCTCTTACAGTAAATCTATTTTACTGCAGAACACTGCTATCCTGCCTTACAGTACAGAAACAGTGCATTGTTCAACATCCCTTTTAAACATCAGCCTGAATTTGAAGACAGAGAAATAAAAATTCTGAAGATATGCCTGGAAGATCTCAGTGCTCCTACTTTAAATACATTTTTGATAGCCATTGGCACTGACAATAAGCCAAAATTTTCTCATAGAATCATATAATCATAGAATGGCCAGGGTTGAAAAGGACCACAATGATCATCTAGTTTCAACCCCCCTGCTGGACCCTGCAGGGTCGCCAACCACCAGACCAGGCTGCCCAGAGCCACATCCAGCCTGGCCTTGAATGCCTCCAGGGATGGGGCATCCACAGCCTCCTTGGGCAACCTGTTCCAGTGTGTCACCACCCTCTGTTTGAAAAATTTCCTCCTAATTTCTAACCTAAACCTCTCCTGTCTCAGTTTAAGACCATTCCCCCTTCTCCTATCTCTGTCCATTCTCGTAACCAACAATTCCCCCTCCTGTTTATCCGTTCCCTTCAAGTACTGGAAGGAGACAATGAGGTCGCCACAGAGGCTTCTCTTCTCCAAGCTAAATAAACACAGTTCCCCCAACCTTTCCCTATAGGAGATTGTCATGGTTTTACGTTTTTTGGTTTTCAGTATTCCACATCAAAACATCATGTAGTGTACTGGAACTAAAGTGTTGATGATGTTTTGATGTGGAATACTGAAAACCAAAAAATGTAAAACCATGACAGAGATGTTTTGTCAATCTTTGAAATACTCAGTCCTTGCTGACTCTGTGTGCTAGGTAACATTACAGGCATTACCTTCCTACTTTGTGCGTGCTTTCATATTTACATTCATTTATCTGCCTTAGGAAAAATAGTTTTTCAAACATTTTACTTTTTCTCCCTTGTTTCTTCTGATTGTTTCATTCACAAGAAAAGGCTACAGATTTTTATATATGTATTTATGGATTTGTTGACTGTCTTCTACAAATATCTGGAGTATTCATCTGGAGTACTGCACCCAAGCCTGGGCCCCCCTGTACAGGAAGGACGTAGAGCTCTTATAGTAGGACCAGAGGAGGGCCACTAAGATGATCAGAGGGCTGGAGTACCTCTCCTATGAGGAAAGGTTGAGAGAACTGGGCTTGTTTAGCTTGGAAAAGAGAAGGCTTCGGAGAGACCTTATTGTGGCTTTCCAGTACTTGAAGGGAGCATATAAACAGGAGGGGGAACAGCTGTTTACAAGGGTGCGTAGTGATAGGACAAGGGGGAATGGTTTTAAACTGAGACAGGGGAGGTTTGGGTTAGAAATTAGGAGGAAGTTTTTCACACAGAGGGTAGTGACACACTGGAACAGGTTGCCCAAGGAGGTTGTGGATGCCCATCCCTGGAGGCATTCAAGGCCAGGCTGGATGTGGCTTTGGCAGCCTGGTCTGGGGGTTGGTGACCCTGCACATAGCGGGGGGGTTGAAACTAGATAATCGTTGTGGTCCTTTTCAATCCAGGCCATTCTATGATTCTGTGAAATATCCACTTAAAATAATAATAAAAAAAACAATATTGCAATTTTTTTTTTTTCCATGCTCTTTCAAATAAGAAATTTGTCTGTTAAAATCTATACAACTGGTGCCTGAAATTCCAACAGGAAGTTCAGAAAAAAAAAAAAGAAAGAAAATAAAAGTACCTACAGAAGATAAAGTTTTATTAGAATGCAGTAGGAAAATATTTAGAATATTACTCATCCAACAGCAATAAAAATGAGTTCTCTTTTATGAATATTTAGTCAAATATATCAGAAATGTAAAAAATAAAAATAATCACAGACATCATTATAGTTAGCTGTACACATGGCATGACTAAAAAGTGACCTTCAAACCTGTATGAAAAGATAGTCAGCATCAAGAGATAGTGTAATGTGCAAAGCTTATAATGGATGTAAGTATCATCAAATATGACAATCTGAAATATTGCTATAAACTGGTGTAAATGGAATTGTCACATTTTAATCACAATTTCCTAGCACATACATCTATCTTGCTTATATGTTCCTAATTTGGTTTTTGGACTAAGATTGCTAAAACCTAGGATCTTTAAAGATTCTAAACAGCCAGCATGTAAAAGTGATTATTTAGATGAATAGAAAACAAGGAAGATGTATTTCTATTGGATGTGCTAGTGGCTTAGAACAAAGCATTTTTGTGCACAAATTGCAAACAAACAAAACTGAGAGAATGCAACAGCTCCTGATGTTCACTGCTGTTTGTTTTGCTTTGTTTTTGTTGGCTTTTTTTTCCTCTTACTGCAGGTTTATCAGGAGCTAGATGAACAGTAAACCTGGCCACCTTTTTATGCCATGAAATGAAGCCTTTTCAAAGTTATTGTATTTCTCTTTAATTGCATCAAGATACTGGCAGATCACATATATTTAAATGTGCCATACTGTGAATGAGGATATTAATGACAACATGGGATACTAAAACTCTGAAAAGTTTAAAGTAAGGTGACACTGAACTATGAATGCTCTTTGTTAAAAGAAGTTCAAAAGTGTCTGGATACCGCATGCTCTCAGACTAATGAAACTTGCTCTGAATTTTTATATTGTCTTCCACAATGTTCTAAGGCATTCATATACATACTGAATTTTGAAGATCATAAAGAGAAAAAAAATATATATATATTTTCATGTATTGTTTCGTCTGACTTTCCTGCACATGAGGAAGATCCCAAGTATCTAATTTTAGAAACCTGAGGCTGATGAATGACACAAACAAAATTGGTTTACGGCTAACAACTCAGAAAATAATTTTCATGCTATGTATCTTCATCAGCCAATGGTGATGTTGGGCACTAACTTGCTGTGTGCATGCTGTTGCAGTGTCTTAGATGCTGTTGTTTTGCTGACTGCTTCCTGTGTTCAGGTGAGCACCTTCTTTCCCCTGGCAAGCTGCATGCTGGCACCCCAGCCACACAGGCAGGGTCTCCCAGGGCAGGATGTCTCCCTCCTTGGCCTCATATTCTTTCCGGTCAGTGATAACAGCATTGCAAACAGAAACTACCAACTAGACTATGTAGCCAATGAAACCTGTGCCATTTCTGCAGAAGACAGTTATAAGGGGACCCCTTCCTTTTCTCTCTGTCTCTCTCTCTTTCTCTCTATTTTTATCGTTATCCCACAAAGCAACTTTCAGTTTGTTCTGTTATAAGCCGTCAGCTATGGACCCTGTTGGCACATCTTTGTGCCCTTGTCTCAGCATCCACTGTGCAACAGCGACTCTTTCTTCAGCTTGCTAATACACTCCTGCATGCACCCACCTCTTCTTATCTTGATTTTTAAAAATTTATATTCTGTGTCTCTCAAAGTTCAGGTTCCTTAATTTATGCAGAGACAGTTGTCATCTGCTTTTTCATATGCATGCTAAAATACATAATATCATCATCCCATCTTAGCTAATATGCTTTGCTGGCTTCCTGCTTATTTTGGCATTCACCTCAAAGCAGTCTTATTTTAGTCTGCACCTAGTGTTCAGCTGACATCCCTTGTGTTATCTGTAATCTTCCTTTCTGTGGTACTGCACGTGGAAGGATATCAAGCTGCTGGGGTAGGGCAAATTTTACTTTATCAGTAGGTATCAGGTTGTCTCTGTCATACATCCAAGTATTTAATGTATTTTCAGAGATATTTCAAAATCAAAAGACAATAATTTGCCCCCATATACTGGACATAATATTAGGAGAACATCACAGTGCTTCTGCAAGGCTTTATATGTCCACTTCCATTTTTACTGTTGCACCCATTTCCTCTACCCTTACCCTGAATTTGGAAGCTGGATCATTCTTTGTAAGCGTATGAGACTGAAATCAAACACACTTTTTTAACATTATTTTTGGAGTTCCACTGATATTTTTTTATTTTATTTTTTTTTTCCCAGTGAAAACTTGGATCAGACACAAGATTTTACTTCAGAAATCTGTTCTATTTTATTTTGAGTTTAGTGGACTTTACACCTCACTGGCTGGCTCACCTTTCTTTTTCTGAGTAGATTTACTCCATATATGAATGTGTTTCACTGACTTGATCTACTAACTGAACAAGCAGTGTTTAAAACAAGGAAACATGCTGAACCTCTCAGATGGCCAACCTGCAGATGAATGATAAAAGACCATCCAAAAGGTTGGAGGTTTGTCCTTTTTAATCTAATGCATGGTTACTATTGTAAGTTTTTCTTTTGAGAACAGTCACAAGATTTTAAGGCCAAATAGAACTGTTCAAGTGATAGTAGCAGCATACATCTAATTAATTTTCATACAAATAAGGCTGTCAGGAGATGTCTGACTTGAAACAAAAAGTTAACTGCCAGGAAAGACACACAAATTGAGACTTTAAACAAACAAAAACCAAAAAAAACCAAGCAGAATTATTTCAAACACTGGACATAAATATTTGTACATTTTATACATGCACTTACGCACATCTAAACCAGGTCACTATGAATTTTTGTTCATATGCAAACTAATATAACCTCAGTTTTATACATAATTATTTGTATGTTCCAAAACTAGTAAACTGAAAGTACACAAGCTTCTCTAAACATCAGTGAAACATCAGTGAAAGCAGATACTAATGGATGTCTGTATAGGTTAGCTTTCAGCCTTAGTTCAGCTTTAAAACAGTTTCAGACAATTTTTTTCTGTTAGGTAGGGCAACAGACGTGCTTTTAAAACACTCATCTTAAAACTAAGATGAGCTAAATACTCCCTTCAGTTAATTGACATTTGTTTTGCCAAAGAGCATGTATGAACAGAAGGAAACACACACATACACCCACAGACTGGGACAAGTAGATCAGCTTTAACATTTTGCATTCATTCCTCTTTCAATGGAATTCACTGTATGACAGCAACAAAAACCAACATTGAACTAGCAAACATATGCATTTCTTTATGATCTCCTCTACAAGGACAAGCTGAGTACTGGGAGTGTTCAGCCTGGCGAAGAAAAGGCTCTGTGAGACCTGAGAGCAGCCTTTCAGTATCTGAAGGGGAGCTATAAGAAGGAAGAGGACGGACACATTAGCAGGGTCTGTGGAGATAGGACAAGGGGAAATGGTTTTGTACTAAAAGAGGGGGGATTTAGATTGGATAAAAGGAAGAAGTTTATTATGATAAGGATTGTGAGGCACTGGAATGAGTTCCCAGAAAGATGGTAGATGTCCCATCCCTGGAGACACTCAAGGTTGGGCTGCATGGGATTGTGAGCACCCTGATCTAGCTGTAGGTGTCCCTGGTCATTGCAAGTGAGTTGGACTAGATGGTGTTTTAAGCATCCCTTCCAACAAACAATTCTATAATTCTATGATTCTACCAGATTTAAGTTTTTCAGCAAAGGAACTTAAATGAAAATATCTTCATCTGAGTAACATTTGTTTTTTAATTAAAAAAGTAGAGACAAAAAATACAAAAAGGAAATTCAAATCCCATTCACACATCTGTACCTATAGTATTAGGTAAATTATTAGATATAAAGAAATGGTATTTGTCTCCATACTCTGTGAATTTAGGGCAGGGACTTAATACAATATTATTAGAGAATGCTGACAAGATACTGTTAATTCATCATCTGTACTGTTCTCTCGCAGTGGGTTGCCACTAAATAAGCTGCTTGTAGAAGTGGGTCAAACATGTAAATTAGCTCAGTACAGGTGTTGCATTGTTCTTTTCCTCCAATTCGCCTAATGGAGATACTCTATACACTCAGGAAATAGATTTAATCCCATAAGGAGTTTCTTCATTATTACCACATGCTTTTTAAGAGTGAAAATGTAACAAGTCCTATCAGACATGGCATTTTTATGGGAAAATGATAATAAATAAGTAAATAGATAGATAGATAAATCGCTCATAAGCAACACACTTTATATATTGGTCAAAACAAAATTAATTTCTTATACACAATTGAATCTAAGACACCTTCTTATACTTCTAATTCAGCTTTGCTGGATATCAGTACACCATGGAACATCAGACATCAAACATCTGATTAGTGATCTTCTGCATATTCTGGATGTAGCTGTGCCTTGTTTTCTCCAATTTATAATCTATTAGAATCTAGCTAGGAAAACATAGGTCCTAGCCTTTTTCTTTTTTCTTTTTTTTTTTTTTTTTTTTTTTTTTCCGCAAGAAAACTCGCATTAATGAGTTTGGTTCTTGAATGCAAAAAATGAATTTGCCTTCATCCTTCATGTAGGTACAGAGGTCATAGAGTTGCCTGGATGTGCTTCATACAAAGTGTCTAAATTTTAGACAGTTCTCTGTGTATTTGATGAAAGGGGCTAAACGTCATTCTGATGCAAATCACTCAATACACAGGAAAGTTAGCTGCTCATTTGCTGTACTTCATCTTGCCCTTGGGCTCCGATGTACATTTACAAATGTCTGAAGAAAATAAACTCAGTATTTCTGAAAAAATGGTGAATAGGAAATATAATTTCACAGTGGGAATAACCACAAGGACTTAAAAAAGGCTATGTAAATTCTTGTAGGAAAGTCAAATTAGAAGATCAAATTTTATTCAACAAGTGACTTACCTGTGAATGGCCTAGACCTTTGCAAGAAGATGATTTTTAAACAAGTCTTTTCTATGTGGTATAAAAGTTCTTGGAATGGACAGGAAAGAATGGTGCAGATCAAGAGCAGGGAGGTGAAGAAAACACATCTGACTCAGGACAGGAAAAGGGACAGGAAAGGTAAATTCAGGATGCAGAATGCATTAACTTACTGGTCCATCAGTCTTCGTATTGTGTTTTATTATGCTTCTAACGTTATATATTGTATAACTTGGAAGAAAGGGTAGGTCTGATATTGCTGAATGCAGGAAACCAGTTTAGGTGACAAAAGCAAGGAAACTTTAAAAGTCTCATGTAAGTAAATGAACTGGATGAGTTTCCTTATTACAAATTCTTGTTAAAAACTGAATGTCTCAATAATTCTTTCCAAAGTATTACACCTACTCATACTTCTGAATTTCCAGTTTGCTGAAAATCTAATTATTTCCTACTACTAAAACTGAAAAAGAGTTTCTTTTCTAATAAAGAAAAAACACCTAAAAGTCTCATTTTTTTTTTTTCTTCTAAGAAATGCTGTTGTAATTAATTATAAACCCAGTGGTGTAAGAGTACTCCTGGTAGTTTAGGCTGGACTAATTGTCTCCAAAGTGTTTCCAGAGCCTAGAGAAGTGGAAAGACTTCATGGAGATTCAATTATTCATTATTCATTTCTTTAAATAAATTTCAGTCTCGCCTATTAGGCTTTAGTAATAACAGGAAAAAAGCAACAAATTCTCTTAAAAATTTCAAGATGCATCAAAAATAAAGTTCATATGCAAAGAGTTTGTGCAGGAATTGTCAGATGTTATGCAGTCTTTATTGGAAGAGGGAAAAACCTGTGTTTGGAAAGGTAAGGAAGATTCCATAAAGGAACTACTAAGCCTTCATTTTTTCCAAAAAAATAAAATATTCACAATCTGTCCAGCTCCTGGCTGATGGTGGGACTGAACCAGGTCCTGTATGGCTGTCACCACTGACCCCTGCCCAACTGCTCACACAGCCTGCCTTTGTCCAAGCAGAATTCATTAGGCTGAACAGAGATATCTGTATTTTGGATGTCTACATTTCTAGAGTTTTGCATTTCCAGAGTATAAATCCTTTGGACAGCTGAAGTAAATAAGAACTTTAACAGAGGAAATGTAGCCCAAACAAGTGCATTTTCCCTGTATGTTCAAAAAGGGAGACTAACTTCAGCTAGAGGCTAAAATTTAATTTACTGATTCATGGAAAAGCATCATGTATTAAAGTATATCATACCTTGCAAGATAAAGCAGTGCCTGTAAATTAAGCAAACAAATTGATTAGATTCATAGGAAGGGAAATTACTAACTTAAATCATTGTAATCTCAGAGGCTACATATATATAAGTGTATGAAAATTTTAATACTTATACTGTAATACAAAATTGGGAAGAACACATGCTATTTTACTTGTAAAAAACATTGTCACATCTTTCATAAGCAGGAGTGATGAAGAGCTTGACTTCATGTGTCAATTTTTTTTCTCTTTTATCATAAGCTAAGTTACTTATGATATTGTTTCATAGAATGTGCCTTTAATCACAAGAAATCAAGGGAGTTTTCTGATGCAGGAAGATTTCTGGAGAGAGGGCCATACCTTACATGAGCTGCTTTCAATTTTTCTTTCTACTGTTGCTAGCCTTTTTCACAGAAAATATAAATAATCACATGGTTTAATGTTAAACATAAAGAAAATTTGCAATAATCCAAGAACAAACAGGTATAAAAACATCATAAGAAAAAACACCATAGAATCAAACTGTATGATATACTTACTTTAATACTTTCATTGTATTTACTTCAACTAAACAGAAAGATTGTCTTTACTTTAAAAGTGTAAAACATAACCAGATAGAAGCCAGATATCACAAGCTTAGAAACGGGTCAAAGAGAACAGTACTGCTTGGTTAGAGCCCAAAGGCAGATTTCTTTTCCTGTGGAAGAGAATGGAAGAATTTTAGTACGAGGACTTGCTCCCATTCCGTGAGAAGTAACTTCATTTAATGAGTTTATTTGAATAATATGTCAGACGGATATAATAGAATAATTCTTTCATAAGTAGTCAAAAATAGGTCAGAACTGATTATGAAGAGCATCATTCTGAAACATAACAATTATTTTAATTCCTTCTGATAAAATTGTATATAACTGTAATTGTGATTTCATCATCTTTTTTACGTTTTAGTTGAAGAATTCAAATTTCACTACATAGGGTAGAACTAAGCATCAGCAATTATTTATACTCAGTGGGCTCTTTGTAGCCAGCAACAGCTTTGCTATGTTACTCTGCCTTCAAAAGTCATAAATTTTTTGGGCGGTGAACTGTCACAAAATACCACTTCATATTTGGAGATTATCTGCAGCAGATCAGAACCCCCAGTGAAAGGTTCATCATGGCAGAGTTGAAAAACTAAGGATACCTCCAGATCTATTCTAACTGGAAGATGACCTAATTCAGCTGAGAATTCTGTCTTTTTCCTAAAATTAATAATAGAAAGCAGATAAGTCCTGCAAATTTAATCCAAAAGAGTGAAAAATGGTTAAAAGTAATTAAAAAAAAAGAAAAAAAAGAAAGAAAATTCTTAATGCTATAGGCTGATATTTTGCTTTAGTCAAAGAAGGAAATGTTAAAATACTTTCCAGCTGACATTTTGGTTACTTGTCAAATCAGTGAAAAATGTCAGAAACTCCCTGAAGCTTAGTGGAACCCAAGAACTTTGAACCATAGCTCTAAATCTCTTCACATAAAGGATCATAGAATTTTAATGGCCAGAATGGGTCAGTACCTTTGATTTAAAGCTCACCTAGTGGGGCACTAATCTCAGCCTATGCTTGTTTACTTTTACTGCTATTTGGCTTTATAGAGAGTGGCAATGTCTATGATTCTTCTTGAGCTCATTCTAGGAGCTGAAAAAGGAAAGAAAATACAACAGTTTTGTTTTGGACACATCAATAATTATTGAAGATGTGAAACTGAGCCCTTGTAACGCATAGTGCTCAACCAAGCTGAACAACAGATAAGTGCTGGGAAGAAATAACAGTTGATTTTAAACATTGGCTGAAATCTCTCTTGCCATTTTCATGTTACTGAATCAATATTATTGTCTCTTTTGTTCTTCAGAAGATAATGTTCATCCTGTCCTTCATGGCCAAATCTCACACCTCAATCAAAACAGTGAAGTGATAGTTCATTACCCTTAATATAACCTCAAGAAACAACGAGTGGAAATATAAGATCAGCACTACACACTTTTATGATAAGAAGACAGAGAAGAACCTTTCAGGCCACATATATGACAAAAAAGCTAATGTATGAAATACATTAAAGTAGAATGAGAAGAGCATGACGGTCCTACCTGAGCACTGCCTGCATAGATTGGCAACATTGCTCTGCAAATGCACAATATCTAAAATCATACCATTTGCTCTGCACCATGTAATAAAGTGTAAAGCATCACCCTGGGGAAGTGCTCTGAACACCTTTGGCTTTTCTTGACTTGCTTGCCTTGAAGTTCTTGCCTCTTAGTTAAGCCTGGATTAACAGGGTCCATGTGCAGGTTGGCTGTCCATGCTGTGTGCACAAACTTAGGATCCAAATTTACATATCCACACACCCTGTGCTGGTACATACTCAGAAGCCCAGTGCAACAAATCCAGGTCAAGTGCCAGAACATCTTGTCCTTTTTTTCAATCTACTATGCTGTCTTTCTGATGGAAACAGAAGTATGATCGACTGTAAACAGACACATTGTGATAAAGAGGCAAAGCTTTCCTGGAGGGTGGATTTTGCATCCCTGCAGTGATGGGTATGAAATGCATCTTCAGCTGCCATCTGTATCCTAGTAAAATTGGTTTGCTGTCTTGGGAGTGGGCATTCATCAGCTCAGCAGGTGTGTATGCTTCTAGTGAGGCACACCATGTAAAATAAAGGTGACCTCCAACATGGAAGTCTCATCATCAGTTCATTTTTATTTTCAGTATTCAGAGAGTATAATCACAAAACTGACAGAATTCTGGACTAGGTATGACAAATTCCTTAGAAGTTTGTGAGCCAGGATGGAAAGAATAATAGTAAGAAAGGTAATTCTTCATTAGCTTTCCTCAAAAGCCTTGTACAAGATTTAAAATATTGATAACATTTGTAACTTAGCTGTGTCATTTTCAACACTTTTAACTTACAATAAATGCGCAAAACTTTTCATATGTAATCTGAAATGCCAGAAGGCAATTTCTGTGAATACTTCACATCATAATTCAGTTTTATATTTATCATTGACAGAATGTAATAGAGGGGACATATCTGAAAATAATGTAACAGCTATTAAGCATTTTAAAAACAAGCTCCAGTTCTGCTTAAATTCATGCACTTCATTTTTGCTTTTATAGATCTCAGTCATTAGTGGAATGAAATAATAGTTTGAGTTTAGTATACCTCTAATGTGAAGTGCTGTAGTCTTTTGCTTCAATCTGTCCTCTTCATTATCCTCTGAAAACAGCTCTCGGGTTTTGTCACTTCAAACCAGCTGGTTTTCTTTCTCCTGTAGGGTGCAGAATTTCAGAGTACCAAAATAATTTGTTGGCTAAAGCACCTACTATGATGAGTCCCTTAAAGCATCCTGCATTTTCCTGTTTATTTTACTTATAGAAAAGTTTAAAGAAGTATCATTTTCAGGATTTATGTAGCTTTGATGTTTTCACATAGTGATACAAGCATGCAAAAAGGTAAGAAAATTTCTCTGAAGGTTACAGTCTATAATTATAATAAAATTCAGAACAACAAAAAAAAATAAAGTACGGTCCTTAGACTGGGCTAGTGACTAAATTTCCTTCCTGTCTTGATTACTTGCTGTCAGAAGAAGATACTGTACTTGTGTAACTCCAAAATGGAAAGCATTCTTGCTGAGATATCATGAGGTGTGGCCAAATCTCTTCTGCCTTTCCCCTTTTAATCCATGTTTGTGATAAAGTCAAACAATAAGGAAGGAGAAGACATTTTTGATTATAAGCAAAACCTGCAGCAGTGCAGATTCAGCTTATAGGAAGCAAGAACTCAACTTTGCTTGGACTATGTAGAAATAAAAGAACATATTCTCAGTACTAGGCTGTGGGATCATAGCTTCAGTTGGGTCACTTTGCCACCATACCATGTATGCTTAGGAGAAATTTTCTGCTGTGTCTTGGGCACCTGAGGAGCTAATCTCCTAAAGCAAGAAAGGGGAAAAGTTGCTTCAAACATACAAGGCCTCATTCTGGTTTTATTCACTGGAGAAAGCAAACTTGCGGTTTCGGAACCAAATTCATTACAGAGAACATATATAGTAATGAAACACTAAAATCTGTTTAAGAACTGAATTTCATATGTGCTGCATTTAAAAAATGTACTTAAATTGTGAAAAAAGGTGAGAGTATGCACTGCAATATACTATCACTTATGTTGACAATTTTCCTCAGAGAGTTAGAACAATGTAAATAAATACAACTTGATTGAAAGCCCTTCTAAGCACCCTTTCCCAGAGAAGAGCATATACAGCACTCATTCACAAGTAACCACCAAAGTCAGTACCCAGAGCAACAGACTGCAGGGTCTCACCATCACATTTTTCAACTTTTTTGCTGAATGAATCAAAATTTCTCATTTTCACTCTGATTTATCTTATATATATATACACATATGAAACAGCATCATTACTTCTTAGCAGCTAGATCTTATTTCAGTATTAGAGATGGAGCCACCTCTTATTTTTTGGCCTTTCAGAGATCTATTATTAGAGTATTACAGGTAAACCTGACATACCACTCTAATCTCTATATCTTCTCTCAAGATATTTGGTCTCTGAAATTAACTGTTAAGGACATTATCTGAGTGGGAGTTGTCCTCTGGTCAAGTCACTAGGAGCTGACAATTTTTGTTAGCTTTATTTTTCATGTATATCATAAAAAATATGTTAAACTGTCTAAATAAAAGGTTTTGTTTGTTTGTTTGTTTGTTTGTTTTCCAGATCTCAAGCTACAATAATAATAACTACTAAGAAGATGTAAACATCTGAAGAGAAAGACAAATAGAAACAACATAATCTCAAACCTAATAGTTCTCATGAAGATTTAGCAGTAAATACTACCAGTTTACTGATTATTAGAAACAGGTGAAATAAATAGAGAGGGAGGAAAGCTAAGTATCCAAGACAGTTTTTTCGGAGCAATGTTTCTAGAATATGGAGACTGAAGTGCTTCAGGAAAACCGAAGGCTTACAAAGGTAATTACTACCTAGTGAGCTAGACTTCATACTCTTAAAAATTAAGATAGAGACTCGATATATATGGATATTTATGTTGAAACAGACAAGTAATTGTTTGCCCTGTGGGAAACAGCATGATAAAAAAGAATGAGTTTCTTACCAGTTTGAAATTACATTTGCTTCAGTATGCAGAGTTGGAGATAACAATGTACTCATCAAGACCACAGAGATGAAAATGAGTCTCTTTCACACTTACTTATGCTGATCTTTAATTTTAAACCTATTCACATTAATTCCTTTAGACTACATTACAACACCTTTAATGACAGAACTAAATCTTTAATGCATTTTAAGTGAAAATCTGTGAAGGAGACAAATATTTTTTTAATTTTTTTCCCACAACATGGATGGAAGGAAGACAGAGGACTCACATAACAAGTACTTATCCTTTTAATGTATAATATATTCATATTATAATGTTATTCAAAGGTTCTATTAAGGTTGCAGAATTTTAGTTTACTTGATAGATTTCTCATGGATTTATCACTTAGTTATAAATGAGAGTTCAAGTTACATCACTCATTGAATGACACAAATGCTTTCCACGAGCACTTTGGGTAATCCTCATCCATCAGTCACCTAAGACATACTAGTTTTCAGGCTGAATGTATTTTTAATACAGCTGTTTCAGTTTCTTTTTAATATATTTTATGTTTTTATATACTGTTTTATAGATAATGGCTAAAGACATCTGGAGTCCTCCTAAACTTGAGATCCGACCAAAAAAAAAGAAAAAAAAAAAGTATTTATAAAGCCAAACTTTTTCCCATTGTCCTGAAGATAGGACCATCTAATTATTTAATCATATGGTTGTTCTGGTTTAAACTGGCAGGGAGCTCCAGCACCACACAGCCATTCACTCGCTGTCCCCCCCCATGTGCGATGAGGGAGAGAATTAGAAACAAAATAGAACTTACTGATTGAGATAAAAACTATTTATGAAGACAGAAAAGGAAAAGAGAAACAAAAATTAGATAATAATATCATATATATATATATGATATAAATTATATGTATAATATATATTTAAAATATAATGTGTGTGTATATATATATATATACTCATTGACTGATGTTTAGCTAACAATACAACTGCTTGCAGACACAATTCACAAGCTTTGTCCACTCCTGACCAACTCCCTACAGCTTTATAGCCTTCCACACACAGTATAATTTTTTGTAAATATTTCTAAGATGGAAATCGAAGAAATAGAATACATTTGACTCATTGTGTTGTTTTCATTTCACTTGTTAATATGAATAATTTCTAGAATAATCTTCTATCAAGTACCTAATTAACTACTTCTTTCTCAGTGGAAACAGTATGAGAAATTATAGCGAGATGTGCTCACATGCCTATTTGGGATAGTTTACAAAGAAACCACACAAAATACTGCTAGAAACATTTTTCTTTTCATCATACCCAATTACAGAATCACAGAATTGTTGGAGTTGGACAGAATATCCTTTTGAAGAAACTTAGACTTTCCTGTTTAAGTTTCTTGGGATTGCGTACATGCAGGTGTTGAGTAACATCAGGGACGGAAACTCAACAACAAATCTGGGTGACTGTGCCATCATTCAGTCACCCTCACAGTAAAAAAGTGTTTTCATGAGTTCAGCTGGAATTCATGGTTTTAAGGTTGTGCCCATTGCCTCTTTTCCCGTTAATTGCCACTACTAAGAAAATTCTGTGTCTTTCATCTAAATCATAGATTCACAGAATCATAGAATGGCTTGGATTGGAACAGACCTCAAGAATCAGGAAGCACCTAGCCCCCTGCCACATGCAGGTCTACCAAGCTCCATATCTAATACTAGATCAGGTTGCCCAGGCACCCAACCTGGCCTTGAACACTTCCAGGGACAGGGTATCCACAGCCTCTTTGGGCAGCCTGTTCTAGTGCCTCACCACTCTCTCTGTAAACTTCCCCTTGATATCCAACCTAAACCTTCCTTCCCTCAACTTAAAAAAACATTTACGCACATTGTTAAGGCCTTCTTGATCTTTCTCCTCTTCGGGCTGAACAGTCTGAGCTCTCTCAACATCCCTTATCAATTTCATTTCTCTTCACTGGACTCAAATGAAGACTCAGTTTGTTAACCCCATGTTTCCATGTCTTTATCATTCAGAAGAATACAGAACAGGAGGCAAAGCACTCCAGATGCTGCCACTCCAGGGCTGAGCAGAGAGTAGAGGGAAGAGATTCACCTCTGTGCTTTTACTGTTAGAAAGCCAGTGAGGTTCAGAAAAGCACATTTGTCTTTGGGGTAATGATCACTTGGTGCAGTGCAATATTATGTTTCTTCTCTTTGAAATATAAAACTAATATTTGGAGCTACCCTGGTTTCATTCCAGTGCAGTGTATTCATAGATAACCTCTGTTCTCAACACCTCAACACCACTGAGCTAATCTCTTTATGTTAATCTGAAGGAAGGCAGGTTTTGTCTCTCGATTTAGAGTGGCAAAGAAATATGACTATGATTGAATGGGTAATGAAATACAACTGTAAATAAAGATAAGAAATACCTTCAAGGAGGTTGTTGTTTTTTTTTGTTTTGTTTTGTTTTGTTTTCTCTTTCTATGCTATTTTAAAAGATAAAAACTCTGACTGACTTGCACCATTCCTTTTTACTTTTATTCCAGAAAGAAATAAGTCCATAGGCAAAATAAAGAAAAAAATAAAAAATAAAAAATAAAAAAAAAAGCTTGAAGAATGAAGAATGTTCCTGAAGCACAATGGGAAAATCAGCTATATATACATCATATCACTGATTTTTTTTGGTCTATTTGTTTGTGAGAAGATAGATTTGCTGAAGAGTTATCATCCTCTCTTTTCCTTCTGCAAATAACAGTGATGGACAGACCAATCCAACATTATAATTCAGGTATTCATTGAAACAGGTAATGAGAGAATGAGAGATGTGCCATTAGTGAAATTCCAAACCTAATTATAATTAGTAATATACAGCACTGAATATGCAAGTTCTGAGCATTTTAAAGTTTCTATGCTTCTTTTGGGCACTTTGGCAAAGAAAATATTCATCCACTTGAGTTTGCATTGTAGGCTTTCATGGAGCTTTTGGCAGATGTAGCCTCTCTTTCCACAGAACAAATATTATTCAGCATCAGTGGGCAGCTATTCTAATGCTCCCTACCTAAACTTTAAGACACAATGCATATTCCAGGGCTGCTGCAATTATGAAGATCAAGAAAATATGCAAATTATGCTATTTATATAATATATATTATATAAACTGTTTTGCAGTGTGGAACGAACAGGTGAACTGAGATTATATATCATCATATATATTCATATACACTGTCAGAAAATAATGCTTTTTATAAATGAAGAATGTGAAATGACAACCTTCTCCGTGTTATTTCTTCAATACATTTATTTACTTTACAGAATCTGATGGTATATTTATGACTAAGATTGTCTACAGAAATTTTCAGATATTTTAACAGTTCTTTCATAGATCTCATTTGTAATGAATTTGAATCTCATTTGTAACATTTTTACAGCACTGTTAAAAAAAGAACTGAGAAAGATTTAATGGACGGTAGGTTCATGAGTGCGATCAGTGCATGTTCTTCCATCTTCTGCCAGCTTGTAAGGTTCAGTACAGAGACATTTGTAGCTGCCTTTAGTGTTAATGCATTTAGCAGTTGGAGAGCATGGTGGATTAATTTCATTTTCACACTCATTGATGTCTGCAAAACGAACAAACAGCGATCAATAATCATTACAAATTAGAGAAGGATTAATAATTTTTGTACACCTGCTACAAGTATTCATAAGTAAATTTTTTGTGCATAACATATTGATATTCATTGCTTTTACCTTTATTTGTTTTTTACTTTTGGGGATGAATGGGTTTATGTTCCAAAACTTCTAGTTCCTCTATAAACATTATTTATACTGTGCTCTATAGAAGTAATTAAAAAATAGTAACACTGAAATGGTTCTATACATTTCCAGACATTATTTTGAACAGCCTAAGATTCAGGTTAGATTTGGATAAATCTGTGATACTACTGAAAGAAATTATTGCTCCTAAAAGGTATATAAATTCTGTGAAATAGCAATATCTCGACAGAATGATGAGCAGATGAACAATTATCCATTTTTATTCACTTGAAGATGCACATAAATGAATTTTCCTTGAGGCCATTCAAGTCCTTTTGCTTTTAGTCTTATGCAAAAGGGGAATCAGTGTGGAGTGCAGGAAAGAAAATACACAATGAGAGAAAGAATGTAGTCTTTTTCATATTTCTGCATTTCTCTTCCTTCTGTGTAATATTTGCTTATGCAACTTCATTTAGTTTCCTAAAAACATCCAGTGCCGTTTTAGATTTTTCCCCATCAGTACTGTGCAATATTTGCCAGTGTGTTCAACACCTCAGATTCCTTGCCTTGGGAAACACTGCAAGCCCATATGTAGACAACTCTCTGAGCCTTCAGTGCCTTCTCTGTTTGGTTATTCCTTTCATTTTTTATCTGCTACTTCTGTCTACATAGCTCTTTTTTTTTTTTTTTTTTTCCCTCCCCCCCCCCATCAGTATTAGTGTTAGAAAGTGACCCTGTAAAAATGGTTTACTGGCTTAGCTTAACATTGTCACTCAGACCACTTAAAGAAATCTGTCACTGAAAATGGGATCAAACCTGATCCTTTCTTAAATTTTAATACAAAGCAGCAGCTGTGTCCAAAGCTAACTGTCAACTGAGGCAGTCAAAAGAGTAATCACAGAAGGAATAATTTTAAATTTACAAATCCTTAAGAAATACTATCTCCCATAATGCCTCCATGAAGTAATAAACTACTCTGTTGTTCAGGATGAAGCGTCCTTTGTAATTATTACACCTTCAAGACCACATTTTACTTTAATTCCCACAGATTTCACCACTGGGAAAGAAAAGCCTGAACAGACTTTTTCTGCACTGTAATTCAGATATTCTTTTTCAGCTCATACTCATGTTATCCATTAACTAACTAATTTGTCTTATGGCCATGAAATAGTGCGTGTCAGATCTAACCAGTTCTACCCTATTACTCAAAGACTGTGGTACTTTATTTAAGCAAAGTTTACACAGTTATCTATCCAATGTAAGATGGCATTTATTATAAAGGTAGCACAATCTAGCACTAAATGTCTTCCTGAATCAATAGAAATGATTTCTACCAAAGCCAAAGTTAGTAAGCAGGAATTAACAGCTCTCAAATTTCTATGCTTTTGTCAGCAGGCCACTCTGTCTTTTCCAGAGAAGCATATAATTTTGAAACCATCTGCAGAAATGCTAAGCTCGATCCTCCTCATTATATTGCTTGACTTATTCCTAATTTGATGAACATTTAGAAGAATGGGAACACATTGCACAGACGTGCATGGGACAAAATACTACTACTGTAAAACTGAAGTAGCATCTGCATAAGTGGGATTTGATGGCTTTCTTTTAATAAAGACATTTCTTATTTAATATATGCAGCAGCTTGTTTTCCTATAGCACATATAAAGTCTTTTGTTTACACTGCTGAACATATTAAAAGAAACTAGGACAAGGAATGATTCATTCATATAAGTTATTTATTCAGTTTGTAGCCAGAATATTAGACTAATGAAAAGATTTTATTATAATTCATTTAACAGCTTTATTTCTTTATATACTATTAATGTGGGTGAGATTCAGCAAATAACTAGGATTTGAATAAAGGAAAGAGATGCAAATTTTATTTGACTTCTGATAAACCAGGTATGCAATTAGAATCAATAGCTTTCTATTCTGCTATCACAGAAATACTGATAAGCACACTTTATTGCAGATCAGCTGCAGCCCTTCCATTTAAAGTAATTTAACACAGTCCATAATATATTCCTAAATACAGCCTTTTCAGGTTTGATTTTTCTCTCACGTTCTTACAAGGTGCAACAGCTTGAGTATGCGTATAGGAATACACACACACAGATATATCATTAAGAACATTCTCATTCGGAATATGAACATTGAGAGAATTCATCCCTCATAACAGTGAAGATGGAATGTCTTGCCACAAATATTTGCCATATTCTCTTTCTCTCAGCCCTCCTTTCAATAGCAAAAATAGAGCGAAAAGAGGAGAGAAAATAGTAAATAATCAGAAAATCAGTATTTTTTTAAATGTTCATGAAATGTCTTTTAACCGACTTCTTACTATTCCACTTTTCTACCTGCAGAAATAATTCACTTCTGTCAATTTTTTTCATTCATATTTGAGGGGTGGGATTTGGAATAGAATGAAATTGCTTAATTTCTCTTGTATTCAGTATTTCTTTGTCATCTTTTATTAGGATAACACATCAACTAGAAGAGCTGAGTTCACTTTGTATCTAGAGGGCCTATTGAATCACTTTAGGAAAATGACTTAAACAACAGTCTGATTCATTCTTACACTGTAGGAAGAAGTAATGTATAATACAGACTGGTGGTTTTTTTGTTTTGATTTGTTTTGTTTTTTTATCCCCTGCTGGTTGTTCATTGTATCACAGAATCACAGAATGGCCATGGTTGGAGGGGACCTCAAGGATCATGAATCTCCAACCCCCCTGCCACATGCAGGGCCACCAACCTCCCCATTTAATGTTAGACCAGGCTGCCCAGGGCCCCATCCAATCTGACCTTGAACACCTCCAGGGACGGGGCATCCACAACCTCTCTGGGCAGCCTGTTCCTGTACCTCGCCACTCTCTCTGTAAAGAACTTGACATCTGAATTGACATTTCCCTGTCATCAATCCTAATGATGAATCAGCATAGGTAGAGATTGAGATAGCAACTCTGGATCACGGGCAGTTTTGTATTATGGTGTCATCATACTTATAAACCTAGCAGACTGATTATCTTTGTCATACAAACTGCATTCATTTACAAGGAACACAAAGGAAAAAAATACATTTAAACAATAGATTTCAAGACAAGAAATGAAAGTAGTTCACTTCTCTTAAACAGTGTTAGATGATCTTTTAGAAAATTCAGAAACAAATACATATATCCAGAGAGATACCTATGCAAACAGGAACCTGAAAGTTCCAGCCTTTACTTGTGCAGCTCAATTGCTCTTCTCCTTGTAACTGAAATCCATGTTGACAAGAATAAGTCACTGTAGATTCCCCAAATTCTGAACAATATACAAAATTGCCATTTTCTACATGCTTTGGTGTTCCACACATTTCTTCTACAAATAAAAAAATCACATTTTACAAACATACCAGCTTACCTTCAAAAATGGATGCTATTATTCATTACTGCTATAAATTAATTTCATTGAAATTACTCACATGCTTTAAGATGATCAAGAATTTAATTGTTCATTACTGGACAAGAATTTATATAGAATTCCTCAGGTCTGACTTACAGTTCTTGTAAAAATAACTTTACCTCCAAACAGTGTGGTCTACAGAGATCTTAATATATTTTCTATACTTGTAAGAACTCCTGCCCCAGTTAGCATAACATTTGTGTATTTCATAAAGCCATCTGTTTTATCAAGGTGAAGATAGCAGACAGTATTTTTTTAGAGAGGAGGAAATTGAGAAAGGAGAGAAAGATCTAGATCTCATTTCTAAGTGACCAAAATGGTAAAGTTCCATGACAGATCTGGAACTCAAGACCTGAATAACTACAGTCAGTGCTCTAACTACAGGTTACTCTCTCCCATCAGAAAAAAAAAAAAAAATAATAATAATAAATAAAAATAATAATAATAAAAAAGATAATTACCAAATTACCTTCCTGAAAGATTTCTCGCCAAGCTTCTAAATTCATTCCATCTATGTTACTACAATGTTTAAAATCCTGTGGAAACTTTCCAAGTTGAAAGGCATCTACTGGCACATCAGAAATTCCTGTGTTGTCACAAATCACGCGAGACAAAGAGTGTTTTTTGAGTTCATTCTTTTGAGCTTCAGTGAAAACATTATCATTTTCCCACCAAAATCTAGAAAGGTTAATAGAAATATTTTTAAATGGTTAAATTCAGAGTGTTGATTACTCTTACTGTCAGAGTATCTTACATAAAAAGGCACTAAAAAAAAAAAATTACAACAAAAGGTAAGTGGATACAAGAATAATAAATTGGAACTCCATAATCTGCTGATTTGCATATCCATCTTACAAGACACAGGAAGGCTGTTGTGAGTCTGAGGTGTTAGTCATTTCAGGTGGTTTGTTAAAGTAAAATAAGTAAAACAATTCACATGTCCTGAGTTGCTTGTAGCCACAAAAGAAAGTTGCAGTACTGAGAAAATAAATAAATAAATAAATAAATGATGCAAATTATTTGAATTGGATACTTAATCTTATACAAACCAGCATTCTTATGCATTCATAAATTGTTTTAAACATAATTATAGGAGAATCACAGCAGTAGCCATAATAGATACACACCATAGCATTTGAACTTCTCTTGTCATTACAGAATTGTTGTCATGAAATTATTGCTGAATGCTTCACTGTATAACGTGGAGCTCTTCCTTTGCTAAGAAGTTGTAGGTATGTAGAATACTTACAGCAGAATGTTGTCAGTAATTGTGTTTTTGATCACAAATTAGAGAGAGGAGCAGCTTCTTCCTCTTGGTTTAGTGCTTGTGGTAGCAGTGCTAATGTGAAGATGGTTGGACTAGATGATCTTATAAGTAATTTCCAACCTTGTGATTCTATGATTCTATGAAAGTTCACAGAGACTGCTTATTGCAGTTTTACACAAAGAGACATAATGAATAGAAAATAATTTTTTTGTAGAGTTTAGATAGAAGAAGAAGATAGCACTTCTGTATTTAGCCATGTTAACAACTACTAAATTGCTAAAATAATTCCCAGTGGTGCTCAGGACAGATGGAGTTTTCCCTACAGCTAGGCAAGATCTGTGCTAACACGACCTAGAACCATAACCTGTAGAGTATGGATGTGATCACCACTTGGTCTCAGATTTAACATACGATTTGTTCACCTGTAATACCGGAGGAAAAACACTTGGATTTCTGGAGATGTCTGTACTTCTAATGTTTACATCCCCCTGATGAGAAGGGAACTGCAGTGTTGACTGTAGACCTTGTGCAAAACCTACATGTGTATCATGTATTAAATGACAAACCTTGCAGCTGTTCAACAAAAGCCATAAGGCTAATAATCATTTCTGTGCTGTGAGAAACACAGGGATGTTAGTGCGCCCCAGGAGGCTTTTCAGGACTAATTTCACTTTTCTACTAACAGAAGTCTACTCAGAAGTCCAAAGCCACTCACATTCATGAAAGTCACTTAAATAAACTGTGTGCATGTGAAATTTTGCAGAACCAGCTTTAGATAGAGGCAATTAGTTACCCACAGTGGCACAGTCTGAAGAGACAACTCTCCTGCTCTCTGACTGTGTTGGAGTAGGATTGGAGTAGGATGAAATCTACATGACCAAGGATAGGTCAAATGTTCCACAATACAGAAGCACTATAAGTGCTTCTTCACGCACATATATATAAGTGCTTCAGAAGCACATATAAGTACAGAAGAGAGAGAGTGTGTGTGTGTGTGTGTGTGTGTGTAAGGGAGGGGGGAGGGGGGGGGGGGGGCGGGAGAAGAAAAGGTGTTTTCCTTCTGCTTCCAACCTACACAGTGTCCCCAAACTTCTCAGAACATTCTGAAATGTCACTGACTGTTCCTGGACCCCTTCTTATAACAAAAGTCATCAAAGACTTCGCACTTGTCAGCTACACCCTTCAGTTTCCTCTTTCATAAAATGCTGTTCTACTTTCATCAGAAAATTCAGTTTTATCTGCACGGCTGAGAAGGTTTGAGCAGATCATTATTTTTAATCTACCCAGCAGCTAGATGATTGCTCTAGCAGAGGTTGCTTCAGCAGATCTGTAGCGAGTCATGAAAATTTTACAAGTGAATTTTGCAAAATTAGAGTAAAAAAAAAAAAAAAAAGAAAGAAAAATATAAATAGATAAATAGAGGCACAACCCTCTTATGCTAAGACTGTAAAGTCAGATACAAAGTCTTTACCCTATTATTTCAAACCCTGAGATCAGACAAGGATTCAGAGCAGGAACAGAAAAGAAGGCAACATCTGATGGAACAAAAACAATTGTTTCCAGGTGATTTGGCTGAAGTCAAGATAGGCTAAGGCTAAACCCAGGAGAAGGGCCTGGGTTTATTACACTGGTGAAAGAAATCTTTTTTTCATCAGGGTATTGACAGTATATTTTAAGGTTATGAGGATGGCAGTCAGTCAGTTAAATATTCCACTTAGTCTTGATTTATGAACTTAAATTGGTAACTTCAAAAAGATGTTTTGAACTTCCGACTTACTAACATGAAGGTTTATCTAACAAACAGGTTTATCTGGTATGCATCTAGTGTTACTAATGCAGATACAATATCCAACACATTATACAGCAAGCCACTACAATGAATTTTAGACTTTTCCATTCTTATGCTTACTCTATGACAACTACAATATATTGTTATATACTCCTGACTTTCTTAAATATCATAGTCTCAATAACTGAATACCATTTCACACTTAAGTTAGCAGACACAAAATTTATAGAATAAACTTGAGGTATTCTTTAACTGTTAGAGCTAATCTTTTCTCAGTTTAAAGATAACACATTAAATTTTGGTTAAGTTTAATTAATATTAGTAGTATCACGTGACCCTGGATAATAGAAGAAGGTCTGGAAGGGTCTCAATAGAACATCATTCTCCAGATAGAGTTGAGGATGCCATCACAATTCAGAAAACTTACAACCACGTTTTTGCTGCAACTGAGTGGAATGTTTGCTGTCTATATGGCTTGTCTTAATAAGATACTAACTTTGATTAATATTGGTTTTTCCTGTAAGCTAATTAATTAACACCTTTTAAAGTTCAGATTCAAATTCTGTTCCAGATTCTTATTCACATAATGGCTTCTTTCCAGTTCTGAGAGGAGTGTAAAGGTGAGCATAAGGGCCAGGTGTACTTGAACACCATTGCTAAGGTGGTGTGAGTAATTTAAAATTAGTCTTCTCATGAGATTCTAAATTGCTGCCATAAGTATATGACAGAAATGAAAAACAAAGGTTGGTTTTATAATTGCTTCAGGAAAAGAAGTAAGAAAGATAAAAACAGCATCTTTTGAATACTTCCGAAGCCTGAAATAGCATTTCTTTTGCCTTCCTGGTATGAAGGCACAAGACAGACCATGGTGGCAATTGTAGAAGACTAGGTGAAATGACAGCCTCTTCTGGTGTGTCTGATGTGGCAGTTCTGGGAGCACTCTGCATTCCTGATACCGTAAGACCAAGTACCCAATGCTTTTATTTACCTTTCTAGGAAGGCTTAACAGCAACTCTCCTTTCTATTACAGATTTTCTGTGAAAAATATCGAGATCCTTTCAGTCAAAGATCCTCAGCCCAGTGCATCCATTGGAGATTGGATAGTTAAGATTTGTACATCCATTTACACACAAGGAGATGTGTTTCTGGCACAATTAACTGGTGCTGGCACCTTGAGTTTCCACCAGAATTTCAAAGTTGGGCATCTCAGTGTTACAGAAACAATCTCTGTGGCTGAATTTGAGACTATACAGATCAAAGAAGAATAAAGAAAGGTTTATCCAAGAAAACTGGGGAGACTAATGCAAAAAATAGGTATCAGCAGTGAATAATTTCTTTACATAATTAAACGTATGTTTAAGCATCATAATGCCTTACATGCTATGAAGTATCCACATGTATCTGTAAAATGACAGTTGCTGCTGAGTGGTTCACAAAAGATTCAGCATCATGAATAAACTTACCTATCACCATCCCTTAGTGCTTTCATTTGCTTTCCAATTAAACAGGCAAACAGGGGACCTGTTCTAGCACCTGGAAGAAAGTCTTCTACTAAACCACCAAGCCAAACATCAATATTGTTAGGATTATGGTACAATTCCATGATTTTTTTAGTAATTTTCTGATTAGTTATTATTGTATTCAGGTCAGTTTGAGTTTCCAGTTTTGGTAAGCCACAGAATTCTCGCCAGTCATTATAACCTATAAATAAGATGATTAAAAGAAAGATTAGATTGCTATTAGGCATGATATTTGAAATTAATGCATTCAAAAGCATTGGATTCTGACAACCTTAATTAAAATCCTGGACAGTTATTACCAAAAATAGTCCTGCTGTTATTGGTTAAAATGATTGGAGAAATTACAGCAGGATCTGCAGCTACAAGGTATACAAATATTACATCATTCTCATGAAGAAAGACAAGAGTTTTAAGTTCTCCCATATTTAAGCAATGCAAATATGAAATAAAGGGATATATTTTGAACTAATGAAGGCAGGAGCATTCATTTTGTTTGGAGTTTTTCAGATCCAGGAATAAACCCTGAATTCCATTAGCACCTAGAGCTCTTTACGAAGGAGATTGTTGTAGGACATGTCTAGTTCCCTGGAAAATATATATTTTTTCCCATTCTTTCACATCACTGAAATTAATTTTCCCCATCTCTCAATAGAAGTTGCACTTCTGGTCCTGGAGACAAAAACTCCATTTCTACTCCTATTTGGCTAAGACTTTTAAACTCCAGACTGGAGTTAGATTTCATTTCTATTGGCCAGGTCTGTATTCCTAGCTACAGTGTCACACAGCTTTAACAGGAGAAGTGGAGAGGTTTGTCACCCAGAAACGTAGCAACCTTAGTTAATCAGTTACTTGTATTCTGTGGATAGGACACCAGGCTCAGAACATAAAAGGGCAACCACATTTTTTCCTTATTCATGCAGACAAGTGTTCTGATCAGGTAGGGGATCAGGATGCAGTTTTACAAAACAAATGAAAGAGTCTCTGTCTGCTTTGCAGAGGGTTGTTGCCTCTGCATTTAGAGACTGTGGCACACTTACAGGAGGATTTTACAGAGGACTATGAGCATACTGTATGTTTTATCAATTGCTGTGATTAAATTGATCCAAGCTCCAGCATGGTCTTCCTCTAACTCTGTACACCCGTGGCCTGGTGGGCTCATGGTCCTTGACTGTTACTTCAGCCTAACCCTTGGCTAACTAGAGCAAGAAATCCAATGCAAAAAGAGGGCAAAAAAAATGTAATGTTTCTAAAAGTTAGGTGTACACTTAATGAAGTTATTAACTACTCCTGGAGACATTTCAACTCCAAGTAGGTGCTGCAGTCAGAAAACTCCACTTCTCTGGAGCTGAATCTTGCAGGAAGGAGTCTCGGGTGCCAGGAGCACCCAGATCTATTAATCAGTACTGGTCTTTCGCATTCCAGACTGCAGTTTAGGGAGGTTATTTTAATTTCAAATGCTGGGGAATATTTTTTTTTTCAACCAAAGTTGGAAATATTGGCTTCTTGTGTTTTAGAGACTTGACTTTCCTATAAAAAGATGTTAAATAAGAACTTAAAATTACATCCAAAATACAAACACTGATATCTCAGTTGCTGACTGGAAGAAGATTTAAGAAAAATCAATAGACCTGGGAGTCCATGATCACGGCCACGCTGTAAATTCAGTGATGCTAAATCAAGTGAACCATTATTGGACAACACAAACAGCTTATCTGTTAACTCTTCATTCATCAGTTGACCTTGCACCTGCAGTTTTGCTGGATGTGCAAGAAGACCCCTTATCAATGGATCCAAGCCTCCTTCAAACACAAAAATAATATAATGTGACAGCATGTATGTAAGTCACTATAATGTTCTCAACAAATGTGAATGCATACAATGCTTCTCTGCCTTTAAACACTGGCTACATATCCTTTTACAATTAAAAAAAAAAAAAAGCAAAAATTTACTTAAGATTGAAATTGCGGTAATACAATGAAAATGTTCCACTTGCTTCCTCTGGGATACAAAATTTGGCAATCTGATAATACGTTTATCCACAAAAATGCATACCGAAGATCAATTTTTTTGTCAGTCCATCAGGCTGTTTCAACCTGGAGAGTAATCTATTTTATTAAGAGAACTATTTACCTAAAATCATTGTTTCAGTTAGCATTAATTCTATGGAACATGTTCAACAACATAAATCAGTGGTGCAGTTAAATAAATGTTTTTATTCCTAATTTAAGACCAACAACGTTAAAGAAACTGTAATATTTATGGGAAAAGCAAACAGAACAAAATAAAGAAACACACAAAGAACAAAAAACAGTTTACATAAAAACATACCTTCTTTAATAAGCCTCCAAGGACTAAAGAAAACTTCATGCAAATGAAGATGTGGGAGTTCTGGGTCATCTAAATACTGTGCATTCAATCTCCTTACTATCGGTTGGATTGTTGCATGACCAAAACGAAAAGCAGCTGTTGCAAATACGTTAGAAACTGTAGGATTCACTGTGGGATCATAACCTTTATAAAGGCCAATATACTGATTGAAAGCATCTGGGCCAATGATTTTGGGAATATAATCTCTTAAAGTAATAATCTGAAGGAAAAAAAAAAGAAAAATTAAGAAACATCATTCAGTGTTTTGACTGATGAATAGTAATGATTCCTGTGTACAGAATGCCTTTTTCATCACTCATTTTTTCCCAAGCATGACTAACAGCAGTGTTAATTTGAAAGTAACAAGATGTTAGTACTTCTCTTTGTAATCTAGAAAAAATGACAGGAGAAAACAAGTGGCAAACTTCAGTACTTAGTACAGTAACCAGGCTCATTTAGCATCCTACAATAATGCTGGACAAAAAGCTACTGGGCATATTACCAGTATTTCTCCCTTTCAGTTCAAGTGGGCAAATCCAACTCACAAGACCTCTGCTGAGATTTAAGCCCTGGGCATAAGCTATAATGCCCGTGAATGGCTGTTAATATCCATAGATTCTATTTTCAGGCATATATATTAGACACAAATCCTCTTTTCTGAATATTTAAAATGACCAGGCTTTAACATACTGGTTCTAAACATCCTTTAGTAGACATTTTACGCTAAAGCCTATAGACTCATAAAAACACATTTCAAAAATGAAAATGTTGATAAACACCTTCTGCCAAAAGTTTATGTAATATATCATTACAAAATAATACTACTATTAGATGAAAAAAGTATATGAATACTTCTCAAAAAAAAAAAAAAGTAATAAGATCTAATGCACCAAATAAAATGAAAACGTTATAGGTTAAAGATTACACTGCACTCAGTAAAGCAGAAAGGGATGAAGATCAAGCATAGTGAATTCAATAAAGTACATTAGAGATTCATTATAGTGTGCAAGAAAATACAGAGAAAAAATGTACTTTGAGGTTGGTGTAGAGGATATTGTAAAGCTAGCTGTCACAAAATTAGGAATTGAAAAATTTGTATCTTTATTTTAGCCGTGAAAAAGAGGCAATAAACTCTCCCCGGCAGAGTTCAGTCATTTTTCTTGTAAGGCAGGGGTAACATCTTTATGTTTGCAGGTATTTGAGGTTAGGTTATGCAGTGAACACAATATTTGAAAGACAAAATTCAAATAATTGCTGGAAATTAACTGACATTGTGATTTGAACAGTTAACCTTTTGCTACATTCACAAATATTTTGCAAGACAATTCTTTCTAAATTTAGATTTAGTTAGTTTTTACAGGCAAGATATGGCACATTGTTATCATTTCAAAGGGCAGAAATACAGAATTTCAAAGCCTGGTTCATCTTGACTTGGGGTCAAGTGTGATTTGGAAGTGGCAGGTGTAACACAAATCCAAAAGTATGGGTAGAAAAGGATATAAGTACCTATTAACAGCTGTGCAAAGATCTTAAATAAGGTTAGATCAGCTCTAATATGACAAACGTGCTGATTCTATTTATTTATTTATTTATTAATTTAGCTCTTTTTAAATGAAATCCCAAGCTAAGCAGCTCACTAAGGCTGGATTGCCCAAACAAAAGGTCAATTCAAAATTTTCATTTGCTCCAGGGGCAAGATCTTAATTTCACATTTCTTTGGCAGCAAATGAGGAATTGTTGTTTCAAAACATGAGAATTAAAAGGCTAAAGGTAAGAAGGAGTCATATGCCTGCTGTCAACTAGGCAAGACATATGTACGAAACTTACCGTTTCTAAATACGACTCCGCCAAGAAGAGGTGAGTTTTAGACATTACAGACTAAGATGATACAGCAGGAAAAAAAGAAGAATCTGGAATCTGATAGTGAACTACATTCAGAGTACATCAGAATGTAGTATCCTCAATATAGATTCTGTACTATCTTACTGAACTTGTCTGCATTAAGACAAGGGTAAACTCACTGTAACTGACATATATGTAAGTGTTAGAGAAGGAATAAATAGATCACTGTCAATGGTTTATGGGCTGGTTTGGCCCAGTTCCATGACTAGTGGGGCGAAGGGATTTCGCAAAATCCGCACCTCTGGGAAAGGGAAGCAGGAGACCCCAAAATAATTAAAAACAGTGGCAACGATCTGAGGAGAAACAAAACTAATTTACTAAATATAGTATTGGAGTGCAAGATAACATACTATAATACAATGTAATTAGAATTGAAGCTAATAAATCAAATATAATAAGTGAGAGAATGTCCAAAAGGTGGATAGGCCTCACCACAGCGCTGAGGTGAGATGCGCAGTCCAGTTGAGCAGCGGGGAGACGGGAGAAGAGCCGACAAAGAAGAGCAAATGAAGAAGAGTGCAACAGGTGACCTTGCCAGGAGTTACATCTATCTCTGTGACCGCAAAGTCCCCTGGGGAATGTAGTTCTTCTCTTCCAGGCAGGTACCCAAAACTTGAGCATTAACAGTTAAAATGACAGTGCCCCACATGATGTTATGATGTGGAATACTGATAACCAAAAATCATAAAACCATGACATTCCACCCCTTATTCTACATCATGCTTAATATATACAAACAAGCAATAATTACCAAACATTAAACACGCACAAACCTATATATATCACATCTGTTGGGATGTTATGACAACCATCTTGCCACTTTATACCACTTGCCACTACATTCAGTTGGGAACTGAATTTCCTGGGCAGGTCCTTTCACTTTGCTTCACTTAATAGTGAAACCAGCATGCAGAAGGATCTGGATTGTTTACTCTCCTTTCTCAAAAACTTCCTTTGCTATGTTGCCCCACATGATAATGTCATCAGTGTACTGTCAGCGCTCAGGAGCATCACCCTGTTCCAGTGCAGCTTGAATCAACCCATGGCAAATAGTTGGGCCACCCCTGGGGCAAACAATTCCAGATATACTAAATGCCTCTCCAGGTGAAAGCAAACTGTAGCCTGCATTCTTTGGCCAAAGGAATGGAGAAAAAGGCATTAGCAGTGTCAATGGTGGCATACCATTTGGATGCTTTTGACTCCAGTTCATACTGGAGTTCTAACATGTCCAGTATACCAGCACTCAGTGAGGGTGTGACTTCATTCAGGCCATGATAGTCCACCGTGAGCCTCCATTCTCCACTGGCTTTACGCACTGGCCATATGGGGTTGTTAAAAGGTGAGCGAGTTTTGCTGATTACTCCCTGACTCTCTAGTTGATGAATCAACTTCTGAATGGGGAGCAAGGAATCCCTGTTGGTGCAATACTGCTGTCTGTGCACTGTTTTTGTAGCAATCGGTACCTGTTGCTCTTTCACTCGTAGCAAACCCACAACAGATGGATCTTCTGATAGGCCAGGCAAAACCTGGCTTAACACCTTCGGTGTCTACAGCAGCTACTCCAAAGGCTCACTGATACTCTTTGGGATCCTTAATGTATCCCCTTCTGAGGTAATCAATGCCAAGTATACATGGAGCCCCTGGGCTAGTCATAATAGGGTGCTTTTTCCAGTCATTACCAGTGAGGCTGATTTCGGCCTCCAACATAGTCAGCTCCTGGGATCCCCCAGTCACCCCATGAATATAAATTGATTCTGTCCCTTGGTGACTTGAGGGCATCAGAGTGCACTGTGCACCAGTGTCCACCAGGGCCTTATCTTTCTGTGGTCCTAATGTGCCAGGCCATCTAATCCACACAGTCCAATGAACACTATTATCCCTTTCCCCCCCCTGGCTGGTATCAGGGCCCCTCCATTTGTCACCTCCATTGTCTGCAGCAACTGGAGCAATCAACTTTTTGGAGAAGTTCACCTTGGTGGTTGATTTGTCTTGTAATTCTTTTACTTGGGCTTGAAGTGCAGGAATAGGTTGTTTATGCCACTTCATATCTTCTCCATGGTCCCATAGGTAATGCCACAAGGCAAAATGCAAATTAGTCTTATTGTTGTCACTTGCTCGAGCAGGAGGATGTCTTCTTTTGATAGCTGAGATGTTGAATGACACCGGCTGGGAGGAAACCAAGTTCAGCCGTCTAGTAGACTGTTTTGGAAATTCTGATCTCCATTGGATGTATCTGTTACCACCATGGATCTATCAGCATTAGGCACAGTTGACAGTTTGTCTATTATATCTTCTTGTTTGTTCTCCATTTTCATCAGTTTTTCAGCTACTTTTGCAATGGCTGAAACACAAGCTTGCAGAGGGCTTTAATGTAACTCAAAGTCTTGAAGTTTATTAATCAGTTCATTTATAAGGGGTCTTCTTTGCCCTCTGCCATACATAGCTGCAAATGTACTGGCATACCTTTCTGGTGCAGCCTTTGTGAATACATGCCACATATTTGGTGTACATCTGACTCTTTCAGGATCATGCTCTTGGTCTGGCTCATCAGGAATGAAACTGGGGCTATGTAGCGTCTCCACCACAGCATATTCTCTCAAATAACAGATGCCCTTTTCTGTATCAGTCCATTTCTTTTTCTCAGGCATCAGATCGTCTTTGAAGGGATATCTTTCTTTTACAGCTAACAACATCCGCTTCCAGAGGGTAAAGGCCTGGTTATGGCATGTACTAATGTCTCTGTCAATGGCTGAGTCCCTAGAAATGCCACCCAGTTGGCGAGCTTCTCTACTATCTAGCCACACACTGTTGGCCCCACTGTCCCAACATCAAAGTAACCAGGTGACAATAGGCTCATTTGGATGACATGAAAAATCTTTCCTCAGACTTCGAATTTCATTCATTTTCAGAGCTGGATCAACAATGATAATGATATCTTGCTCACCTCTTACTCTTTCAGGAATTCCTGTTGCCCACATAGGCATTGGTGACTGTGGTCCTACTGAGGGTCCCTCCCCTGGACTCAGGGGTATATCTCGTGGATTTTGTAGTAACTCCTCTGGACCTCTTTCCTCCTCTTTCTTCTGTTCTGAGTTGAGATTCCTTTCATTTTCCACCCTCTTTCAGGAGCAAATGACATCAATTGTGGTGCCTCCTGTTGTTGATCAGGTTGGTCAGTTCTGATGCTCTCACCCTCTAGCTCCACTCGGAGTCCGTCTTATCCAATTATGAGAGTATTTAGCTCAGATTAGAGGGTGCCTTGCTCAGTTTGGAGGGTTGTAAGAGATTATTCTTTTATACCATTGACTCAGTGTTTGCTGATTAACAAGTCCAGGCAAAGTCCTGGGCAAAGGTAGAGAAATCTTCTGTCTGGAGGACACCGATGGACAGGTCCTAGCTAAAGGGTTGTGAAATCCTTTAAGGAGCACAGATGGAGAGGCCAGGGGCTACAAGGGAGGGATAAGTTGCTGCTAATGGCCGGATGTGAGAGAGAGGGATAAGCTGCTGCTAATGGCCGGGAAACAGTCTTTTGTGTGGACTTATCTCGAGGAAGATGACCATCTCAGGAGGTACACACATGACTCTTGCTCAAGCACCCAGGGATGTCACGTAGGCAGGAAAAAAGGAGGATAAAAGAGGGTCCAACCACCATGAGGGTAGGGTGTTTGACATCAGAACCCTCACTATGGACTGCATGCTGACGGACTTCCCTGGGCCTGCTACCTGAGACCTGCTGCTTCCTCCCGGCCTTACTCTGTGCCTTCCTCCTGGACCCACCCGGTACCTGCTCCCTCACATTGCCCAAGACCGGCCTCGCTGCTCCCGCCCTTCAGCCTCAGACCGTCAGAACAGCGTGTAACAGGACTACTGCCGGATCCTGGTGGTGACTATCCCCGCTTCACGCAATTCTTGCTTCTTCCTATCTTTTCTATTGCCCACCTTACCTTCCCCATCACCCCAATCCGTAATAGTGTCCGTCCTCCCCTTTCTCCATCTCCTGTATTTACATTTGTAATAAACTGGTCAGACCAACATTTAAACTGCTGTTTCTTAATCTCATGCCGGGTATGCATATTTCAAAGAACCTCTTCTCCCTCCTATAAATTGGAGCGAGACAAGGGTGTCCTGTTTAGATTGGAGGGTGCTAAGTTTTGATTGAAAGGATTCTCACTCAGATTCGAAGGCGTCTCATTGAGGTTGGAGATTCCTTCTCTCAGCTTGGAGATTTTCCCCTTCGGCTTGGAGACTTCCCTTCTCAGCTCGGAGAAACTCTTGCCAAGTTTTGAGATTGTCTCTTTGGGATTGCAGGGAGTTTCTCTTGATTTGGAGGGCATCTCTCTCGGATTGAAGGCCTTTTCTCTCAACTAGGAGACTCTCTCACTCAGCCCGGAGGTTCTCCCTCTCGGCTCAGAGTCTCTCCTGGAAACTCTCCCTTTCAGCTTGGAGACTCTCTCGCTCATTTTGTACTGTCTCCCTGAGACTGTCATTTTCAGCTCTCATACACTCTCTCAATTTCACAAACTCTCTCCCTCTCTGGCATACTATTGAATAAGGCCTGGTAAGCATTAGCCAGGCCCCAAATCATTTGTGCCTCCTCAGATCTGCCTGAGCCATAACATTCCTGTCTCAAATATGTGTTTAAGCTCTCAGGGTCTTTCAGGTATTCAGGAGTAAAGTTCCATGACACTGAAGATGTCCATCTCTCTAAAGTCTCTCCTAAGCCTCTCCACTCCACTCCAATGGTATTCAAAGTCAAGCAGGTTGTTAGTGTAAAAAGTACTATTTTTCTCATTCAGAAATCAGAAGTATATCAGGGATTCTGAAATGTCCTTAGGAACTCAGGCGGCATCCTGACTGGATTTCCCTCTAGGGTGGACCACCTTCAGCAGAATTCTTCCATACACTAGTTAAGTGAAATTCACAAGTTATTTTTGTGATTTTTTTTTTTTTTATTCATGTCAAAAGCTATTTCAAATGAGGTGCAAAAGATGAAGAAATTCATATCACTTCCTCATTAGGTTTAGCAGACTTTTCAAAACCCCTCAAGCGTTTTCCAAAAAAGTTGTGAATAAAGGTACAATGCATTGAAAGGAAGATAAAAAGAACTCTGCAAAAGAGAATATAAAAATATACGGATGACTGTAAGAAAAAAGTAAGGCTGATAGGACAACTAATCTTTGCCATTGGCCAGAGGTGACTGCAAAAAATATCATCTCAGTGAGATAGCAAGGAGCCAATTAACTCAAGCTCCTGTGCTTGGGAAAGATTGCAAAAATTGTACAGAACAATCAGACATGGCAACATTGTGTAATCTCTTAAACTGCTATGCACAGTTGGTTTGAAATTCTTATTCAAAGATTTACAGATGACATTGAAGTCCTGAACATTTTCCTAAAGAATGAAAGTAAAACAATTTTTAATAAAAAATGAACACGTTTTTATAGTTCAGTGAATAGTCTGAAATATACTATGAGCAATGACGGTATGCAACACATTTTTTTTATATAAGATATATCATTTATCTTTTTATCATTCATCATTTCATAAAGTTTAAGCACTGAGAGGACTTACTAATCATCCAATCTCACAAACAAGTTTCATTCAAGTCACCTGCAGAAGAGACCCTTTTTAAGCTCATGTATAAGTACATGGGGGAGAAGTTAGGATGCAAGATGCTTAGAAAACACAAGTAAGTATAGAATTAAGTGAAATACTGAAAACTGAATTCACTTGACAATTACACTTGTGATCTACTGGTTGTAAGGCCATAATTTCAGAGATTTTTCTCTGAAATCATAGTAATTGAAAGAGAACTTAAATCAGGTTGATTCTGCATCGCTCTTTGACTCATTCAACATTCACAAGTCAAATGGCACATCAGAGCATAACTGGTACACATGCAGGCATTTTCAACTCTCAAACCATAAATTTAACCTGGCAGGAACCCCAGCACTGCACACAAGGTTCTTTGCTCACTCTCCTACCTTCCCAAGAGAATATGGGTGAGAATCAGAAAAAAAAACAAACCAACAAAGTAGATCTTGTGGGATGAGATAAAAGCTGTTTGACAGAAATGACAAGGAAAAAATGCATAACAGTAATTGTGATCGTATAAATGTGCAGGTGATGCACAAGCAGTTGTTCACCACCCACTGATTGATGCCCAGCTAGTCTCCAAGCCCAGCCAAGTGTTTTTTTTGCATGATGCCATATGGTATGGAATATTCCTTTGTCCACTTGAGTTCTGTCCTCTCCCAGTCCCTTGTGCCCTCCAACCAACCCTTTGCTGGCAGGGCATCACATGAACCTGTAAAACTGAAATGTCCTTGGCACTTGTATACAGCAACATCTAAAACAGTCTGTTATCAAAAGTGCTTTTTATCCAAAAGCCAGAACATAGCATCATACCAGACATTATGAAGGAAAAATCAACTCTGCCTCAGCTGAAATCAGGACAACAAAATAGCAATATTAAGACAGTAGAGGTCCCAGAACACAGTGATCTTTTCCTGTTTTGTCTACACTATTTGTTTAAAGGAAGAACGAATTTTAATTATTGTCTTTCAAATAACTTGAAAGGAGGAGTCCTTCCAACTTCAATAATTCTGTGATTCAGTACCCTAATTTTTCTCATTCGGACATCTCAGAACAAAATAGAATAACTAAAACAAGAAGTTAGTTTCACTTCATTTAGCAAATGACAATGAAAAACATCTACTTGCGTAAAACACTCTTCAGTCAGGGTATATATTTTTAGTACAGCACATCGCAGAGTTGATGTTTGAGAGTTAAGCATGTGTCACTCACATTCAAGAATAGAATTGAATTAATCACTGTTGGATTATGTAAACAACTACTTATCAAAGAAATATGTCTACAGTGCTACAAAAAGTGTGTTTTGTCCAAGATATCAACAAGCAGTTGTTATACTTGGTAGCTTTGTCAAACTCCTATTGTTAAACTTTTGTCACTAGAGCTATTTATGCTGATAAAAAATATCTAGGAGAAAAAGCATGGTCTAGAGAGTGTTTTTTTTTAAATTCTTCTTAGTCTAGAAAGAAAGGAAGGCTTTTTGTTCAATTCTCTATAATTATACACCCACAGGCAAAAATTACACTTGAAATTATTCATTAAAAAAGAGAGAATTTGAGAAATGCATAGCAACTGAAACAAAATTTTAGAGAGGAAATCTCAAGATAACTTCAACTAGAATTGTCATTAGGGTGCTGGTTAACATTCCACATTAATAGAGATACTGCAATTACCTCCCTTGAATGAATATCTCTGAACCAGCCAGATATAACTGGAACACAGTTCTAATGAGCCATAAGCAAATCTCATTATTCTGTGATACTGGTTGAGATAATGAGTAGCCTAGATTTATGCAGTATAATGCTTTGTACAAAGAATTTTCTTTCAGGCCATATTATCACTGGACATAGTTCAGAAATAGTTGAACACACAGAGGTATATTATAGATTTTCGCTTTTCTTCTAATACTAACAACCATTCTGACTCATCAGTGCGGTTATTTGATGTAAATAGCTTATTTACATCCAAGAAGATTGTGTGATTAAGGTAAAAAAAAAAAAAGAAAAAAAAAAAGAAAAAATTTTAGATTTCATTTTTCTCTTGAGTAAAACTTCTGAATGAATAAAGAAAAAGTGTCTTATTGCAATAGAGAAATTTTTCTACCACTTCTTCCAGTTAACTTTCATAAAAGTCATGTTTTGTTACCAAATAATCTGCTTCCAGGAATCAGAAAGCATATGAAAGTCAACAAGCTTTCAGTTTATCCTGGTCCTGATATAATATTAATGCTGAATCTCCATTAACACAGAAGCCTTAGTCAGAATTGGAGAAATGTCAGATGGAATAGTCTGCTTTTCAAGCCATCAAAAAAAGGCTGATGGGACCAGTTATTCCCTGTGACCACTAAAGAGATTGGTTAGACCACAAATCTGAGGATGAAAGGTGAGACAATGAAAGAAACTGTCCCCTGAATGTCAGGTATGCTAACAGAGTGATGGCTGAGAGGAGGTAGCACTAACTGCAGAAGGCAGGGAGGAGAGAATCTCTGTAGAATTTTGCATGCTATGTTTTAAGGTGACTGTTAGAATGTGTGAGATGTTAGGGTATTCAGGAAGAGGACTAAAGGTGGAAAAAGGGAGGGGTTAAAGGACTGGGGAGCAACAAGCATGGGAAAAGAGAGGGAAAAGGGGGTAAAAGTGGTTGTTTGAGCTTGAAGAGTCTCCTGATAAGTGTGCTTATCTGACAGAGCCCTATGCTTGATTGCTGCAATTTATGCTAAATCCTGCAGAGAAGGAGAACCTTGAGGAAAACACAAGCCTACATAACTATTTCAGGAAGAAAGGGGAAAAGAAAGGGGAAATGAAAAAGGAAAAGGGGAAAGAGGGAAGAGGGAAGGGGGAAGAGAAGAGTTGGAGATTAGACCCGAAGTTTCATTAATACAGCACTGAGAGGTTCACAAGTATTTTTACACAGAGCAACTACTTGTTTATATAATTACCATAAGAAAGTAAATATTTTGGGTGCTATGTAAATGCAGAGACATAGTTTTTTATTTATTTCCCTAGCAGAAACTACAAAGAAATGTATCTAAAAGAGCTGCTTTAGATTTCAACAGACAAAATCGACATAGGAGAAATATGCAGAAATATGAAGAAGAGTAGAAATTGTCATAAAATCAGGGCCCATAGATCTGAGATCTGAATAATGAGGACATTGCATTCGGGGAAGTATAGGACAAAGCAAACTTTAAACATGCGAGATGGGAAGCATAGAAAGAGTTGGCACAGAGTATGCAGCATGATCTCTGAACTACTCACAGAAACATATTTGAAGTTCTGTGATTGATTCTACTTTAGGATATTCACTGCTATGTGTCAATAAGCAAATAGGCAGCCCACCTGATGGAGAGCTCCAACAATTTTCCGTGCTTCTTGGTAGACAGTCTCAGCGCTCCAGTGGCTGTTGATGGTTTTGAGGGCCCGGGCCAGGCGGTTGTGCTCTCTCAGCCACAGTGTGTGCATGGCTGTCAATGATGTGACCTCACTCGATCGGCTGTCCCCAGCCATAAAGCATTCAATCCTTTCATCTTCACTTGCATTTGAGTCCTGTGCACAAGGTGATGGAACCCGGTCTGTAAAAGGAAGGTATTCCTGACCATTATCGTGATGTTTATTGTTGACTCTGAGAAGGCCTTCTTCACTTGTTAAATTCCTCAGCTTGTTTTCAACAGTGGAAGTGCTGCCATAGACAGTAGAAGCATCAATGAAAGAGGTTAAACCATTGATCTGTTGCCTTGGATTTAGGGCTGATAGATTTCCAAAGAGAATACTGTGATCACCAGTGCCACATGTAGGAGATGAGCGGTAGAAGGGCAGGCAATCCATCCCTTTGGATAATGTGTCATCAGTTGTTACCTGTATAATAAAAACGTGCAATTTCTGAGCTGAAGGCAACACAGATGTTGAATTAAGTTTTGCATAAGTATTTCCATCTGTGATCTCCTTTTTTGATTGTTTCCCAGTTCTAGTATATAGTGTTACATTCTCTAAACTCATAGAGATGGTCTTCTCTCTCCTTAGATTTAAGTGAAAAGATGGTTCAACAACTTTCAAGAAAAGACAGAAATAAATTAAAACATTTGCTCTATCATTAGATCATTAGATGTTACTGATGTAACACCTTTTGAGTAGTTCTATGCCTAAATTAGCCCATTTTCACAATTAAAATTCATCACAAAATGCATCACAGTGGAGATGTGAACATCTGGTCAAATTATGTTCTGCTGAGCACCAAGTGAAAAAGGTTTACATGTGTACATAAAAAGTAATGAAGAATTTCAATGTCTGCAGGAGCATGCCATAAGAGCATTGTTTCAATACTCAATTTTAATCTGGTGACAAAACTAAGAAAGGCATACATAATTATTCACTCTGCCTTCTGCTGGTCCCACAAGCCTTCTCCTACATTATTTTATGGGGACAGCTTTTCTTAGAAGTTTTAAAGCATAGAGTTATGGAGATTTTTGAGTTGGAAGAGACACTTAAGTGTCATCCTGTCCAACTCCCCTGCAGTGAAGAGGGACACCTACATCTAGATCAGGTTGCTCAGAGCCCCATTCAGCCTGACCCTTTTGACTGTCTTTATAAAAAGCAAAGAAGCTCTATTCCTCTCAAGCAAAAGCCTTTCCAATGCTTTGAACCTCAGGGAGCCAAGATCCTCAGATGAATGGTGATCCAATGTTTCTCCACTAGTCAGCATGTATATAGACTGGTTCAGACTATTGCTCAGTCAGCTACTTCAAATTCAGGTAAAGAGCATGGGAGAGAGATGTGGAAATTATCTAATAGAATCCTGCAGTACAAGTAAGGGCATGAGGGAAGAATACAGCCCAAATCAGACAGCTGGAAGGCTTGCCACAGGTGAACATACAGAAAGGTGTGTGAATAGTAGGAACTGTAGCAGAGATGTTGGAGTGGGAGAGAGAACTAGAAGAAAGAAAAGTTTCAGGTGCACCATACAACATTTAAGAGGAAGGCTCAGATGAGAAATTTTATTTCAAAGAACAGAGTTCATAACTAAATAAAAATCACCAGGTTTCAAAATGACTAAAATTTATTTTTGTTGTCAAATGTATATTTGACTTTATGAACGTTTTTATTTTTTATTTTTTTGAAAAGTACTTTATTTCCAAATAGTAATAGTTCTCCATCATGCAATGATTCATAGCATTGAGTTAGTTCCAGGAGTTTTAGGAAGATTAATATCAATTAAAAATATTACCAAATGATGGATTCTGAGTTTTGAGGAATTATTTATTTTTTAAACCAACTGATCAACATGAAATAGATATAGAAAGCACTAAAGCTCCTTCAAAAACTGAAAACAGAATTGTCTTCAAATAATGAACTAATAGTAAATAAATATTTTGTGTGGAAATGTGAGCAAATCCTTTTCCTCTGCATTATATTTTCTTGCTGTTCACTTTTGAAAACTCCTTGGCAGAATACTGTTAATACTGCAAATGTTATATAAAATGATATAATTTCTTCTTCATACTTCTAAAGACAAAAGTACTAGTCCTTAAATTGGGATAATAATAAATATTATAATATATAAATATAATCAATTTATTATATAAATATAATAAATATATAATAATAAATAAATAAATATCAGGACAACTTTGGAATAGAATTAATGAGTTTCATTTAACAGAAACCTTACCTCACTTATTATACCAAGTAATTTTCTTACTACTGAAAACTTGTGGCAGTAGGAATTGATATCAGCAAAACATTTAGGTTAAGAAAGGATTTAATATGTTTTTAAAGTTTTGTTTGGTGAAGAACTACAAATATTCCTACACGTTTGGTATCAACAAGTTAAAGTAGGTTATTTTTGAGGAAAATGCCTAATTTATTATCATTTTTCTTTCCTTCACTGATTGCTGAAGTCAGTAATTTTACTCCCTTGGATTTGCCATAAAGTATTTTTCTCTATGTTTATGTCTCTTTCTATTATTGTGGCTTCTTTTTCTCTTCAGTTGGTAATATAAGCAGGAAGATCATTTCACAGTGCATACACCTGAACTCAACAGACACAGTGCTGTATGTATTTGAGTGCCTTCTGCTTCCAGTCAAGAGGGAAGCCTGGAAGAAATCAGGTATAATTGGGAAAAATGTAAAAGTCGCCTTTAAGTTGTTGAGCAATGTGACTCAGAGCAAAAAATATCAACAGTGAATGAAGTTCATAGTGAATAATCTTCGGTTAACTGCCTCTGCAATTTCAATTCAAATTGTTCTGTGCCCCAGTGGAGAAAAGCAGCAGTAATGAGCATTAAGGGACTGCAGTACTGTATAATGTAGCCTTTTCCCTTTTCATGGGATAAACAGCATGCAGCCAGCAGCTGAATGTGGAAATAAGAGATTCCTTATGTTATTATTCAAATTACATCAGAAATAATCAGAGAAAAATAAGTTTTTTTTCCTTCTGAAATGATTATAGAATAACATTTTTCTCCAGTACTAAATTCATCTCTTTTTTTTTTTTTTCCTTTCCTTCTATAATTCTAAAGGGAAAAATATCAGAAATAAATCCATCTCTAGCCACAATAGTTTTCCTGGTACAGCTGCATGCTGATTTAAACCGATAAAATGTTAACAGTTATGTATAGTAGAATCTGCTTACAGGGAAATTTTTCAATGTTTAGGAATCAGTAATTGTTTCAGGAGACAACAATGTCTAGGTCATGACCGCATTTGAATGAAAGCCTTTCTTGCTGTGAATTTGTTCTATGTCAAATAGTCTCTTTGAAAATAATTTTTACTGTTCTTAAGCAAAAGAAAACTTACGCATGGTTAAGAAAGTTTGTCCTTAAGGAAGACATAAATGTGTGATCTTGGGCGTGAAGTTTGGAAAAGAGTACATCTAACAGCTAGTTGCTACCTCTGAAATGCAGAAGAAAAGGCAGATACTCACTCTGCTGACTGTTTAAAACACAGACTGATCTTTTCTTAGTTAGGACAGGAACTTGCCATATAATATGACACCTTTTGCAACTCACTTCTTTGTTTCTCCCTTTCTTTTCCAGCTTCTCTGTAGCTGAACTAACCAAATGAAAGCATTTCAGGATCATATCTTATTCCATTTATGTGCTATGCCTGTCTTAATATCAACAATGTAATTAATATTGAATAAAGACAGTAGTTCTCCTGTGAAAGTCTTTCTAATACTTCATTGTGTCTCAGCTCTAGCCTAAAACAATAATTGGAACAATGACAAATTCACAGCATCCCACTTCCATGTGTCAGGCCTTAAAAAAAGCTAGTTTATTTTTATTATTGTTCATATTATGGTATTCTAAAGAGATATAGATAATGTCCCACAGGATAAGTACAGGCTCAATGTGAGAATCTCTGAGTGACTCTCTATAGCCTTTATTATGAAATGTCCAGAACAAGAAATCATAATGTTTCCTGCTAACCTATAAATAATTTACTTACACTTGTCATTAATATTAATGCACTTCTGCAAATTTCAATCTACCTTTGAACTGCATTGTCTCTTAACATTTTTCAGACACCTTTCCTAATCTGCACAGCCAAGAGCTGCCTTTCCCAAGAGAAAGCCCTGGAGTGGCCATATGGCTGAGCACATTAGTTCTCTATGTGTTTGAATTTTCCCTTGGGTGCCCCTGTTCCAGGTACACTGCAAGAGTGCAAACAGCAGCCTCTACGTTCACATTGTTGGATAATACCTCATTGGTTTCAATACCTCTGGAAACCAGCTGCAGTGTCTTCGTATAAAAAATGAATGCATGAAACTAACCATGGCTGTTTTCCACCTATTTGTCAGGTAGATGTTAGCTTTACTGAAAGCTTGACAAAAGTGGTCACAAAATGCTAGATATATAATAAAAGCAAAAGAACCACCATCTTCATATCTGTCCTTCTTTAAGCTTTGAATAACAGAGGAACAAAAAGAGGCCAAGAATTAATGGAACTATAGTAAAGTAAAGAATCCACAAGTCAGAAAATTTATCTAAAACAGGATTGCATCTGAATTTCTTTATTTTTCTTTCCCATTGCCATTCTGCCTATCAGACACTGAATCCCAAGGGTGATCACGAGTTTTGTCATGACCCCACTCGTCTGGTAGGCTATATAATGTTGTGCAAGGGCAGCTTCTGGGCCATTCATAGCTAAATTTAGGACATATACATGTAATTTGTCTTCACAGCAAGTTGAAACACACCTGGTGATGAAATTCTTCACTACTCCAAGATAGAAACAGGAGTTATGCCCTTTGTTTACAACTTTTTCTTATACTTATATCAAAGCTAGTTACATGGGTAACACTAGCTTTGGAGTTCTTTGTAGGAGATCCCTAAAACTGCCTTCCTTTTTGAGCTGGTGGGATTTCTACGCAGTTTAAACTAGTCAGAGATCAATGACTAGATGCCCGTGGTTCCTGTGATTCATGTTTGATTCAAACTATGAAGAACAGTATGAGCATGTTCTCAATTTAAAAGTCTAATTACTAATTACTTTTTTTAATTATGAGGGCTTTTATTTTCACATGAGAATGAGGGCTTTTTGAAGTATTGGTTGTACATATGCCATGTAGAAAAACAAGAATCATAGTCTTTCAAAGATTTCTGCAGTTTTATATCTATGGTATAGCAAGTAAACCATATTTTAAAAATGGGATACAATATGTAACCATATTCTGTCATACGGTGGCTTCACCCTCTACCTCCTTCATCAGATCATGTGAAGAACTGCTCATCAGGGATGGACTTTCTGACCTAGCGTGTCCTAATAAAGGAATGGGAATATTTCTGTGATTATTAATTCAGAGCATAAAGACGGGAAATCATGTACTAGCCAAAAGATGTAAGTTTGAGCCAGATAGAAACCTGTACATTTTTGTCATTGTGGCCAAATCAGGTTACCAGTCACTCGTACATTAAATACTTAAGATATGATTTGAGAATTTGACTCCCTAAGATGTCTGTGTTCTTTCTGAACACTCTCAGCTATGACTAATGATGTTCAATAGTCCAAATCTCTAAGAGAGAATGAATTTACCTGACTGTGGTAAAAAAGCAGACAGTTGTTAATTTCACTTTGCACTCCTTAGGGATTATCTCACTGACTGGAAGATGAGCCACCTTTCAACACAGGGCCTAATTCAGTTCCCTTAACAGTCAGAAGAATATTTTTTACATTCTTTGTGTTTAATTGAAGTGGAATGAGGCACTTAAATCAAAAGGAGACCCCGGTACACTCATCAGTTACATTTTGTTATGGGAAAGGAGTTTTCTACTCTGACGGAATTTGCACGCTACGCAAACTTCAGTGCACAATGAAGCTGATCAGTAATTAAGCTCCAGCCCAAAGAAAAGTAATTTACATTGCTCTGAACACAAATTCATGCATCAGTTTAAGGGTTATGATAAACATAATCCTCTTGCAGAACAAAGTAATGGACTGTGTTTTGAGAAACAAAAAATATATTTTGACTTTGCCACTTGCTTTTTTTTTTTTTTTTTTTTGAGTGAAAGAATGCTTATACTTTCAAATTAATTTACAAGATAGAATTCTATATTTATACCAGTTTATGTTCTTTCTAATTCCCTAAGAAGCTTTGAATTCAAATTTTCCATCTATACAAAGCAAAGATGTGATGTATGTAATTTCAGCATTCCCTTGCAGACTGTTTTATATGCATATTGAAATGTCTTTCTGCAAAAGTTTGCATTAGCTGCTGGAAATATCTTTGCTTGCACTGAGTGAAGGTAAAATCCTTTCACTTTAGCTGGCTGGTAATTTAAAAACAGAATAATTTCTAATCTATTTCTCTATTCTCTGTGATAGAATTCAGAACATTGATGCATGAAAACAATAACACTGGGGGAGACATAAGGTTTCTCTGCAACATAAACTTGAGAAGTAGAAAAATATATTTGTACTAAGTACTGTAGCTGTAGTTTATCTCTGTAAAGCAATTTATATACGTACCTGTTTCATGTTATAATTACGCTCGATACCAATACTTCCATCACCATCTGCTGTATTGCTGATGATCTATCAATTTCCCTTGCAATTATTTTAGCATATGTATATCTCTAATGTATTTTACATTACTCACTTGTCTAGAGTCTGGAGTTTGTCTTGAAGTAATTCATTTAAAATCTTACCTTTATTGGAAAGCATGGATTTTGTCTTTCACATGTCATCTGACACTCTTTTCCTGTTAAAAAGCTGGTTCTACTTATGCTCTGAGGTGTGAATGAAATGTCATGGTCTATGTACTGTCCCCACACCATAATGATGTCAGAATATAGGTTGTCTTCGGTGACAGCCTCATTAGATGCGTGAATTATCTTCCTTGTCACTTCTCGAACCTGGGAAAAGAACTAATTTACCTTGAGTGCCAAGTAGTACTTACTTCTCACAACCTAATAAAACAGTAAAATCAGGATGAACAGCAATAAAAGGTATCTCCTCCCACAACCCTTCCTTGGAATACTTCATATTGTAGAGTAATTTTAATGGCTTGCTTGAAGAAAAGAAAAAAAAAAAAAAAAAAGAAGAAAACAAAACCAAAATCTGAAAGTATTAGTTCTGTTCAGGAGCTGAAACACTGGTGCCCAATGTTTCAGTTAAGTTTTCCTATGTATTTGCCAAATGAGCTGTGTATCTTTGATCTGTTCCTTCTCAGAGAATTTTGCAAACCTTGTATTTTTTTTTTTATTCTGCCTATAAGTTTTATTTCTATTATTTTGTTTTCTTTTCCTTCAAGAAACAGATTCTGCTGAGCAACCTCAGATCAGCATGGATACGCAGTGGTTCCAGGCTGTTCTGCATAAAGAGAGCATCTGATGCAGCCCAGAAGACAGGCACAGTAGCAAGTACATGGTAGTTGGAAAATCTGCTTCATTATTCCAGGTAGGGAGAAGGCACGAAGTATTTCCTGAATCGCTTCTGTGAAACTTGCACAGAGATACAGATGCTCTTAGAGGGAACGTGGAGACACCAGCGCTATATGCTTAGCTGACATTGATCGCCAACTGAAGCCATTGGAGCAAAATCAGCAGTCAGTTTGATATGATTAGGATATCGATATTATTCACAAATTCCTCCCTCATGCTGTAAAACATTCCATCAATTAGGAGTCAAGCAGTTGAAATGGCAGCACATAAAGTAGAGTAAAAATGTGTAATAAATATGAGGGTTATATAATGAATGTATAAGGCAGATATAATTAAATAGAATTGGTGAGGACAAGAAGCAACGTGGGACTTGCTAAGAACAACAGTCTTTATACCAAAATAGTCAAGGGTAGAGATACATGGCACTCATCAGCAATACAAGTCCTTATATCAGTATTTGAATAACTTTTTTTCTTCCATTTTGGAAGATTTTCTAACCGGAGTTAAAGTTCTCAACTATGTTGTATTCTATTACTTTAAAATATTTCTGAAATTTTAGAGAATCATAAAATCATAGTATCATAAAGTGGCTTAGGTTGGAAGAGATCTTAGATCTGTGAGCTCCCACTCCCTACCATGAGCAGAGTTGCCAATCACTAGATCAGGCTATATGACACTACCTGGCCTTGAACATCTCAGGTTGGACTTATACCTTACATTCCCTTTATTTACTAGTTTCTTTTTAAAGATTATTAGCTAGTCAATAGTAAAAAAAAAAAAAAAAAAAAAAAAAAGATGAAATAATGTAAATTGGGAAAAACAGCTATGACACTAGTTTTATCATATCTTCCAATTAAAACAGAGTAGCTTTCTGGTTGTCAGATATGATCAAATTCTATGAAACCATGTAAGGTTTTTGACATGTGTTTTACTTCACAAGTATGTACTCTAATGAATCTAAAAATAGGTAGTTTGTAAAGCCTGGAAATTTACTTGTGCAAATGTCAGATTTTCCTCTCCAAGCACTAAATTACGTAGCTTAGAGAGAAATATTTAATTAATAACATGAGTTGCAGGTGACATTAACACTAAATTCTCTTTTTCATCCTTATTAAACATGTGGTGGTTAAAATAGCAAGATTTTGAGCCCATTAAAAGTCAAGTTTCAAGAAATGATGACAAACCAGGAATAGTAAGTCTAGCTCAAATCATTTTACACTGCAATGGGAATTTTTCACTCTCCTATGCAGATACATTTCATTCAAACTCTCCTCCCTGCTATTTATTAAGCATACAGGCTGCAAAGATTTGTAAATACTGCAAAGTCTTCTTAGCTTACTAAATCGAACTTTCTAAAAAATAAAATTCTCATTTGATAGTAATATTTTTCAACTAAGGTATGTTATTCAAGGTGACAACATCGTGTATTTGTACACATATAATACATTTAGATTATGCATGTTGTATATGCATTATACTTATTTAGTTAACAGCTATTCTTGTCCTCTTTTCCTGAATAAGGTGTCATAAAATCATCAGGAAATTTACATAGGAACAAAATTCTGGAGACCAAGTGGTACAACTTTATGTTACAAGAAGGAAATAGGCTATTTAGAGCTTCAAGAGCATCAAGTTCTTGGCTCTTAGAGATTTCCAATGAGGGATACTCCAGAAGTAGTCTAGTTAGTTTATTGTGACATTTAATTCTTCTCACAGCAAAGCATTTTTTCTTATATCAAGAAAAATATGGAGCAACTTGTAGCTGTTGGTTCTTGCTTTGCCAGTGTGCATCACTGAAAAGGTACCTTCCTCTTTCTGTAATGCCCTCTTCAGCATGAGGGTACTGTGTCTAGCTCTACCCTCTGGTTCCTTTCCTCAAGGCTGAGCAATAACCACCCTGTGTCCACTGGTTGCTCTGTAACTGAAGGGAGTCCTGCCTGCTCTTTCTATGGTCCAACTTCTTCTGCTATTTGATTTATTAATGTAAATGGAGGCTTTTTTTGTGGCAGATATGTTTATGGCCAATGTTTCACATGGTATACTTTCTAACCAGGGGTAGCTGGACTCCATTGTATCGAACGCTGGGATCCCATCCTCGAGGTTGACTGAGTCCATCTTCATAGGTTGGTGGGAGCCATCTTGCCAAGCCTGTGTTGGATGCTCCCCATCTAGTATGCTCCCTGAAAAAAAAGAAGAAAACGAAGAAAAATTGCGCACAAAGAATCTTCACCTCTGAACAATTCTGAATATAAAATAATCGTCAGCCACTGGACAGTATTTCCTTGTAATAAGATGTTCAGATAATGATCTTGGCAAAGGAATCAATTATTGTTCACATATGCCAACATCAATTTAACAAGAAGGGATGCTATCTGACTCATGTTTCTAATTTATGTTGGCTACCTTTTGATGTCTTTGAAGTACTTGCCCATGTTGTGACTTCCTGATAATGAAATTACTTTCCTATGGAGTCAGAAATACTGTTAAGGGCTTTTGCATTTTTAAAAAGATGCTTATTCAGAGCAATAGCTTGGAAATCAAGATTTAGGAGAATATGATGGAGCCTTGCTGTAAAAGTGAAGAAAGCTGAAAAGAATAAATGGGTACTAGTCATACAGAGGTGATCAAAGAAGAAAGAAGAATGAAAGGGGAATGATGCCTTAAACTGTTGGATTCAGTGGCAGAGCTCCTACTGGCTGCATCTGTTTTTTCAGGAAGGCCTATGAACAAGCCTAAGCTCTGGTATGCATTTAGTTGTTAAAATCATCCAGCTTTTCTCCAATCAACAACTGGCTGTGCACACTTTGAAATTAGAGCAGGCCAGATTTCCATGCTGCATCCAGCCTTTTAGGAAGAAGGTAGGAATGTAAAATGGCTCAGACTAAGTGCAAAAGAATGTAGACAGCATTAAGGTCATCCTTGATTAAATAGTCATGAAATTATTCACGGTCTTTTCATTTATTAGTTCAGTCATTGAGTCCTGGGCTTGACCCAGTTAATTTCCCTACTATCATAAAAAGTTCTATTGCAATTTCCCTAAGTGGAGAATATTTTAGGTGTTTTTTTAATGTTTGTTGATTTTTTTTTTTACATGATCTGTGCAATATATTTTATTATTGCTAAATACATAAGATATTAACAAGGAATGCAATTTTAGAAATGCACGCGGTGATCTCTGACAGTAAAAATATAGCATGTTACAACAAGTTTATATTTCTATTGGGTACTAAAGAGAGAGCAGTTACTTTATTAATCCGTCATTGATCTTTAGCACACTGATATGACTCAATTTGCCAAGTAATATGATAGAATAATGCACTTAATTATCCACAATAATTCATATTTGAAGGTTGAAGTATGTTTCAATAAGGCATTCAAATTAGTTACAGTTGATTTGTCTTTATTGAATTTGCATAAAATACTGCACATAGTGTAGTGTTATTTCATTCAATTAAAAATAATGAAAAGTTAATTTTGCTATTTAACTAGTGATTTTTCTCCTGATTGCTTTTATATTGTAGCAGCTCACTGGAATGTTACTTTATTAAAACCCCTCTCAGATGCCCTGTTATTCTATTAAACATATTGATGTCTTGGAATCTTGCATGAATTATAAATGTTTTATCTAGGGTAGATGAAATAATGAGAATTTGGTATCATTATACACTGATAGAGTAGTCAGATTTGATGATGATACATTCTGGTCTGGGGAAGTGGAACTTTTCCTTCACTTGTGAAACAGTAGAATTACACTATCTGGATATTGCTTTGACTCCCTTAGGTGGAAACTGGAATTTTGAGATACTGCTTACTATCCAGATTTATGTCTTTTGAATGACACCTAGCTTCTATTTAAGTAAAGCTGCCATTCTAAAGGAAACATCTCAGTTTCTTTTCATAGTCAATGGATTAGACATAGTAAGGATTGGACATTCTTTATCCTGGGTATATCATATTCAAATCCATAATTCCTATAGTATTAGAGCTTCAAACTAACCACCAGGTTCTTGCCTGATAAAACTATTAAAGGCAGAAAAACAAAACAAAAATCTGACATAAATTTCCTCCTAGATGCTCAAATAGCAAGAATAAAAAAAGTAATTATATAGTTACCTAAATTCCCAGCATCAACCCAGAAAAAGAGACACCTTGTGAGTGCCATCCTGTCATCCTGTACTATCTCTCACTATCAGGAACAACTGAGGACACAATCTTGCAGTAGAAATATCAGTATCTCAGAAAGGTAAGATTAGAGGACACTAATTTGCACTATGAGATGCCTTTCTTTTAGTGCCTGTAATTTCTCTAACTTTGAATTACTTTCATTGCCCTAAACACAAGAAGGAAAAAAAAACAAAAAACAAAAACAAACACAGGTCAATGCAGTTAGTTGGGATAAAAATGATCAAGCAGAGGAAACCAACTTCAGTGTACCTTATCTTCCAGTTCTCTTAATTATTATTGTACATTTATTTTGCTTATTATCCACATGTAAGACTTCAGACACACAAAAACGTAAAATTTGTTGATATGTGTTACTAGTGAATGAGGATAATGATGGGAATGTTTAATGTTGTGACAATATTCTCCAAAGAAAGCCATGCTCATGCTGTTCTGTTATGCCTTTCTTCTAGGAATTTTATGCAAAAATAAACTCTCTGCTGGCAGAATAAATATTTTGTAATTGTGCTGATTTGTCCCAAATATGCAAATTGCTTAAGTAAAGAATCTGTTAACAGATTCCAGGCTCACTTACTTTTAAATATACTTAACCAGGGTGGTTTTTTTTTGTTGTTGTCTTTGTTGTTGTTTGTTTTTTTTTTCTTACAGTCCAATTACTTCTGTGAATGTGAATTTTGTTTTTAAATGCTATCTAAGAAATGCAGGATTTTCTGACGTAAAGCACAGTTGTACATTCCTACTGGGTAACTAAAATCATTAATATAATTAGATGCTTCCCACTTGAAATTGCAGCTGAAAAGCAGGGAAAATTATGGACCAGTACTTTTTGTTAGTGTTTGCAATTTTAAGTTGGCTTAAAGTATAGAAAGTATAGAATTTGTTGTTTATATTACAGTATAATGAACTTTTTCAGCTGACGTACCTCAGCTTGAGGTATTTCAAGATAGTCTCAAAGTTTTAAACTAAGATCTAACCTGATGGTTTCGAAGTCTCTGCATCTTCTACAGATGTCTACAGACAGATTTGTCTAAAATAAGACAAATGTGAAATATAGTTTAAACACTGGTTTTCTACAATCATACAACTATACAAAGAAGAAAACACCAACTAAAGACTAACCAGACTCCGTGGATCAGTTACTCCAGCCAATTTTAGAAACCTCTATACACATCCTTGTATTACTCAAGTTACCACAGAGAAAATAATGCTTTAATTTACCCACAACTGTTATTCTCTCCTGAAATAAAGAGAAAGACCTCAGTAACAATGCCTGCATATTAGAAGCTTCAGCTGTGTGCTTATATATGGCTGCTTGGCCAATATTTTCAAGCACCAACAGAGTTGTCAGAGCAAATATTATACTGTTATTTCAGATTCCAAGCAATTTTGCAAGTGCCTGGGGAATTCATGTATATCCGGATAGATTTAGAACATTGATGCATATCAGGTTGTGTCCTTTTGACAAAGAGCTTAACATGCACATTCCTTACAAATGACTTGTGATGCAGAAATACTGGTTCATCTCATTAAAACTGAGTGATTTAATAATAAAACTGCAGAATGTTACCACTGTTCAGTCATCATACTGCAGAATGCTTTAACCTGTGTAACGCTAATGGTCTTCCATTTACAGCTCTACAGTAGCATATGATTGCAGCCTCACTTTCTGTTTGTGACCTTAAGCCTAGGTATCCTGAGGGTAAGTATAAATATCATCTATCCTTATACTTGAAAGGTCTCTTATTCTCCATTTTACAACCTTACTGTATTGAATTTGAAAATACAATATGTTAAGGTGAGTTTTGTAGGAAATAATCCTGACTTACATCAGGGTACAAATAGGTAGACATTCAATAGACAATAGACATCCAGATAGCCAATCAGCACATTCATAAAAATAGATACATAACTAAATATATAACGTAGAATTTTTACGTGTATTCTCACTAAGTATTAAATTTGCGAGAGAATAAAAAAAATGAGAATCTATTTGATTTTCTTATTGCTCATTGTGAAGAAGTAATTATTTTCTGTTCAATATTGCTCTAATTTAATGAAAGATGAAAGCTGGGTTAGAATTCAATCTGTTTAGTTTATATAGAAAAAGACATCTACTGAATAAGTCCATCCTATGTTTAAAGCTCCTTTCATAATCTTAGAAGCTTTCAAAGGGAGCTGTTCTTCAAAAATTAGTGTACTAAATTTGAGATGAAGAGTCTCTACCCCTAGGAGCTTTAAGAAGCACCTCATTTGGAGAGACACTGACATTAAATGATCAAACTCATCCATCCAGATTTTCTAGGAAAAATAAAGGTAAATTATTGAGTTTAAAGAAAAAGAAAGAGAAAGAAAGAAAGAGAGAAAGAAAGGAAGACAGAAAGAGGAAAGATTTTTCAGAGCATAATACTTTATCATACATACCTGTTATTGCAGGCACCAGTGATGAGTCGATACTTATTAGCTAAGCAATTGTTCGGACATTTTGGTGGCAACATATAAGGCAGACATCCAGAAATGTTAGCAATTGTAGTAAGCAGATCAGCTGATAAAAGATCTGTAAGAAAGAACCCAAATATTCTGTTGATATGTGGCTTCTATGGGAGAAAATATATTATTGCCAGCAGCAATAACAGCATTTGCTTTTCTTTCCAGGAAAGAACATTAGTTAGATGTGCTGCAGTAGGTAGTCTTAGAGACTTAGAGGAGATAAGAAGTGAAAGGGAAGAGGTATTTTTATTATCTCATGAGTAGAGAATGAAAGGGAAGCCATCCATCTATAGCTGAGACCTGAGGTGGACCTTCTCCTTTCTCTCCTTTAATCTTGTCCTCTCTGCATTCTCTTCTCTTTCCATGCATTGTGGTCACATCATTTGGCCAGTCCACATAGTTAAAATAAATGTGTAAAAAATGTTGTTCAGAAGCAGATGTATATACCAATGAACAAAATCTTGGGACTGCAAGAATGCTGAAATTTAAAGTGAGGATGGTTGACTATATAGCTATGTTCACAGTGGGAGAGGAACAGAATTATTACCCAGAATTTGAGGGCTAGGGAAAAACAGGCTGAATTTCTTTCATTCAGGGCTCCCAGTGTAAGTTCGGGCAACCTCTCTTACACACACCTGTATGTAAATACACGTAGGGCAGGTTGCAAATGAAGGAAGAGCAGCATCCTTCCTGAAACTCTTGCCTTTCAAACTGACTGTAACCCTCATGTAACGAAACAAAATAGTAGAAGCAGCAAGTGACTATTGCCCCTTCCTCTTTACTGCTTCAGGTCAACCAGTCCCACCACTTACCTGTTTTGCTCATCCAACCTTGATCTAAACTGATTTAGTCCATTAATCAAGTGAAAAATGTAAGTCAGAAACAAACAAATAAAGAAAAAAGGTTCAAGAGTCAAATCAGCTGAAAAATGTTTCACTGAGCAACTAGAATGTGTGGAAGGTAGTAGTGAGAACAGAGAGAGAATGGGTTGTTTGACCAGCTATGTAATGTTGCTATTATGCCCTAGCTACTCATGTTAAATTTGTGGGTGCAGATTCATTCACATGTTAGTTCAGGTACAAAGTCATGTTCAGAATCTAATTCCCACCGTAAGTGTTGCTTAGGTATTGATTCATATGTTTGCCTTAAAATGTTTTGTTCTTTGTTTCACAGAAAACTCTCCTTCGACATGGCAAATAAAATGCATTGGGTCTATCCAATTTCTGTGCAGATTGCTTTAGTTCTGTAAATTTATGAGTTCTGTACACCTTGTGACTTAAACATTCTGGTTCTTTTGAAACTGTACCAGTAGAAAGATCACTGTATCACTGTGAGTCTGTAAATGTATAAATATACATAGACACAAATGCAAATACCTGTAGTTCTACAAAAGTCCCATTCATTTAGTAAGCCAGATGTTTCCTCAACAAAAAGAAAAAGAAAAAAAAAAAAGAAAAAAAAAAAGAAAAAAGATAACTGTAGATCTTTGTGTTTGTGTACAACACTCTCATGCTTCGATATCTTGAAAAATATTGTCATGGTATAATATCAAGAGAGAGAATATAGATTATAAATCTCCAGCTTGCTTTAAGCGAAGGAATTAAATTTTGAAGGAAAAAAAAGAATCTGAATTTTTGGCTTTCCTGACACCAGGGACTCATTTTGAAATTAATCTTGAAGTTCATCTTGAATAACAACAAGGACTTTACTTAGATAATTATAGTTCACTGAACTTCCTTTATTACCTCCCTTTATTTCTCCATCTAACATTAAAAAACAAAAACAAACAAACAAACAAACAAAAACAAACAAACAAAACAGTTGGAATAAAATCAGAGTGATTGCAACTGCAATTAAATTAATTTTGGAAATATGAAAATATTGTCTTAAAGTGAGCTATCAGTAAGACAATCTATTTCCAGAGGTGATATATTTCACAGTGCAAGTGTCATAGAGTGACAGGAATTGTATTATTTCACTTGTAAGCTCTTTGTCTCAGAAGCACTAAACTTAAAAATATTTCACTATCAAGAAGAAGTTTGCAATAATGTGGATGTACAATATGGTCCTGAGTTCACAGGATGCCAATAGCAAAGTGCTGTTCTCCTCAACTGTAGGAACACAGCCAACTCTTCAGTAAAGAAAAATGTGAAACAGTGACTACATGGGGTGCTTTTAAGAACAGGGAGAGCCTCCTGGCCCCAGGATATTGACAAGATATCTGCCTAAAGTAAAAAAATAAAAGAAGTTACACAATTTTAATCTAAAAGACAATATTCAAAAAATCAACAGGGATTTTTACTGATGTGTTTACCAGTTGGATGCAAAGAACGCTTGTGCTTCTGGCAAATATTTTGTTTCAACACTTGAATTGACATTTCCATTCGTTCCGCTGCTTGGGAAATATCTTGACTATCTTGTTCAGGAAATTTTGAGAAGGCCAGAAGTGAGGCAGGACTTGCTATTCCATTTCCTTGACTATTTCTATAATAAAAATAAAACAATAAACCCATCAATAGGTATACTTGTCTATGGTAGGTATATTCTAAGTTTGAGGTATAACTTGATCAGAGAATGTGCTGGGAAAGAAAAATGAAAACTACATTTTTACTTTGTTTTGCAAGGAAAATTCTGGAAAGGACCCTTCTGTTCAGCTCACACAACACTATTAAAGTTTGTGTGAGGCTGTCAGGATGAAACTGGTATGCTGGACAAAGCCTGCAGCACAGAGTAGCTGAGAAGACTCATACAGAATAATCACAGTATAGAACCCCTCCTGCTGAGATATCTAAGTGAGTAGACTTCATTTTTATGTAACATTTAATATCACTGACCACCCTAATCATTGCCAATAGATTCATGACTTTCCCTGTCACCAAGGAAACAACCACAGTAGTCTAGATGCTCTGCATCTGACAATTAGAAACACGTCTCCTCTGAGAGATGGTCCAAACACCTGCCTTGTAGTGATTAGCTATAGATGGAGTTTCAGCATTTAGTTTAGCAGGAGTTAATTATATAGTTACATATGGCAATATGTATATATACATATATATGTGTATATATATGATAGTTATATGGCAATATGTTACTTAACCAGTCTGATCTTACCTTTAACTTTTAGCAGATTACATTTGATTAGACATCTTTTCAACTTAAGCGTAAGAAAAAGAGAATCATTGAACCATAGAATAGTTTGGGTTGGAAGGAACTTTAATATTACTTAGTTCCAAACCCTCTGCCAAAGGAAGGGACACCTTCCACTAGACCAAGTTGCTCAAAATCTGTCCAAATGGGCCTCAAGCACTTCCACTGATGGGGCATCCACAACTTGTCTTGGCAACGTGCTCCAGTGTCTCATCACTCTCAGAGTGAAGAATTTCTTCCTTATATCTAATTTAAATCTATCTTCTTTCATTTTAAAGCCAGTACCACTTGGCCTAGAACTATATGCCCATGTAAAATTCATTATCCAGTTTTCCTGTAGATATCCCTTAGGCACTTGTAAGGCCACCATGTGTTTTGTGCAGAACCTTCTCTTCTAAAGGCTGATTAGTCCCCTCTCTCTCAGCCTCACTACATAAGGAAATAATTTCAGCTCTTTGAACATCATGTTGCTCCTCTGGACTCTAGCAGGCTCATGTCCTCCTATCTCTGAAGGTATGGAATGTACCCTCAGCAAGTTTGCTGATGATATGAAGCTGGGAGGAGTGGCTGACACACCAAAAGGCTGTGCTGCCATTCACTGTGACCTGGACAGACTGAAGAGCAGGGAGAAGGTGAGGAACCTTAAGGGGCCTAACAAGAACAAGTGCAGAATCCTACATCTGGGGACAAAAACCTCGTGCCTCAGTACAATCTGGAGGATGACATGCTAGAAAGGGGATGAATCTTTCTCCTGTGGAGAAGGACCTGGGTGTCTTGGTGGACAACAGGATGACCATGAGTCAGCAGTGTGCCCTTGTGGCCAAGAATCACAGAATGGCCAGGGTTGGAAGGGAACACAAGGATCAGGAATCTCCAACCCCCCTGCCACAGGCAGGGCCACCAACCTCCCCATTTAATACTAGACCAGGCTGCCCAGGGCCCCATCCAGTCTGGCCTTGAACACCTCCAAGGACAGAGCATCCACAACCTCTCTGGGCAGCCTGTTCCAGTACCTCACCACTCTCTCTGTAAAGAATTTCCCCCTGACGTCCAACCTAAATCTTCCCTCCCTCAACTTAAAACCATTTCCCCCTGTCCTGCAGTTATCTACCCTTTCAAAGAGTTCATTCCCCTCCCCTCTGTAGGCTTCCTTTAGGTATTGAAAGGCTGCAGTGAGGTCAACGCTCCAAAATGCAAGCTATACATCTTCATCCAGCATCTGATACTCTGTTTCTGAAATTTCTTTCTGCCTTGAATTAATGCATTTATATAGAATTTTTTTTAGAGATTCTAAGCCAGAACAAATGCCTTAGACATTTGCTCCTGTCTGTTCTCCCATAACAGCAGCACTGTGCAGAATATAAAGGGAGTATCTTTTGTTCGTTCTCAAAATATGTACGTACATGGCTACTGTTGCTCTAAGACCAGGGTGGCACTGACTAAAATTTGATGCCAAGTGGGTTTCTGCAACTGTAACTATAACAATGGATTCAAAACATTGAGGATGATTTTGGAATTTATTATGCACATAACCTCATGGATTGCCAATTTCAGCTGGCACAGATAGGGACCAAATACAAAAAAACATATTAAGTTGGAGGTTTTTCAGTTTGTATACTTTAAAAATGCTGAAACAAGGTAGACGAACAATTCAGCAAATCATGTGATTATATTAAACAGCTGATGTGAGAAAACCTACTTGTCCAGTTCAATCACAATTCAAGGTTAAACTGAGGTCTGTGGAAAAAAAACAGTTATTTTGACTCAGACAGCTTGTAGCTCAGACCCCTAGATCAGGAATTCAGCAAACATCGGATTGGACTACAGTACATGGAATGATTGAGAGTATTCTCATTCTACCCTGAAAAAGATACCGCCTTTTCATCTCAGAACTACCTTTTCAGCCTCAGAGATAGCACTTAGCTCATCTGTATTGCACTGTAGTTTCCTTCAATTATTTGTAAGCCAAAGTAAAATGAGTTTTCACAGTGCTGTGACCTCTATAACTTCCAGAATTTCAAATATGCAGTCAGATACATTTCTTTCTTGTTTTTAGCCTTTGTGCTGACTAAAACTTTAATTCAAGTATATAGCATTCTTTGTTACAAAGGGAAAAAGCCGTAGCAGTTTTAGATTGATATGATAGAAAAGTTCAGAATTATATAACTTAAGGAGTTAAACACATTCCTTCCTCAAGATAATAATGACATTAGATAATGGTTCTGTTCTTGGTACTTTGCAAAGTGCCAAGGACTACTGTCTAAGAGGCAGGTGTTGAGCACGTATACCAGCCTGAATTAAAACAGCAAGAATTCTCTCAGTGAGCTGATTAGATCCACAAGGAACTGAATTAAATAAGAGCATGCAACAGAAATAGTTTTCACTTCTGTCAGTGTTCATTTTTAACAGTCCTACTATCCTACACCAGTTAACACAAGAGCAAATTATATTCTTATGAACAGGTTTCTAACACTGGAACTTGTGCCTCTGCACAAAACAGGAAAGCAAGTACTTTAGTATTGATACTAATACACATCATTGGATGCTCTGCTGACATTGCAAACCTTTGGCTGCTTGCAGGGTTAAATTTAAACTGCAAACTACGTAAACAGTTCACACATTGCTTTTACTAGCAATGTTCTGCCCAATAAATATTCAAAGTTAAAAAACAATTCCTGTCAGATCAAATGCTTAATTTAAGTTTTGGATTATTGATCTAATTTTCAAGTGCTGCTGTTGAAACAGGAAAGGAAAGGAAAGGGGAAGGGGAAGAAAGGAGAGAGAAGGAAAAGGAGGAGAGAGTAAAGGAAGGAAGGAGAGTAGGAGAAGGAAGAAAATCTTGTTAGCCTTTTCTGTAATATTTATTTCTCAGTATGTCTATAATTATTACTGGAGCATCTCTCCTATGAGGAAAGGCTGTGAGAGCTGGGACTCCTCAGCCTGGAGAACAGACGGCTCAAAGGGGTTCTTTCTGTAAGTACCAGTAAGGAGAGTGAAAATAGAATGGAGCCAGGTTCTTTTGATTGGTACCCAGTGCCAGTATGAGAACAAACTGGAAGATGAGAAGTTCTGTCTGAGCACCAGGAGCACTTTTGTGCTGCATGGTGATGGAGTACTGGCACAGACTGCGCAGAGACTGTGGGGTCTCCTTGGAGATCCTCGAAATCCACCTGGATGTGGTGTGGCACGCTGCTCTGGTTGTCTGTTCTTGAGAAGGAGCTGTGCTAGATGCCAACCTCAGACAGTATGTGACTGCTACTATTATAAAGGCTTTTAAAGGGACCTCTTCAAAAATAAGAACTTTGTATAATGCCATTCTTCATAGCCTATATATCCATATATCTAGTATTTTGAGTGAAGTTAAAAAGTCCAGCGATCCAGTGATTTATCTGGGGTGAATATACAGTTTCATTTTTATCAAATTTCTATTAGGAAAGCCTTCTGCTGCATACATTCTTTTATTTATTTATTTATTTATTTATTTTTACCTTTTCAGAGCATACTGTGTAGCATAATCCACCAAATTAGAAGCCTTCCGGATAGCCTCAGTAATGCAGTTATCGTCACTTTCTTCTTAACAGAAAAACAAAGCAATAACAGCAACAACAACAAAAAGCTATATATATATATTAAAATACATTTATAAACAAATAGGTTTGCAAGATTGTCATATACAATTATTCCCCAATAAAAATATCTCCATTTTTTAATGCTGTGTTTTCTGATCTTTCTGAAAAACAAGGTAAGAGTAGTAAATCAATTCTTCCATAACGTGTGAAGTGTTAGGCTTTCCTTCATTTTCTTCCAGCGTAAATCCAGCTCCATACATTGTGTAGTACCACACTTACAGGTCCATGTGAAAATGTGGTGTTATGTGTGGATTATGCTCTGTAGGCTTCATGTTTATGTTGCATAAGGCTGTTCTTGGACTGAAAGGACAAGTCTGAGCATGAGACATTCACATGATTCATTTAATGTTATTCTGATATGTTACGTTCTGAAAATTCTTTAAAAATTGAGACTGATCTTTATAGTTAACACAGACTTAGAATTTAATATTGCAAGGTTTTTAATTATCTTTAAGGGCTTTATCTCTGAGAAATATATTTTGCTTATAGTATTTTTCATCATGTGATATTGATTCAGTTTTTAATCTAGAAGAGAAGATCAATACCTGAATTCCACTCTCTCTCATTCTTTTTCATTCATACATATATTCATTTTATGTTAACTAACTTAAAATATAACCTCATTTTAAACTACCAGCAATTAATAAGGGAGCATCAAACAGAGAATCCACTATAGAAAATCAATCTGATCCTGTTTCACAGAGATTGTCCAAAATCTATTTACCATCTAAAATAATGTCTTCGATATTGGTTCAGGGGTTATTTATTTTATAGTCTGGATATCACTGTATTTATTTATATCATTTTACTTTATTTGTGATTCTACAATAACTTCTGATGAAAACATTCCTAAGATCTTTCCCTTCCAAACCATATCTAACAGTTATAAAATCAATCAAGGAAATGTAAATATTGAAAAATAATTGAAAAATAAATATTGAAAAATCCTGTTTTTTCACAATCTTTACAAATGTAAAATCAGCCTCTTGAAAATTATCCTTTCAAAATTAAATCTTGTATTTATTGTACTAGTCTACCAAACTTCACTGATTTAGACTGATCCGATGTAAAATAAATAGCTCTGGTATTTAAAAATATGGGATTTTATCACTCAAATATAGGTGCTTCTGCAGTCTAAGGTGCTCTAAAGTCCCTCCGATAACCAGGGGGTGCTAATGGGAACAGATAGATGGAGATGTGCAGCCTTGTGGGACATCAGCAGCATGCCAGCTGGCACACTGCAACATGACAACTGACTGTAGTCCAGAGTGAGTAAAGGTAGCAATTGTCACTCTGGTAGACAAATCCAACAATCATGCTTCTAAGCATTGCAGCTGCCATATGGATTCCACTAAAGAAATTAAATCACTCTTACACATATGTACATACATAACCAAGATACACTACACGTGCTGTGTTCTCCCATGTATTTGGAAGATGTATTTGGAAATAAATTGTTCATGGAATAATTCTCATGAAAGTCAGAGTATTTTGCACATTAAGAGTAAATAAATAAATAAATGATTAAACTAAATTGCTCAATGAAGTGAAATTATATTCCTGTTACTTACCAAAGAGGACATCTTTGTCTGTCTGAAGGAAAGAGAAGAAAACAGCTGTGAAGGCTATAGCTGCTGAAATTCCCAAAACAATTAACACTTTCATCTAGAAAAAAAGAGGAGAGAACTGTTTACGAAATACATACCTTCATTTTATAGATAATTATAAGCCAGATTATAACTAATTTCTTGTGCATGGTAAATTTTACCATTAAATTATATTTGAAACCAAATTTTTTGAGTATGTTATTGAAATATAAAATATACATTTTTAGAAATAATTGTATTTCCTTTTTTTTCTTTTTTTTCTTTTTTCATTTCTTATTAATTCTTTTCCCCTTTGGGAAACTTCTAGCACAAGGAGATACAACACTTTTCTTTACAGTATGATATGTTCTGACAGTATTAGCAATGCTTAGCCTACATAACAGAAACTAAGAAATATTTTACCATTTATTTTGAACTTCTGTGTTTTAATATGGTTTGATAATAATTTTGGGTTACACGCAAGATAGTGAAACTGGCCAAACTAGGAATAACAAACATCTACCAGAACTGTCTATAGTTCTGTTTATGAATAACTGTAACATCAAAGCTGTACAACAAATATATTCACACTGCAAATATGTGCTACATTTTCCATTTCAGTACACTGGTTTTCTGGTAGCTTTTACAGCAGTGCAAATACATTTATAAATTATCGAAGAAGCAATATTTTTCACATGCTACATTCTGATAATAAAGAAGACAATACATTAACACATCAACTAAACATTCAGGGTAGTAGTATTAGCCAAAGGAAGTTGATGTGAAGGCACCTCATATTTTCCACAAGTTAATATGATGAAGTTGCTCTGGAAAACGTCAAGAAAAGTTTCATAATCTGACCTTTTGTCTGCTGAGCAGATGATCTTCCACAGTCCTGTGCTTTATTGATGGCAGTAACTCTTCTGAAATATTAAAGTGAAGTACTTTCCTGGGGCCCAGCCTACTCTATCAGCTTAATGCAGTGCTACTCACTCAAGCTTTAAAAGTGCAAATGATTTCAAAAGTCTTTTTTTCGCCACAGATTTCTCACACAGTGTTAGAGCCTCACTTGTTTACCTTTTTCCTGTTAATAAGCGAACCTCTGTAGTTATTTCTGATATTAGATTTCTTTTTAAAGGAAATGCAAAGGAAATTTACTGAAGTACTTCCTGGGTACAGTTTTCATTAGTTCATTTTGTCAATAAGTTTGGAAAAGAAGGTAAATCTGTGTCGTATTTTATCTTTTCTGGTACTGACTCTTTACCAAAATGATCTTTATTTCCTCTGCTGATAGACCCTGGGTTGCCTATCAAGTTTCTTGAATTTATGTTGTATTGTTCCCTTGAGCTATTTATTTTACATTTCCAAGGCTGCTTCTTTCTATTTATACCTTTTCAGCGCCATTGTTTCTTCTAAAGTCAATATTTTAAAATCAGCTGTTTTTTTGTTGTTTTTTTTTGTTTATTTGTTTTTCATTTCCTATTTAGGCAGAGAGATCAAATTCAGACCTAGAATTGGGATTGAGACTTCCATTTCATTTTTGCTGATCTTTACAGGGAAATCACAAGGTGGAGCCAAAGATCAGTGCTTTCCTCTTTGCCATGGGTAATAAGTAGAGGCTGAGTAGCAGGAAGCATCCAGCAACTTCTGTACATCATGTACAGTGACTGAAGAAAACTCATGAACATGGGAGCAGGTTGGAAACAAAACACAAGGCTATTTTATAGCAAACTTAAGTTAAATAATATAACCATAATCCTGTTCCCTGCATGAATGAGTGAACCTGGGTGAAAAGAAAGCAGAGAGTAAAGGGAAAGGCCCTCACTGGATAAGTAGGCTTCTGCTACTTAGATGGGGGCCTTCTCCTTACACAAGAAAATGTAAAGACGACTGACTTTTAACATGGTACAGCAAAACACTGAGAAAAGCAGAAACATTCCAAACTGCTAAAAGAATAAAGAGCTTTTAACTATCTCTGTTCATATACTTCACAAGTATTGTGGATCTCATTTCTGAGAACTGCGGGACTTTCTTAACATGTAAACATGGGCCTGCTTTTCTCTGCAGTTCCAGTCAAAAATTGGAGCTTTTTTTTAAGAGATCAGAAAGATCTTCCTTAACATTTAAATTAGAATCTTAACCTTTGCTCATTTGTTACACTTGAAGTATTGGCAAGCTTTGGACTGTATTTTGGTACCAGCAGCAAATTGTCTATGAGGCAAAACATGAATGGCAACATCAACGTTGCTTCTTTTGATGAAAATATAAATACAATTTGTATCATAACTAATTTTTTAAGGAGTGTAAATATTTATCTGCCCTCTGAGTCTCAGTCACAGCTTTACTTAGAAAATATGGGAAGTCTTTATTACAGTGGATCAGTACAGATAGATGCAGATATATTCTCATTCTAATTCTAGCTCATTCAGAATCCTGTTATTATAAACTGCTAAAAGAGAATTTATTGGCTTAAGAACAACTTTTGAATCCAAAAGTCATATATTGCCTACTTGTCAGTGAAGATTAGTTGGATAAATATCTTACTGAATGAATCCCTCTTATTCTGAATCTCCTATTGTTCACCTGTCTTCAGCCTTTATTACTATGTCATACCTTTCTGTTCAGCAATGACTGCACAGATCAACTACTGTCTAAACATGAAAGACAAGTATAAAACAAGACTTCTGTTAAATACCACAGTTGAAAAAAGCAGCAGTGAATCCTAACAGCCAACAATATTAGCACTTAGGTTTTAAATTAACTAACACATTAAATTGATTGTATTTCCACAATTTGAATTTGAACACAAAGAACAGTGCTGTGCCTATTTGTGTTCTTAAAAGTTAAAGACCTACAAGGTAAATCCTTGAGCTGTTAATAAAAGAATGAATTCATTTCAAAGAAACACCCCTAAGCAACAGAATTCGGGATTATTCACAAGTACAAATTTCTGCAGGCTTACAACGTTACTCAAAATGAATATTCCATAATCAAAATATTATGCAATTTCAACTGATGTTTGATACAGGGAATAAACATATTTATTTTAACGTTAAAAGACTCCTATATTTGCACTGTAATAGCCTATTGCCTTACCAGCCTCTCTCAGGCATTATCAGTCCTTACAAGCATTAGGTTAGAATGAGAGACCTCCAAGATATATCTGGGCAGCCACAGCAACTATTTTTGATAATAGAAAACAGTATTTTTCAGCATTTAGTAGCAATCTTAGGCTCTAGCATGGTATGAAGGTGGGTGTTTAAATTGTAATAGAAAAATCAGTCTCTGATATCTCTGCTTATCAGAATTCCACAAATGCTTTTGCAAAGAGGCAAAAAGTATAACTATAAGTTGCTCCAACAGAAGCAGTTTTACCTAGGTTCCAGATTAGCATTGTTCAAGTAGTGACAATCAGCCTCATTCCAGTTAATTCAGCAAAGTGTTAAAAAGCCAAAAAAAAAAATATAAGTAGGTGAAAGAAAAGAAAATTACAAGGAGAGTTTATCAGTTTCATTGATACGTTGACTTTAGGCAACTTAGGGACTCTAAGAAAAATCTACATAGGTAAATTAGGCTTTTGTGGAGAGTCTATTCCATTCCTTGTTTCTGAACTTACAGCAAGCTTGCATATCACTGTGTGAAAACTCTGCCTTAACAAAAGAACAAATTATGATTTACGTGGAAGCATGTGGAACAGATGAGCATTATTTTAAGATATATATACTCCGAAGTTCTAAAATTCAGTGGTACGAATCACAAAAGTTTTTATTTTTAAAATGCAACAGAAAAATTATTTTTCATCTTGATAGAGCACTAATTTCATGAAATGCAGTTTCTTTCAGACCAAGCATTTTAAGGGAAACTTAATGGCAGGATTTCTAATTTCTCATAATTAATGACCTTCTTGCAGAGACCACAGAAGTATCATATAATGAAGGTGATGGCTTGGATTTAGGGATGGTGTGTAAATATATCACGTGTCATGTAGTCATAAAGCTGATCAAGTACTAACAAGGTAAATAGCACGATCTTTTGTAACTTAAAAATAATGTGGTCTTAGGAAGACAAAAACAACCACCATGAAATACAATTACTGCAGACAAGTTTTGGTATACTGCCAGTGAATGAAGGTTAGTGTGATTAGTGACAAATCCACAAGAGGATTTAAGACCCCAGAAGGAAAATTGAGAAGTGCCGGTGCTGAAAGTGATTTGTTGCTGTATTTAAAGTGCACAGAGCTGGGCAGTATTCCTGTCCTCCTTTTGTAGTGCTTTGCAGTGAGAGAAATATTCACAGAAGTCTAGATAGGAGCTTTCACATATAGATGTCTCAGGACTGAAGATCCATCAATATCACTTGGAACTTTGTCCAATGTCTTTCATCTTCTACCTCCCAACACTGAGTTACTGTGAAAATTCTAGCAGTGGCAGCACACTTTCATTTTGTACCCATCACGTGAAAGAACAAAAAGAGATGGTGTAGTAAAAGTGCTCTAGCAAAGGACAGAAATACCTATAAAAGGAAAAGAGTGGGGAATCCTGTTTGGACAAAGGCTATAATTTTGAGTGAGGAGAGAGAATGCTATACCATGAAACTTGTTTTATGTCAGATGTATGGTTCTTTGCAGTTCTTACTAGCTGCATCAGGAGTCAATATGATGGCATTAGCGCATCCTATTCTGAAGAACCTTATTGTCTCTCCACATTGTACGAAAAGCCTGAGCTTTGCTTCGCTAAATCCCTTTCCTTAGACAGTGCAGCTGTCAAATTTGTGTTATCAACATTATGAATAAGAATCCATGGGCAAAAATATTTCATTAAATTGAAATAACAGTGCTTGAACTCATTATCACACTTAAAATATTTTTTACTGTTCTGCCTTATTGAATTGCCTGGTAGGTTTACCAAGAGTGGCACTGACTTTCCAAATTTATTATTTCATTTGTAATTAATTTTTTGATAAATCAAAAGATTAAGGCAATGGTGAATATTATCACAGTAAGAAGTTTTTTTCAGGGGTGGAATTGTCAAACAGCTTGTAGAAGGAGGTATTAAAAGGAAGCAGACATTGAAAAATTAGATTTCTATTTGGTAAATGAAGCAAAAAAATATTTTCACAATATGGCCACCATCTCATTAAATAGATTGTTCAGTAAACATATCCTACATTATAAAAACATTTTATTGATTGAAAAACACACTATAAAAGTAAAAAAATACTCTTGAGCTGTTTTTAGCCAAGTTCGTATTTGCTTGAGTAAATGTGCATGCTTCTGAATAAGTCTCTAGTTTTTTTTGTTGGTCTGTCACAAATCAGGAAAGTAAATGATCTGCAGAAGTTCAACTAAACATTCTCCACAAATTAAGAGGTCACACCACTCTGGGACATTTAGTGTTCAAGTGTATCTTATGAATGTGTAATATAAACATCTTGGCTATCTGACGTCATGACAAGGTTCCACTGAACTTGAGCTGTTGATTTTAACGTACTGCTGAGTTTGAAGTATTCTGAAGCTTAATAAATTATGTTTTAGAAAAGTCTCAGGCTGAAAAAACAAAAAAAACACACAACCAACAAGCAGTGAATACTAAAGCCATAGCTTCAGTATACACAGGAAAAATGAACATGACAAATATTGGGCACTCAGCATGAAATATTAATTAATGGCAAGAATGAAAATCATCCTATTTAAATGAATATTAAAAAGAATCAAAGATTAAACAAAGAATGGTTCAAATAGTTGAAGAGATGACAGAACCAATGCCTATATGTACATGCAATAGGATGTAGGTCTACACACAAATTACATGGAAATAGTCACAGTAAAATTACTCATTTTTCACTAAGGTATCCATCACCTAAATGAGGCAAAAAATAATGAGACACACTGTGTTAGACTCATAAACCCAGCTACTCCTCCTATTTTATCTTCTAGTTTAACGTAAAGTTGGTAGCAGCACGTGGACTGGTATTTATTATGGGCAACCTGAGACAAAATGGCAGATCAGCTGAAATCTGCACATGGGTATATTGCCATAAATCACCTGGACATTTTTGCATACTGCTATGTGCAGCTGGAAAACATTTTTTTTTTTTCTAAAAACATATACCATATTTTTTCTTTGTCATTTAATCCTGAAGCTCTCTTCGCAAAACGAATCTGTGCCCTAGTCAGCTGAATGGTATTTAACAGCAGTACTATTTGCCTCCTGAGAGGATCATAGATGCCCTCAGAAGTAACTAAATGTGTAAATGAGAAATAAACACTCTGTAGAAATGTAGTTTGATGGGAAGCAACACTTCCAGGTGTTATTAGCATAGTCTTAAAGTAAGTATGCCACAGTATAACTTGTACTGTACTATATTTCAGCATCTAGATATTCTTTAGATCTTTTTCCTGGTTTTCAGTAATACCATCAAGGATCAAAGAGCTTCTTATTATCTAAAAGACATGGGTGTCTTTCACTGGTAAATGCTACCAACGTCATGTAGAGGAGTTTGTACATCAACAGTGGAGTCTCTGGTAGTGAAAGCTACTACTGCTGAATTAAATGCACCTGGAACACTATATAGACTTCACCTGTGCTAGTGGAACTCCCCAATCAGGAGATATGTATCTAAATGGCCTGTAACAAACCTTACTAATTCCTCAGGTATGCCGATAGGCTGTTTAATGTGTGCAAGAAAAAACTGTACCAGAGATGATTTTCACAATTATACCACGGAGATATGCAGATTTTCCTCTGAAGATTCCCTGCTAAAGTTTAATTTACTATCACTGAAGTAAGAAAAGGATCTTCCATAGGGAAACAAGTTGGGAATCAATCAATCTCTTTATTCAGTTTTTCAGTATGATTGAATGCCTTGGAAGACAGAAGTATCTCAGACTCCTCCTTGTGTGGTAGAATATACCATTATAACATTCCCCAACTTTCCTGATGCTCTCTAAGACAAAATGAGCTTTTTGGAACTCTAATGGGAGTACATGGTTAATCAGTTCCAGTTGGGTATTCATCCATAAATAAGGACACATCGGATGATAGGACCAGGAGTTAGTTGTTAATGTGACAAAGATAATGAAGTACCTTTGAAGAACCCTCAGACAGAGGAAAAAATACTAAGCAGAACCTGAAGTCCTCAAACAGATGATTATAATCTTCATACATCATTTAAAACCAAATAATATTATGACACCAAGTAATTTTTCTTCATATACACAAATCTAGAAATGATGTTCTGTTTTTTGTCCCCAATGCACAAAGAAGTTTATGTGATAGAATCATAGAAGTGCCTGGGTTGAAAAGGACTACAATGGTCATCTAGTTTCAACCCCCCTGCTATGTGCAGGGTTGCCAACCACCAGCCCAGGCTGCCCAGAGCCACGTCCAGCCTGGCCTCAAATGCCTCCAGGGATGGGGCATCCACAACCTCCTTGGGCAACCTGTTCCAGTGCATCACCAGCCTCCAAGTGAAAACCTTCCTCCTAATATGTAACCTAAACCTCCCCGTCTCAGTTTAAAACTATTCCCCCCTGTTCTATTATGACTATCCACTCTCATAAACAGCTGTTCCCCCTCCTGTTCATATGCTCCCTTCAAGTTCTGGAAGGCCAAAATGAGGTCTCACAAGAGCTTTCTCTTTTTCAATCTAGACAAGCCCAGTTCCCTCAACCTTTCCTCATAGGAGAGGTGTTCCAGCCCTTTGATCATCTTAGTGGCCTTCCCCTAACCCACTCCAAGAGTTCCACATCCTTCCTGTACTGGGGGACCCAGGCCTGGACGCAGTACTCCAGATGGGGCCTCAGAAGAGCTGAGCAGAAAGGGACAATCACCTCCCTCTCCCTGCTGGCCACCCCCCTCCCCCCTTGGCCTTCCGAGCTGCAAGCACACACTGCTGCCTCATGGCCAGCTCTTCATCCACCAGGATCCTCAAGTCCTTCTCTGCAGGGCTGCTCTCAAGGAGATCTCCTCCCAGTTTGTATAAATACCTGGGATTGCCCCAACCCAAGTGCAACACCCTGCACTTGGCTTTATTGAATCTCATTAGGTTTTCATGGGCCCACCTCTCCAGCCTGTCCAGGTCCCTCTGGATGGCTTCCCTTCCAAAAATATCGACTGCACCACACAGTTTGGTGTCATCTGCAAACTTGCTGAGGGTGCACTTGATGCCATTTTATCTGTCATTGATGAAGATATTGAAGAGCACTGGTCCCAACACCAACCACCACTTCTGAAAGGTGAGAAGGGCCCCATAAGTGAAAGTAAAAAGGCAAGAAGTCTTCACAGTGACTGAGAATAAGGGGGGGAGGGGGGGGGGGGGGGGGGTAAAGTGGAATAGTTAGAGAAAGTTTATAGAAGAAAGAATGTAGAGCTTGTTAGAAAATAAGGGATGGCAAACACTGGGTCTGGAATAGTGAAGGGAATGAATGCCATACCAATAAGGTTTGAGAACAGCCCGAAGACATTTGGCAGGGAGGTGATTAGATATTCACGGGGCAAGAAGAAACCAGTCTGGGGGGATGCCCCCCTGAAAGGTCAGAAGTTTAGAGCAAGAAAGGTCAGAAGCCTTTGCAAAAAAGACAAGTCTTCATCCCACAACCCACTACACATGCACAAGAGGGGAGGGTCTGCATGCTAATGAACTCTCAGGGGTATAATGAATATGTATCCAAATTCCAGGAAAACTATTGCTTATGTATTAGTTTGGCCTATATCTGTAGCACGATTTTCTCTGATAGTGTGCAAGTTAAGAAGAACGATCCCCCTTGCACCCAGTGTCTGCACAGCACTGAATAAACCATACCTGCTTTGTAATCTTACTTGGGTTACAGGGTTTGGTTCTGCACGTCACTACTGTTCATCCTCTACTTTTGTTCAGCTGCTGTATATTGTTATTCAATAACTGTGACAGTAAGTACTTGAATTTACATCAGTAAAATTAAAAAAAAAAACCTGTCATCGCATTTGCATGCTGATGCAGATCCAACATAAGAATACAGGGTACAAATAACTTGTGACCTGGTGGAGTCAATGCACGTTCTCACAGGTTATTTATTCTCAAGTCTAGCTGTAACAGATAAACACAGCAGTCTCACGGCCTCCAACAGAAAGGTATTTGTAGCTACCCCTGCACAAGGAAAAGCAGTGGAGAAGAAAGGAAGATGCTGATGAGTGTAGATCTCATATTAGTCAGAAAACTAGTCACCAGAAGAGCATGCCCTGGATTGCCTTGAATTGCCTGTTTTTCTTGATACCTCATTTGAGACAAACAGCTTTATTTGCTGAGGCAGTGAATGCATCTGCCTTATCAATAAGTTGATTTTTATGCAAGTTTGTCATCATTTTTTTGGATGTAAAGTATTCCACTGCTATATCAGCGCTATATCAATATGATCAAATTTATTGCAGCCCAGGAAACTCATCTGGGGTAATGTGATGTACTTTCTCTGACAAATAGAGACATTAGCACAGGCTGGGAAAAGCAGAAACAAACAGGTTAAAGGGAGGTAAAAGGTAGCAAAGGCAGAAAGCGTATCTTTTAAAGTGGGAACACATGAGAAGTGGCAATAGTAATGGGCAGGAAAAGGCATAACATTCCTGGAAGTCTGCCTGTGCCAGTAGCAGTAATTGTACGGCAGAAGAAAGCTGCCAGCAGCACTGTTCGTTTCCTGTGCAACAGGCAGGCTGTGGTACATATAACTAGCAAACAGATGGCAAGAGCCCCATGAGAAATGGAGTTCATGATGACTTTTGCACTCCACTGTTTGTACCATAACATTCTTTTGAAAATAGTGCACGTGCCAGGTCTGGTAATGGTTTAACAGATGCTTCATCTTGGTTTCTGGACAGCAGACAGGAAAGTTGCCCTGAGAGCCAGGAAGGAGACAAACATGCAGCTATGAATGTTCCAGCATGTACAACTTTAATACATATACCATTTTGCCTCTAAAATGCCATGGGCCTATATATCCCTGTGCATGTTCTGTTTCCCCCCCCCCCCCCCCCAAGTTTCTTCTGTGCAGAAAACATTGGCATCTCTCTTCAATCTCTCTTCATGAGAACTCACAGGAACTTCATGAATCTCATTTTACAGTGAAGTGAATGCTTAGCTCAATTATTGGACTGAAGAATTTAGTTTCAACACTGGAAGGCCAAACAGGCACAGTAGCACAGTCCACTTTATTATGGGACATCTTGCAGAAATGTGAAGAGCCCTGAATCAAAAGTATTAGAAGTAAATATGTTTCTGTACTAGAACTAGTACTAGTTCTAGAAGTATTGTTTCTGGCTGGCATCGTGGTTTTTTGTGTCTATCAACTCTAACAGCTTTCAGGAGTAACCAGCTTCTCAAAGGATGAAATAGTTAAGAATTATCAAAGGACATCTATTCATAAGCATTTTAATATGCTTAAATACAATACTTCTGTAAAAATGAAATGTTGGCCTGCTATTTTAATCTGCTTCCCTCATCCATGTTAACTTGCGCCATGTGTATAAGCCGTTATGTTCAGGAGACTCAGCTATCCTTGCATATGTGACAAGTTACTCTGAGGCTCAGCTATCCTTGAACACATGACAAGTCACTCTGATCGATTTTCCACAGTATTTTTCATTCAGTTCTCCAATTAATATTTTTCTTTTCCACACTTGTGTTACCTCTAACTCATTCATCGCCTGAAGTTTCACTTTGTCTCCATGTTCTTCACATTGGCCAATGCTTTAGGTACTGCTCTCACTCTCAGTCAGAGGCACAGGCATTTGCCATTCTTCTGGGGCAGGACACTGTCTTCTCAGGCCTCCCTCCATTTTTAACCTCTGTCATTGCTTTTAGATCTCTTTTGCTGACCCCACACATCTATTTCTCCTTCACCAGTCCTTTCTCATGCCCCCATCCATAACCTAATCTGACTTTATCTCTTATTTTCCCCTCACATTCTTTTTTCTTACTCTGCTTATTTTGTTCCACTTATTTTGTTCTTATTTTGTTTCTGTCTCCTTTAACTATCACTTAACCATTCTCCTGATTTCAACCATAATTTTAGATCATATAGAGATGCTTTAAAAATATGAAGAGGCAATACTTTATGCTAGTAAGAAAAAAAAAAAAAAAAAGAAAAGAAAAAGAGATACTCTTAATGTAAAACCCTTGGATTAGGAAGTATTTCTGACTAACTCAGACTGGTGTAGGCCTGCAGAAATAACCTGGGGATACCGGTGGGTTGGAAACTACCTAGCATGAGACCACAAAACGTTTGTTCTTCAAGTCTGTGCTTGTTACAGGTCCTTAGTTAAGATCTGTTACTCCTGTGCTGGGTAGGTGTAATACTAAGGCAGGATGGAAAACATTGTGATAACAGTGTGGTGGCAAAGTCTTCAGCTGTAACAAATGAGAACAAGCCCAAGTGCAGCAGCCCATAGAAATGAAGGAAAAAAAAAAAGCTACTTACCTCCCAAAGGATACAGATAGGCAGGAATCTCCAGCAAGAGATACCCTCGCTGCCACTACCAACCCTTAAACGAGTTCTGGGAAGAGGTGGATCCTGGCTGACCTTCTGATCACTCAGCTGCATTGCATGCACCTGACTCCCCTGGGTTGGTCCTGCCTTCCCACCAGGTGCTTCATCACTGCTTCAGGCTGTGAGTTAGCATTTCCAATACAGTAGGAAACAAGTATTTCCAGCAATGGGAGTTTCAGAGATGGTACAGATACCAAATAAGTAGTCTTAAACTCTTCTAGCTCTACTTTTAATATAATCTTGTGAAGTTTCTCCTTTGGATGCACTAAAGCTGCACCTGAATCATTAAACAAGGCTGCATAGGAACAGCAAAGTACAGCTTTAAGAAAAAAGAAGAGCTCCTCTTAACTTAGTTAAAAACTAACCTACCCCATTTTCTGCCAGCTGCAACACTATCAGTTCTGAGTTCATGGACTGAAGCAAAGACTGAATGTGACCTACCTTCAAAGAAGTGAACTGCGCAAAGAATAGCTCCTTTTTTGGGGGGAGGGGGGAAATTGGGAAGTTTAAAACTAGCAGCAATCAGCATTAAAAAAAAAAAAAAAAAAGAAGAGAAAAATAAATGTTATTACTCTGAAATTAGCCACTGTCTAAACACTCCAGCTGCAGTAGAAATAAAAATATTTTTTCCCAATTTAGCAGGAAGTTTCTTCTCTTTTGGACTGTACATAGTATGAAATAATTCAGCTCTGTAGTTCCAAGCATGAAAGAAAACAAAGCAGCTTAAATAGTTAATATAATGTAGTGCAAAGCAATTACATCTATTGCCTTGAAAAGCAAAATTTACTACCACAGGGAACTGAAAAAGTTCAGTATGTCAATATGTCACAGTAAAACACAATATAAACTGCATGTAAATCAGGCTTTCCTTTCAGCTCTGCATTCTGTGTCACAGAGCTATTGGATGGAGAATGGATGATTCCTTTGGACTGGAGCTCAGGACTACACCTCCCCAGCTGAGAGCCCTGATTGCTAGGTTATACAGTGCTTCATCAGGAAGCTAAGAAATACTGCCTCTTGAGATGCAGTAGGCATCTGCCACATTGCATCCAGGGCCTTGGGAATATGTTGAAGCAACAAAGAGAGGTTGCTTAAAAAAAAAAGTGCATTCTCTTCCTATCTGCTCTCCCTCAGCTGTGCTTCGTGCAGTAATGCTGCCCAAAGCCTGGCATTCTAATAGTCCCTCTTTTGGAGCTCACTGGAGCTGCAATCCAGGCTGTGAGCCACGAGGTAGGCAACTATCTTGGTGCTTCTTCCAAGGAAGCAGCCCTCAGCAGAGAAGGTAGGTAGGTATATTGGAGTACTTCAATCATGACTAAGAGATTTTGAACGTTTTATCTCCATATAGTTTGTCATTGATATTAATAAAGAAAGAAAGCTTGCCTCCATTACTAGCACACACTGTTTTCCTTTTAGTTTCAAAGTAATATTTATTTTTCATTCAGAATGTACTATTTTCTTGAAATGCTGTTATTCCTTTAGGAAGAATGTTGCTCTACAACTAGCAGCACAAAAGGTCAATGATTCCACTGTTAACAATATTAATATCCCCTGTGTGGTGGTAAAGGAAGAAAACTAGAAAAAAAAAAAGTTTATAAAACACTTCTGAAGTTCTTTTGTCAAAAATCTGCTCTGTAGTGTCAACAGTGATTCTAATGCACTGAATATTTTTAGTATAATTCTTTTGTGTTGGATGGGTGCAAAATTTTTTATGTTAGGGCAGCAAGCAACAAGTATAAAAGAAATCCAAAATAAAGATGAGAATTCTGCTAAGATTTGAAAGCTGTTGACATGTTGCTGTTTAGTACCATTGGGTTCAGGACTTCACTGCTGACCTCTTACTGAAAAAATACAATATATATTGTGGCCATGATGCCTCAGCAAATCTGAAATGTAGGTTTAAACCATGGGTATCCAAACTTTGCCTTGCCTGGGCCAAAATGAGTGGAGTGGTCTTGGGCTGCACATTAAATAGATAATATAGTTAATATATATAAGTAACAGCTTCTTTTAATCTTTTGTATTTTTTATTGTAAACATAAAACTAAAAGAACAACAAAATCATAAAACTAGCAAGTTGGACACATATGGATTAAACCATGGGAAGTGGGAGGGTTTTGGATTCCTTATAGACCATGCCAAAACCTGACTCTTCGTTGTTGTGCATCCCTCCCTCCATACTTCGATCTCCCCTGCCAAAACTGCTCTTCGTGGCTGGTAGAAACTGAAGAAAATCCTGTCTGGTTGATCAGGAGAAGGACTTCTTGGTGAATCATGGATCGTACACACAGCCTATGTCAAAGAAACCAGGCTAATCCAATATGATTTATTAAATTAAAAGTGATGTGACCTAGTCCTTTGCTGATCCAATTACAAAACTTACCTTTCATGAAACCCACCAAATTACTGATGATATATAAATGTATAGTAACCACTAACAAATTCCTTCTATTTATTTATAAATGACAAAAAGTCATGATGATCAATAAATTATTTATTCAAAAACAACTATACAAAATAACACTTTTGGAGTTCAACACTTTTACATTTTTTTTTTAAGTGTGTCTCTTCATTGCTACAATATTTGGTTTACTAATTTATACTGTACATTCATAATCTGTAAAAAAAATAATTTGTGAGTATTTTCCCAGTTGGATGTTAGTAACATTTACAGGGAGCACAGATTCCATTATAGAAATCACTTCTGAAGTGTGTACATATACAAACTATTCATAACCAGAAGACAGCACTGCGACAATAGCAAGAGTATCACTAGAAAGTGGAATTACAGTATACTGTACGACAATAGGTTCTCTTATAAAAGATTATGTAAAAGTGCAAAATATATACACCCTGCCTTTATATTACTTCCTAGTTTAATCTTTAATACTTATTAAATCTTGTTCTGACATCCTGAAATGAAGAAAAAATTACAGTAATTTTACACTATGTACTACAATCATGCACATGTTGCAAGACTGCATTAAAAAAAAAAAAAAGACAAAGCAAAGCTTCACACACAAAAATACCTTTTTTAAAAAATTACCACGTAAAACATAACAATTCATATTATGAATATAACTTCAGATGTGAAATATTATGAATGATTATTTTTTTTATCTGTCAGTTATAGGATTGTGAATAGTTCCATGTGCAATCCACAAAGATTATCAAATTTACTTTATCATTTTGTTCTGCGGTATTTTGGCCCTCAATTCTTTCCAGTACACTGGAAAGAAATACACAATTTGCAGATAGTAAAAAAAACAAACAAACACATTTAATTGCCACATAGCCAATATGAATGTCATTTGAACAGTCCCTATGTGCCCATTTAGAATGCTAATATACATTAGGTTAGGCTCTGTTATGATCTGTTAAATATTTTAATATACTTTAAGGACAGAGCTAGCGTACTTTGAGGAAATGCTTAATAATATATGGTTGTTGCTTGTCATAAGTATACTTTAAAAAATATTTTTCTTAAAAAAGAACCTGTGCATTTATGTCATGTAAAGTTTAGAACAGAACAGAATCATCTTGTGTTGATGATCTGGTGTAGCTCACTTCAATTTTTTTTTCCTGTACCAGAGAATTCAATACACTTGATCTTTTAAAATTTATGTTTTATTTATTATGTTTTATTTTATTTAATTTATTTCCTGGAGGATGATCTTTCCTTTTCAGCAAGGAAAGATCTACAGGCTGGATGTGAGAATGAATGGCAGTTGAGGGAGGAAACTTGAATATTTATTGTAACTTACTACTAGACACTGCAGTTGTAGGTAATTCCAATGATGGCCAGTAATTTTCAAATGCATTTGTCTGGAAGTGGTTATAGAAATTTCCTAACAAGTGTCCAAGATATTAACATCTTTGACTGTGAAAAAAAGAAGGCATTCAAAATAATATCTGTAGCACACACATTTTTCAATGAAGAATAGTATGCACAATCAGCCTGTTGAATGGGGTCCTGAGCAACCTGGTCTAGTACCAGATCTGGAGGTTCTGATACAAATGGTGCTCCTCACCCACAGTGAACAAATTTATTGTGGTATTTGAGTGATATTTGAGATAGAAACTCTTGGAAATATGCAGGAATGCTGTTAGTACAATTTTCAGGGGCTTTTCTTAGATAAAGAGAAGTCATTTAGTTTTCCCCTGCATTTACTAACCACTTTCACAAAGAATAATGTCATCTCCAGTTTTTTACAGTTAAGTGAAACCTGAGCACACTGAGAACTTTAAATTCCTTTAATTTAAAATCATCAGTGATTTATCGCGTAATCCGTTAGTCATGGTTACATTGAAACTGGACTAATACTGGATGAAGATACTATGAAAAATGCAGGAATATTGAGTTAAAATGAAACACAGATCTTTCTGCTGAAAATTTCATTCATTTTCTTGGATTTTCCAGTAGTAATAAAGGCAAAAACATTATAATTTTTTTTTTTCTCTTTAAATAATCAATGTCTTATGTACTTTAGATAGTGTCAACTTTAAGGAAAATTTTAAAATAAATGGCATTTTGTATGTCAATGCAAAAAGAATTGGACAAACAGGAGAATCCACCACCTCTCATTTATTGTACTTCTCTCGCTATCAGAAAATGTATATGTGGCTAAACTCCTACCTCCTTCTGTCTCTGAGAGATTTAGGTATTTAAAAGTATTGGCTCAAAATGCAAAAATCAGGATAAACTGTTTAACAGAATATAATTTTTGGTATATAGGTGAAATGGATGAAAGGCACTAGACCAAATAAACAAACCCAAAACACAATAGGTAAACAACACTACAATCACTAACAAAAGCCAAGGATGCTGACATAGGTGAACAAATAGAGCAAACAGCAAAAATAGAACTAGTGAATATGCATTGGCCGCAGGGTGAGTAAATGCGGAAGGCTGAGTTGGGAAAGCTTGCAGTGACCACCAGGGATCCAGCCTCTTGGAGAATGTAATTTTGCTTGCTTGGGGAACGCTAATAATGTCTCCCCAAATGGATGGATGATATTACAACCTGGGTAGCTGGATAATGAGGTATACATTTACATGCTTTAAGAAAGTACTTACATTTGCAATGTCTCTCACTAACACAACAAGTATTTTAAAAAGCACCAAAGATTTCACTTTCTCTGACAGGTCTGCTGTTATTGAATAATTGAGCAGTATTTCTTCTCATGCTATGTAGGGGACTGCTGTGTAATTCTCTTTTTCTGCTCTTTACATTTTTTGTGATTGTCTACTCTCCATACTCTGGCAAGCTTAGCAGTGCCTCAGAACACACTCAGCATATGCCCAGGCACCTGGATGCATCAGCTCCAGTGGAGCTCAGCAGCTTGCATTTTTTCTGTTTATTTTGTGTCTCTTTCATTTAAGATAATCCTTTTACAGTTCAAATATCATTTTCTTTTCCATCATTGAATTCATATTAAAAAAACTTCAAAGCATAAGTGATCTTTATGGGACAGATTATGGGACAGCTCTTTATTATGAACATTTAAAGCATCTATAGCACACACACTCACCAAAAAAAAAAAAAAAAAAAAAAAAGTGCTTCAACATAAATATATCACTCTGTGTACAAGTTCAAGTCAGAAGTATCTATGCATGCTTTCACAGAGCTTTGTGTACTACTAACAAGTGTCTCATGAATGTATTTGTCTCATTTACACAATGGAATTACTTAGGTTTTAACTGTAATCACATGCATTTATGTGATAAATCACATAAATATTAAATGCTTGAAACTAAATGGCGTGCCATTCAAGATGAAGTGAATTTATCTCTCACAACCAGCCTAATTTTTCTTGATCACCTTAGGCAAAAAAAACCCTGCAAATTTACACTACCCAAGGTTGGCTATAATTCCATAACTCCTCTGTGTGATTAGGCACCATTCTCAAACTGGAAAAAAAAAAAAAAAGGTGATTGTGGTGATCATAACTGTGACAAGCTGAGGAAGCACAGCTAAAACTGTGGAATGATACAGAAGCAAGACAATTAGAGAACACAAAGCAGAGAATTAGACATCTCTCACTTCTAGTACCTCCTGACAGTGAATTACTTGAGAAACATACCATTGTTTCCTATATTTAAACACAATTTCTGGTCTCCATGGTCTCCATTCCTTTCTTACCTGCACTCCCTCTCCAGGAAGTCTATAATAAGTTATTGACAAACTCAGTGTTTTACTGAATAACCTGAAGAACAAGATGCTACAGAAAAATACATCAGAGAAAAGGTCTCTCCTGCAGAAGGTCTGTGCTTTAATGTAACACATCTATCGCCACCAATATTGTTTGTGCTACATGAAGCACTGAATATGTCACTGTGCCTTTTCCACTTCAAATGATCTGTTCATCAAACCATTTCCTGCTCAGCCCAAGCTTAGCCTGCCACAACTTACATTTGTGCAGGGACAATTGAATCTGCCCTTTAGAGCTATTACAGTGACATCGTTTCCTATTCCTCACTGAATTTTAGCAGAACACTATTTACTGAAGTGATTTATTTCATGACAGAGAACGAGGGGCTCGGCAGCCTGCAGAGCACCTTTTACTGCTGGAAACTGAAAGGCCTCTGTGCATGCAGGAGGCCGCAGCTGAGTTTGCAATTGTGGTTACTCTGCATACTTTCACAAAGACATTTAGCACGAACTTAAAGAAAGAAGCTTCAATCAGTGATGCAACTGATCAGTCAGCTGCATCAAATGACCTTTCATATTTGAAAATGTTACGCTATTACAGTTTAAAGGCTGATTTTCCTATTCTGCAAAATATGCTGCAATGAGTGCAAAACAAATGAGTTAATTTGATACAATTTAGGAAAAAACGGACAGCTCTTTAATAGAGTTTTCAATTGCAAAAACTTTTAATGCAGATACTCATGTTTGCTTTTCTTACTCTAAGAGTACTTTGCAGAAATTTCTTTGTTTCAAAGAATCATAATAGTTGTAAGGGACCTCTGGAGATCAAAAACATATTCTTAACTTTGTTTCAAACCCACCCCTGAAGCACTTTTCGGTTAATCTATTTGACCCCAGAAGTCAAAGGATAGATTCACTGATAAACAAACAGGTAATCAGCCTATTATAGCCTAATGACTTCCACTCATCAGTTTAGGCACAGCAATCATCTCCAAGTATACTCCTAGCCCATTGCAACATGAAACATGCCCAGCAAACAACTGCAAAGGTCAAGGAATATGAAGTGAGTGTCTGAGTAGATGGCTGTGTATTCAGCAATTTTAATTATTAGACTTGTGTTGGTAAATCTAAATAATGAGAACTAATTAGAAAGGTGAGATTTTTTTTCTCACTTCAAGACCTGCTCATAGCAAGGGAGGAGTTATGGATTCAGATTACTCCGAATGAACCCCTGTGGATGTTTTGCAGCCTGGTCTGCTACAGCCTTTGTATCCTTTTTTTTGTGAGCACCATCATGTCCGTGTTTTTCGCTAGTTGGAGGCTGTTCTCTGTTAGGAAATCTTACAGTCTGCAAACACACTGAAGATAGCACACAGAGAATGCAGGTGTGCCATACTCTTAAGTGTTAAGTCCAGCTTTTTAAATCTTCTATAATAGGTCTGTCTATTAATTTAAGTGCTGAATCATTGGGAAAATTCTTACTCAGTATTTGATCCTGGACCTTTGCATTTCTAGGTTTTGAAAATCTTAATTGGACTCAAAATTGTAGTTCTTATATGATTTGGGTAAATTCTTAATATGATGAAGTCCTTATATTTCCAGTACTGGGATATTCTGTCTTTTCTGTGTAAAATATTCCTTGTATTTGCAGTATTTGATGAAACATCAATTCTCTCAGTTTCAATTTTACTTTGGGTTCAAACTAGTTAAAATATGTCTGCAAGCACTCTTGGCAATTTTCAAGGTCTGAGGTGTCAAAGAATTGTGAATACTGAGCTGCCCTATGTAAACACTTGTAGCTCTTTTTTTCATACAGTTTGAACTCCAAGCATCTGAATTTGGAGCAGATGTTTTCATGCCAGAGACATAACCAGTTCAATTTATCTTCTAGAAAAAGCTGCTTTTGCTTTGAAAATCAAGTTGAAAGAAGGAAGGTAGGAATATGAAGAGCAGGATCCAGCATAACATTAAAAAATTCAAAATCTGAGTCTTTTATTTCTGTCAACAAAAATTAAAAAAAATGTAGTGAAACAAACAAACTAACTAACAAAAAAATCAAGGAAGCAAATTATTTTAGAACAACTCCAGAGAGTTTCTCCAAGCTGTTGAAGTTTTTTTTTTCATATCAAGACATGGGAATCTAAATAGAAAAGAACAAAGGTTGATTGATTTCTTTGGAAAGAGGTATAACAAATGAACACAACATACAATCTTTCAGAAAAATGACCAGAAAAAAAAAAAAAAAAAAAAGTGAAATGGTGTGATAAATTAAAGAGAAATGTGTAATGCAGATAAATATGACAAAAAAAAAAAAAAAGCAATTCATTGGTAAGCGATAAGGAAAGCTGGGATCCATTATTATTCAGTTTTATATACATGTGTTTTCAGATAAAATACTTTTGCAAGTAGTTTGAAAAGTTGTACAGCACAGCTGTGGATGGTAGAAAAAATATTGTGCTTATTATAAAATAATATTGAAAACAATAATAAAAAACATCTGAACCTCATCTATTTGCTCATATAGGAAATAAATATCGGTTGCATCAGATGAAGAGAGTAGTTCTTTTGAAGGCAAACGAGATAAGCAATTCTGAGTACAAGAAACCACATGATGATGGTTGGCAAAGCTATTTAGCTAGGGAAAGCAAAAATCCAGGAAAACTACATGCCTTTTAGCAAGATTAAGAATAATCATAAGAGGGCATGCCTTCAAATGGATTTACTGCTGATGAAAAGGTAGCTACTGGTGAGCGCTGTATACTAATTATAAAGGAAAAAAAGTTCTACTCATCCTAGAATATACCAGACAAGAAAGGAGCATTGTGCAAGAGTTTCCAAGAGAAAAACCCATAGAAGTTCTACAAATAAATCTTTTTAAAAAAATTCATAAAGGAAATTGTTCCATAAAAGGAAAAGAGAATTCTCATTTACATCCTTTTCATATGAGCTCCCACAAACTATGAGTTATGTGGTTGTTTTACGATTGCAATTGCAATTTTTCCTCTCCACGATATAAAACAGTGTTTAAGAAATGTGTTAAGAGAAATGTATTAAAATGAAATGCAAAAAAATCTTAAATGAATAGAAATAGTTTATGTGGCAAGAGAAGACAATTACCAGTATTTGACTTTATAGAAAATTACTTCTTTTGGATGAAAAAGATTTTGATTAAAAAAAAAAAGAAAGAATGTTTTGCAGTCTTTTTAAAACTAAAGATCTAAAACAAATTCAAGGAGTTAAATAGCAGGGTAAGGTAATTCTGTATAATGATGGTAAATTCAGAATTTGGGACTGCCATAAGACAGTATTCTCTCCTACAGTTTAGAGTAGTATACAGTAAATTAATATTTTGAACCCCTCAGTGCCTTGATCCAAATAAAGGTGAAGGGCAAATGAAGTATGAAACATTTTTTGATCCAATTCTGCTTCCTTCCACCTTGCTATGAATATTTTAGTGATGGAGGGAAATAAATCCATAATAATGCTAAAAATGATGATAAAAACATAATTTGCTGCCATGAAGAACTAACGCCCAGAAGTGGTTTTGACATTCAGACCTGCAGATGTTTTAAAGTTACTACATTTCCTATTTTTCCCTAAGTGCATTTATTTTTCATTTGAGGACTAAGAAAGGTCAAGTACATACAGAATACCAAGATGCAAAGTGTGTTACTAAGCTCTCGGACTTTTGTGGTAGTCACCGTGGTTTTAATAATAGACATTTGAGGAAAAACACTACCTTTACTCCAAAATCTCTTCTTTGCAGTACTGGCTAAAGTAAGAACACAAGTCAAATGCAAACCATGTACTTCCAAAGTCTTGGTGTGAAAAGCTTAAAGAATGTTTTTTTTTCCTCCTGTTTCATCCAACAACAAAATAATCTTCCTACACATATTGGTTCAGTAAGGATTTCTACTTTAAAACAGGGAAAATTTTATCCCTAAAGCCAATTAAATATTCTCATTAAATCTGCTGGGGAATTTTTTGTCCAGCTTCTCTGCAATAAGAAAACAGTGAGCTGATAATGTAATCTGCTTATGGATAATTTAGGATATACTTAAAGGCAGTAATTTAGCTCAGTTCTGACTGCTAATTGAACAAAGGGCTTAAATACACAATTATATATATATATATATATATTACGAGTAGCTTGATGTTACAAGAGCCAATATATCCCATGGGATATAGAACTAGTCTACAAATTAGCACATTTTTTACTGCCTCATTTTAGAAATATTTTATACTAAGCACTAGGTAGTAAGTGCTGGTTGGAAAAACAGGCTCTTTTTTTTTAAAATTTTTTTTTTATCTCTTCCCTCCCCACTGCTCCCTGCCTCCTTGGCTGGTTGATGGAGAAAGATGAATACCTTTTCAGAACATGATTCAATCTGCTGGTTTTAGGCCTTCTGAGCAAGTGGGAGGAAAGCACTCCTCACCACTTCCAGTTTCTCTCCAGTGATTACAGAGTTGAGATCAGCTGATCAATAGAGATTAGATAACTAATTTCTAAACAAATTAATGTAAATAAACATTGAGTGTGATGTTTCTACCATATTCGAAGAATGTAAGAATCTGGAGGCTTCCTACGCTATAAATATGACAAATGATATTCCAAGAACAGTTTGTAACTGAGAGAGAAAAATAAAATCGTTTTTGCATTTAAGCTTTCCCTGTTTGGTATTCTGGAAATCTTACAGATTTATGACAGTCACAATCAGCTAAGCATTAAATAAAGAAAGAATGAAGCACTCTCACAGCTCTAACAGCAGTAAGAAATTAGATGTATGAACATCTTTTGATCCAATTGTTCTGTTATGTTCTTCCAATTCCTGTAAGTCCAATTTCTAGTAAAAAATGAATTTCTGCATTAAAAAACAACCAATAAGCACTACCAGTAAAAATCTCCAACCCTTCAGTAACAGAATTCCCTTTCTGTATCCTCACACTATTTAGAAATTAAGATCTTTTTGCTTGTAATTCTTTCCCTACATATTGCCATTGCTGTGTTTACAAGAGCAGAAGGCTCCTGCGCAGCTCTGACTTTTCTGCCACTTTCAATTCCCAGTGTAATGAGACTTACACAGTATATCATGTTTCTTCCCTAAATAAATAAGTAAATAGATAGATAGATAGATAGATAGATAGATAGATTAGATAAAAAAATTAAAAAAAGAACATACTATACATCTGGACTAGAGGACTGCAGGTATCAATACCTGCATAACTGCAATTCCTACGAGGCACCATGCAATCCTTTCCAACTGAAAGGTTATAACTTCCAGTCCAATAAGTGGAATTTGTTTTCTCATTCAAAAGTCAGCAGCTTTTCTGCAGAATTAAACCCTTTTACTGACAATGCAGGCAGCTGCAGATCAAGGCAATATTAGAAAGCTTTTTCTTTTCTCTCTGTCTGGATTATTCAAAATAGTATATCTTTTTCTGATTTTTCAGTTTATGTCCTGTTTAAGTCACTGGGAGTCTGTTCCTAAACAGGAGTAGATTTTGGCTTGAGTACACAGTTCTTAATAAATTTAAATTTAATGAAAAGATTTTATTTGTGGAATTCTTCTGATTGAACCAGATTAAAATAGATCTTCAATTACATATTTCATGCTGCACAAGTCCTTTTTGTGCTTTCTAACAAATTTACTACAAAGTCTTTATTTCACATAATTCCTTCTCAACATGCTTCAACAAAGAAGCATCTAAATGCTTTTTTTTCCATGCATTGGAAAGATGGACAGAAATCACCACAGACATCTCTTCATCTCTTAAAAAAGTGTGGAGGAAAGAGACTAATTCGTTCCTAATACCCATCTTCTTTGCCCTCAGAAGCTTACTGTAGGACCTGGACAGACTACACTGAAGCAAAACTCAACTACAGTAGATCGAGTTGACCTAGCAGAGAAAATACATACTTTTCTATCTGTTGCCACAGGCACAGGCAGCATGTGGAGGCAACTCAGAGCTCTCACTCAGTCTCCTTTCATGGAAAGGTGGAAATGGCTCTTTTCCTGGTGGAGGCTTCCAAGGCAGAGCTCTGCATGCAGGAGCATTTCTGTACTCTTTCAAGAAAACAGATGCCAACTCCTCAGCACTGCGACACAATGTGCTGAGAAGCTTTAACAGGTGTGTGAACTTCACTGCCTTAGATCATCTTGTTCAAAAAAAAGCAGAAAAAAATATATTGCAACTACACTCCCTTCGCTATGATATTCAGGGAAGCAGTGAGGTGCTACAAAATATAGACAATAGAAACATTTATGGTATTCTCCTTAGAAAGAAATTCAGCCGTTTATAAATACTACTTATGCAACAAAGATTGGTCTACACATTTTGCTGAAAAGGCATCCCTTTTTAGAAGTTACATAAGAATTAATGTAGTTCAGATAGGAAACAGATTTAGGTTGTAGATTTAGGATTGCAATGTCTGCTAGAGTTTATCCTCTCACTATCCCCCACACATAACAATATAATAAGTGTAATAAGTTTCAGGACTACTGGCACAAGAGTGGCTATCACTCTGAAATACTTACTGTTTTTTAAGGTCTTAGAGAAAAAAGAATTAAGTTGGATTTCCAGAATTTGAGCAATGGCTGGTTCAGCACAGCCACCATATTGTAATTCTATGCTTTAATTATAGCAGCATCTAAATTTAAAACTAAAATTGTCAGGTCTCATTTTCTATCCCCAAGGCCATCTGGCATGGTCTACACGCATCATATCTACTTAACTCCTGATGTTTTAAAATGGGTAACACAACAAAACCACTCTGGGAACAGACCCGAGCTCACTCAGCTCATAACTGTGCACAGGAATATTTCTGCAGATTTTAATTAACTATGATCAAAGAATGCCAGGAACTGGATTAATAAATCAATAGCACTGTTCAAGTCCAGTGCCCTAGTCTATGTCGTAGTGATTGTTAGTTTATATGGCAGTGATATACCTCTCTCTGATTTAAATTCATGGCACTACACATTCACTCAATATCATATCTGCTAGTGGAAAGATATTTGGAAAGACAAGCTGTGCTTTTCATTACACTTAAAACATACTTATTGTCTAGATGCCTGATCATATTCTTAATCCAGTGCTAAGTAGTACATTTTTCCACTCAAGTTACACTAGTGCCTTGCTATTGCTAAATTTCGTACATAAGAGAATAAAAGCAAAACAGAGGAAGATTTCCATCGTGCCTCAATCTATAGCCACTTCGTAATCTATAATTTTTCATGCTAATAATTGAGAATTGACTATAAGAAAGCCCTTCAGTTTTTAATGCACTATTTGTGAATGTTAAAATCTCAGTAAGCATAAAAAGCTGAAATTTAAAAGCAAAGCTGAAAATTAAATTAAAATTTTTGAATATAATGTTTGAGAGTGACAGTTTTTGATTTTTTTAGACATAAAATTGAGATGCTGTTTGTTAAAAATACTGTAATGGTTATAAAAAATTATTTACAATTAATAAAAATATTGCTCAGCTTTTCTAAAAAAATGTTTTAAAGGGAGTTGGCCGTCCTACTGCCCCTCCTTGCAAACATTTGATCTGTAAACAACACTGGAATTGCAAACAGCATTATTTAAATTAATTTCTCTCAAGATACCACTTTGCAGTAGGCAATATTTATGGTGGGATCAAATCACCAACTATAAGCACTTTAATTGTGCCTATGCTTTAGCTAAGCAGGTAAGCATTCCTTCAAAATAAGTGCCCAAGTCTCCACTGCTGTCTTTCAAACAGTTACCTGCCTTAAGACAGATGTGGAACCTTTCTAATTAAATTCAGACACTGAAGTTAGGTAAAAAGAGTCCTCACCTGAGAACTTTTAAAGGCATCTATCTACTTTTCTTAGCATACAGTGATTCTAGGCTTTTATTCTAGCAGGACACCTTTCAGACAACTAAAATTTAGAAGAACATTTGATTACATTGATCCATATGCATTGTGTACATTGCCTGATTTTTAATTTTTTTTTCTTACATTTCTCAAAAAATAATAATATTGCACTATGTTGCCTCAAAACTACAGTTGAAAACAACTGAGATTTTTATCACAGAAGCCTGGAATACTCATCCCTAAATTAAAATGTCTTCCTTCAATACTTTTTTAGTAACAGGAGGCATTATCTGTGCAAATAAGAAAGTGATTTCAGAAGAAATTTTAAGAACAAGCCAAAAAATAGACCCATATCCTCTTTTCACTTGTGTTTAAGCATATATGTAAGACAAGACTAGAGGTGTGGGGGAAAAAAAATAAAAAGTGGATGGGCCAGAAAATTCTTTATGTTCACTCCACTGAGAGCATCCTCTGTCAAACAAAGAAATTACAGAGCATCACATTGGAGGTTCCTGTTAAGGGAATCTATGAGTGATGTGTATGAATGATTCATGGAAGCTTTATTAATAGATAAGGAAATCTTATGGCAAGTTTTCTACAACTCATGCTGATAGTTAGGCTCCTTAGCTTAGAACGAAGCTCTTCAGTTGATCTGGCAAGGTACTTAAATACATACGTAGCATTACCTTCTGCATACACTCAGGCTACATAACAAGGCCAGAATCAAGTATGGGCTTCAATCTTTTCCTCAGTCTGAGACAGATTACTTCGCATTATACCAGATCTAACTCTCTGGCCTCAAAAATACTGGACCAAGGAACTATAGATTTGCAAACACATCAAAGTAAGGTCAAAGTCCAATTCCTATTGTAGTTTTCTACAATAATCAGTTCTTTTTAGTGAGGACTGTAGAAATTGTGCCCAGCAATTTTCAAAATACACTTAAAAATCCTAATTTTTAATCACATACCTTTTCAAATGTTAGTTCGTGTTTTTATCTAATATATGGGTAGATGTGCATGACCATGAGAACAGAAATCAAAATGACACCACAGATGTTACTGAATGAGTATCTGCTCTGAATATTAGATTAGTGCTGAAAACAACAAACTGATTCAGTTTGATTTAATATTTGTTAACTCATAGATTCAAATTGTTAAACAGTGTGTGAAAAATGTTAGCATTACAGAGAACACAACCATAGACTTAGAAAATCACAGAGTTGCAATATTGTGCATGAAATAACTACTTTCTTTAAGAAAATAATTTATTTGCCATAGTCACAACATTTATATCAGTTACTGTACATATATTTTCTTGCAATACTCTGGCTGTCTATGAATACTGGATCCACAGATGCCACTTTTGCAGCTATAAAGGAGTGAATACAATGTAAAACTGCTGTCAGATCCTGAAATTCAAGTTCCTGAAAGAGAAAGCAAGAGAAAAAAAAAAGAAGAAATTCAAATTCAGGTTAATAAACATTTGACATAAATGCAGAAATGACTCATTAGTCAACAACAATGAACTTAAATAGAAAATTTGAATATTTATAAGGAACTGTAAATTTAAATGTGCTAAGAATAAAGATGTCTATCGCATTGCTGTATGTCAATTCAGTTTTCATCCTTTGTTGCTTCACTGTTTACAATTATGTCGGTTTGGACAATCAAAACGTCTAACTTACAAGAATGTTCAGACATGTTTTCAAATATTTGAATTTAAAGATGTGGTTTCAGGTCCCATTCAAGGAGGGTGAGAAGGACACTGAGTTTGACAGCCTCCAAGGACAGTCAAAAAACCAAGCTGTGAGGCCAGAGGCAAACGGAAGCAGAGGTAAACTCACACCACAGTTTGCACATATAAATATGGGTGTTTGAAATTCACATACCCTAATTCAGCAAGAAAGGCAGTATTACTCCTAATTAGTTCTCAAATTCCTTTGACTATATTATTAAATATTTCATCCTCTACATAAATGACATTTCTGTATCCCAGTCTTCCCAGAGAGAAATGAAGTAATATTCTGACACAATGACAAAAAAAAAAAACCCAGAATAAAAAGCATATTCAATTTACACAATAGTAATATTTACAGACTCTGCAACCAGACATTTTGTATGGTTTTTGGTGTGGGGAGAAGGTTTCAACAGGACATGCAATGTATTGGTTATACAACAGCATATCAGGAAATATCCTGTTTATTTTAAAATGAAAATTTAAGCACTTCTGCTTTTCATATCACAGTACTTTATAGTATTTTCTAAACAAAAATTGCCTCAGACAGAATATTTGGAATTTATTCCTGCTCAAGAAAAGCTACCTTTCACACCACTTTTCTGTTGAATTCTGTATATTTGTTAGGTAGGAATGGTATTACTCCCACTGAATGCTTAATTGTAATCAAAAACTCTATTTTCCATTTTATCCAGATGTATAGTGTTCACTGAAAGATTTTTGGCATTAGAGATTTATTTTTCCATTACAGATTTTATTTTTCCAATATCTCTTATTATCCTATTTCCAATTCTCTTGTGATTAAGCTCTTTCCAGATATATGTACCTATTTTGGATTTTGTTGATATTTTATTTTATTTTATTTTCCTTTTCAATAGCTTTATTTTACTGGCTTTTTAGTTCGAGATAGGTTGATTCTTTCAGAAGCTGAAGATAACAAGACAGGTATCTTGCAAATGGCTTGGTATATGAACATACTGTGCAGTAAGTAACAGCTACAGTGACAGATATTTGTATTACATTTAATAAATATTTTACATCTCCCTGCTATGTGATAGTAATCCTACTGATTTATGTGGCAGTAAAGTATTACCAGAATGAGAGGTCACTGCATACATCTCAGGCACATAATGACTAACCTAGGTGTTGATACACAATAAGTAATACTGTGATTTCTTTACTGGAAAGCAACCTGTAAGGATTAGGTGAGATTCATGAGCCATAACAATGTTCAGGGAAAGTCTGTGAATTAGTTCAGCCATATTTCTTTGCTTTGCTTCTGCTTGGTAAGTTCCTCAGGGTGACTGTACAATGCTTTGTTTAGAAAAAGAAGTTGTATCTGGCTCAGTAGAAATAAAATCAACATGGATTTGTTAAGTAGACACAACTAATAGGTGAGATACCGGTCACAGTATTTCCATCCAATTTCCCTCTGAAACAAATTCTCACAAGAATTTTCACAGTATAAATACTTTGCTAAGAGTCTGAATGAAATGAACTCACTGGAGATTTGGAATTATTTTAATACATATATATTTGATTAAAATGATCAAACCCAGAGGTTCATTGTTGATTTTTCTATATTGATTAGGCTGCAAATAGGGGAATGCAAATTTTACATACTTATTCTACCTCACATACTGCAGAATAAAACAAAGTCAATATTTGGCTTTCCACTGCTTCATTCTGGAAATAGTTAGGGATTCTAGTGGGATTGTGATTGGAGACGTGGAAAATAAAAAGTCAGAAGAAGGACAAGCTGGTATCAGACTTCCAGTGTTTGAGAATAATAGAATCACAGAATTGCTCAGGTTGGAAAATATTTTAAAGATCATCAAATCCAACCATGACTTAACTGTTCTACTCTAACTCTAACAACCCTCCCCTATATCATGTCCCTGATCACCACATCAAACGGTTTTTAAAGGCATCCAGAGATGGTGACTCAACCTCCTCCCTGAGGATCCTATTCCAGTGCTTAACAACCCTTTCTGTAATAAGTTTTTCTTGATATCCAACCTAAACCTCCCCTGATGCAACTTAAGGCCATTTACCCTTATCCTGTCGCCTGTCACCAGAAATGATCCACAGAAGCGAAACAACCATAGCCTCCCTCTGCAATAAATATTAATGTCTATGCATTGAGGGCTACAGTTTGTGAAGAAGATGAGACTACATTGGATTTTTTCCAACACTTGTGTACCATTTCTTTAAAACCTCAGGCATATACAGCTTATTGTCTCAGGGATTTTATATTCCACTAAGCAAATTTATTATTCTCAGACAAATTTAACTTCTGTAACCATCCACTTTCTCCAGCATAAGGTGACAATAAGCAATATTAATGTACAAAAAGTGTAATAGGATCATATTCAACATGCTTCCAGAATATGCTCTTTCTATCATGTTAAGTAGTCTTACAAGTACTTTTGTTTTCTACTAAACATCCAAGGAAGCTCTCAGAAAGTCCTTCTCACACACTGTAACTTTCAGACAGACAAAGCTTTGACTGCAAGTGATTACAGAGTGCACACAGAAGCCTAAGAGAACAATGCTTTCAGCCCCTAAGTCCTGCAAAGAATATGTAAGCAGAGATATTTATATGCATATAATATATCTTGGGTAATTCATCATCTGATAAATAATTTCATACTTTTTACTACAATGCTGAGCTTTCTCAATATGTCATTCCATTGCATGTGAAGTGGAATACAAACTGCTACAGCACTTCATGCTACTTCCAGTCTCTAGACAACCAGCACTAGTTTATCAAAAAAAAATCTGAAAGATTTTGCAACCATCATATATCTCACTGCAAAAAAAGTTTGTAAACTCCTATTCCTTTAAATGCCACACTTCATAACATGTGTGAGCCAATATAACTGATGGGCAGAATATGCTATTTGTTATCATTCATATCTAGTTAAATAAGGAGGGAAAAAAAAATAACATGAAGGGATGTTACTCTCAACTTTCTGCTTTTATGTACTTGCAAGTCAACAGCTTAACAAATAACTACCCTAAAAGAAGAAAAATCTCTTTATAAATTGTATCAAACCAGGCATTTAGGTAACCAGTGATAATTGGCATTCAGTTGCTGAAGTATTCATTTGGGCCTCATATTCAAAATTAGATCTTGTTGTGGAAGAAAAATGAAGTGTAAATGTTCATTAAAATCCTTTGAAGAACTTAAGCACATGTAATCTTCATTTTGATTTCTGCAGGAGTAAAGAAGTGGTTTTTTTTTTTCCATTTTGATTGATATGTATGAACATAAGGAAATAAGTATTTTACTGACAGTAGAAATAAATATAAAATTAATATAAACACTTGCATTAAGAAGTAGTGCCATTATTTAACTCTCACTGTTTAGGGTTTATAAAACTAAAACTATGTACACAAGTCATAAAGGTTTTAAGGTTTAAACAGAGGTTTAAATATCCTGAATTACAATCTTTAAAATTAACAAATTATTAAATATGGAAGTATTCACTTTAATCTTACAATTGCTTCAAAATGAAATGAAATTATTCAACAATTTAACCTCAGGTTCTGACTACTCAATCTAACATTTGACACTTTGATCAACTGCAGCCAAAAATGCTCAGAGACAAGAGCCCTTCACAAAGCATTTCATTTCCATACTGCAGATACATTCATTTCCAAGATGCACATAATCATCAAGATAAGTGATCAGAGACACCTAACGCATATTGTAGGCAGAACTTCAGGGTGTTCCAGCAATACTATTTTGCTAGAGTTTTTGAATAACAAAGGAGCAAATACAGGGATGTCTCATCACTAGGAGTTCACCCTTTTCAATGCCCCTACTGCAGAATTCTCACTGTTTCTATGAGTTTAGAATACGTACTAAGGTGGAGAGGTCTCTCCTTGTACCTCAGAGATGTTGTCTAATCTGCTGTGATGCATCTTTTGGATACTAATGATATGCTCTTATTTCTATATTACATAATATATACATAGTTGAAACGGATGCATTCATGACAAAACTGTTCTGACTGGAGACAACACTTAGAATAGGAAATATCAACTTATTTCTATGAAAGAACACCAATTAAAATTTTTTCAAAGAAATGAATTGATACATTATTTTTTATTTATTTTTATTTTTAAAAATAATGTACTCAGCCAGGCAGACAACTAACTGAACATTTCATTTGCCCTGTATAACCTAACTCTACTCTTCTGCTTGCTTGATTCCTCTGTGATTAATGTTCTTACCTTAATCAAGATTGCCTGTTTCTAAGTACTTAGAAAAAATTTTACACATCTAATATTTCAATAACCAAGACTATTTCAGTTAATTATATGCATCCTAATAAGCAATACAACAAAGACACTAAAAGGAGGACAGCAAGAAAGAAAATGAAAGATTGGATTAAACCTGTGTGAAGACAAGTCTGCAAAACTGCAAGCTGATACTGAGAATATTAAATATGTGCATAGTGCACTGATCTTGATCACTATATGTGCATAAACAGGTAAGAAAAATGTATGGTTTTGCTTTGCCCACCCATCTGTAACAGCTGAATATATTATATATCATAAAGAGCTTAACAGGGCTGTTGTATCACTACCACACAAACAATTTTATTGATTATTTCTGAGAACTACTGAATCACTATTTGAGCAAGACATGAACCTGTATAACGTAAGAGGCAGATAATGTAGGTACTGACAGTGTTATTGTACCCCGTGTATTACTTGACTTCTTAAAGGACATTTGTGAGTCTCCATGTTTATTAACTGTTGACAAGAGTGCAACTACTGTATTCTTCAGCATATAACTTCATTCCTTCCAACTGAAATGCTAATCATATTTTTTGGGAAAAACATACAAAACAACAAAACAACACTGACAACGGTACCTAGGTTTTAGCTCTAGTCTGTATGGAAGTCAAAACAAATAAAAAAGAAACATAAATAAATTTAGTTTAAAATTTCAGCAAGTATACCAGGGCTTGACTATCATATCGTGGTTGAAAAGAACAAATGTACTAATAGAGCCCACTTTGTTGAGACTGTTATAAAAACATACAGAATCGCACAGAATGGCCAGGGTTGGAAGGGAACACAAGGATCAGGAATCTCCAACCCCCCTGCCATAGGCAGGGCCACCAACCTCCCCATTTAATACTAGACCAGGCTGCCCAGGGCCCCATCCAGTCTGGCCTTGAACACCTCCAAGGACAGGGCATCCACAACTTCTCTGGGCAGCCTGTTCCAGTGCCTCACCACTCTCTCTGTAAAGAATTTCCCCCTGACGTCCAACCTAAATCTTCCCTCCTTCAACTTAAAACCATTTCCCCCTGTCCTGCAGTTATCTACCCTTTCAGAGTTGATTCCCCTCCCCTTTGTAGGCTCCCTTTAGGTATTGACAAACTGCAATGAGGTCATCCACAGCCTCCTTTTCTTCAAGCTGAATGAGCCCAGCTCCCTCAGCCTGTCTTTGTATGGGAGGTGCTCCAGTTCCCTGATCATCTTGGTGCCTCTCCTCTGGACCCTCTCCAACAGAAAGATCTGTCTTATACTGGGGGCTCCACACTTGGACACAGTACTCCAGATGGGGACTCACAACAGCAGAGTAGAGTGGGGCAATCACCTCCCTGTCCCTGCTGGCCACCCCTCTTCTGATGGAGCCCAGGATACCATTTGCTTTCTGAGCTGCAAGTGCACACTACTAGTTCATGTTAAGCTTTTCATACATCACCCAGGTCCTTCTCTGTAGGACTACTCTCAAGAACTGTTCCTTCCAGTCTGTATGGATGCCTGGGATTCCCCCAGTCCAAGTGCAAAACCTTGCACTTTGCTGTGTTGAACCTCATCAGGTTCACCTGGTTCACCTTTCAAGTATATTGAGGTCCCTCTGAATGCCATCCCCTCCTTCCACCATGTCAACTGCACCACTCAGCTTGGTGTCGTCAGCAAACTTGCTGAGGGTGCACTCGATTCCGTAGCTGATGTCATTGATAAAGATGTTAACGAGCACCAGTTCCAAGACAGACCCCTGGGGGACACTGCTCATTACCGGCCTCCACCTGGACATAGAACCATTGATCACAACCCTCTGTCTGTGGCCTTTCAACCAATTTCTTATCCATCGAGTGGTCCACCCATCAAATCCACATCCCTCCAATTTGGAGATAAGGATGTAGTGGGGGACCATGTCAAAGGCTTTGCTCAAGTCCAGGTAAATGATAACGGTTGCCTTTCCCTTGTCCACCAATGCAGTCACTCCATAATAGAAGGCTACCAGATTGGCTAAACACGACCTTCCCCTGGTAAACCCAAAGGAGTGTGAAGGCTAGTTCAGCTGTAAGGTTTTATTTGGTCTCCTTTTTGCAAATGTCATTTACACAAACAAAAGATAAGATAAAATGGTGCTCTTATGAATATAAGAACTAGATCCATTATGCCAAAATGAAATGCCAGATGAATCACAGCTCTACGAATTGTCTTTAAGTCTTTTAACAGTGTCCTACAGGGATAAGGATGAATCAAATGGATTTTCACTGCCAGTTTCAGTGATTCCAAACGCCACTGTCTACTACCTAATCTGGAACACTTTCAAATGTTCCACTGGCAGATAAAAAGCATCTGAAAAGTTTTCTGGAGATGTTTGTCTAAAAGCAGCCAACTAAAATCACCCCTTCTAGCAAATATAAATTCCTGCAGCAATCAGACTGCCCAACACTGTCATGCAGTCAAAATGTTAACTCACATCCATCATCATCTTGCAAATGTTTTTCAAGCTCTCAAGATATTCAGTAGTAAATTGCCAGATTTAAACAACAAAAGACCCATGTTAATAAAATACAGAAGTGTGTGAGTGGTAGATTATGGCTGTTTGATGTTAGAGATCAATGTTGCTGTAAATAGAGAGCTTTGTTTGCACTGTTTGATTTCCTTTATCTCTCAGCAGTACTAATATGGGATAAATTTTCTCTCAGGTGAAAATAGTAAATAAAAAGAAACACACTTGCTGATCTGTACGCAATCACTCTCCTGAAACTCTCCTGTTTAAACAGCGTAGGATTTGCAGCAAAACTGTACTGCAATCTAATTGCAAAAGTGTATAATTGTTAAGTAAGTGAAGAAAGAGTACTGTATGTAGTCAGACAAATATGCAAGGTTCTTAAGTTACATGCATAACAGTTGGAAAGGATAGGAGAAAAGCATCATACAGTAGAATGTTCTATATATCTGTATCAAGCTTTATTTCATACATAGTGGAAATGAAATTTTATTATTTAGTGACATTCTCTGTTTCTGATTATTGGTGGCATTTCATCATACAGCACCATCTGGTTCTTTCAATACGCTAAGCTGAGGCAGACACTGTACTGTAGTATGGTATAAGCACCACTTATTTCATGATTAGTCTGTAATCCCAAAGTCTAAGAAATACCATTTAGAAGTGTGGTAGACACACTTGAATATATAAACCAAGTATCTGAAGTGGAGAGGCTGCATAGCTCTATCCCACTTCCATTTAACGTGAAATCTTAGTGGCAGAGGTACATAACAAAAGGCCTGTGCCTCACTGAAACCCTGATAAATCCTCTGCTGCTTAGCTGGCCTTTAATGTACTTTCCCTGGGCTCCTCCAACATTTACAATGCATGTGTACATCTAGGTACATAACTATCTAGATTTCTGTATGAACCTATATATGTGATAGCTATGTATCATTGGGACTCACTTTTATCAACTGAATAACTAATGAAAATTTCATATAAATTCATTTTTTTCTATTTAAAGAATAAAACTCTTCAATTAAAAAGCGTTAAAGTGAAAATAAAAGCATAAACAAACAGTAAAGAATAAAGGAGAATAAATTAAAGAACAGGAAGAGGAACAGGGACACGTGGCCAATCACACATGGATAAGGTGATGGTTAATACACAGATTCACAAAAATTGAGATTGTATTTTTTGGCAACAGCATGCTCTTTTGTCTGACCTTTAACAAGTTACTTAAATTCTATCCAACAGATGATCACGTATATAGTGATGATAGCAGTTCTTTTATGTCTCCAAGGAAAACCATCAGAAATGAAGTGGAAATGACCTGCTACTATAGCCATATTATTATAGTTTGTATCTTTTATGATATGATTTTATTTGCTACTGCAGTGTCAACAGATAACTGAGGTTAAGTTTTCTGGTGAAAAAATGAATAATTTATAATTATGGATGTACAAAAAAGACATATTTGTTGTTGCTTTATGATGAACAAGGAAGTTTAGAGATGATTTCCTTATATATATATATATATATTAACATTTTAAAGAATAATTAGAAGTATTATCTATGCTACCTTTGTAATATGGTCACTGTAGCAAATTTTCACTTTATAAGTCACTTTAACCTTTATGTTAGAGATCAATGCTGCTGTAAATAGAGAGCTTTGTTTGCAGTATTTGATTTCCCTTATCTCTCAGCAGTACTAATATGGGATAAATACAGTAGGAGTACTAATATGGAATAAATAATTCTGGGTAAAAGTGAAAATTTTCAAATACATTTATATGTGCTTTTTGTTTTCATTGAATTTTGTCTACCAAATCTGAGTTGGAAGCTGCACTCACTCTTAGCTTAGCTTCTTTGTTATATCACATCAAAGTTATCCTCATTCCTTTCACTGAATTATGACTGAATAATTCTCAATTCATTTATTTATGTTTTCTTGAATTATTCACCACTATCTTTATTCATTTTTTTCAGTGATCACTGCCGTGGTAATTCATTTCTCCAATTTTCATCCTACCCCTTTGGTTATGTGTAAAGTATAAGAAGTCCAGGTTCACAGAGAGAATCCGAGGCCAGACTGGGACATTACAGGTATATCTTCAAATGATGATTCAAAGTACAATCCTGAATTAGAAACTAAAGAACTTCAGTTGGGAATCTAAATTCTAAGTTTCACAACCAGATCTGATAATCACTAGAAGATAAAATACGTCAGTATCTCATCCTCAGTAGTGAATTGACGTTGCTGCAACTTAATGCTAGATCTTGCAAAGCACTGAGCACTCTTGAGTCACAGTACTGAATGGACTAGAGTAAGTTTCATTAGTTGTCCTCTTGTGAGATTATTTCTTTTTTACTCACCTAATAAATATTACACAGTATTTTATTTTATCTGTAAATCTTAAGCTTGTGTTTGTTTGAAGTTGTAAGTCCACAATTTGTATTTAGTAGTTAGATATATTTTTTGCTTCATCCTCTCTAAGAACAGTTTTTAGATATTATATTATTATGCCATCAAAACACTACTCAGTAACAGATTTGTACAAACAGTGTAATAAATCTAGAGATGCTACATCAATTCTTTTCATTGTGGAGTTTCTACAGAGCAGGATAAAAATATATAAACTATGATTTGCAGTTCACTAAATACAAGCACAGCAGTAAATGGAATTGATTGTTCCATTTCATTTTTCACTAAGCTGAGAAAGATTATGTCACTTACCTTTGTCTCTATTTGTTTGGTGTCTGGATTCTGAAAAAGCAGTTTTACTTTTGTTTTCCCATCATCTGAAGAGCCTTTCAGCTGAGAGAATTTAAACCTCCACAGTACGTTCTGATGAGAAAGAAATTTGATTAAGGACTTGTTACACAGTTACCTAAAACTACTGATAAATGATTAATGGTTGTGTATTAAAATAAAGCGCTGGGGCAGTAAACACAAGCTGGCTGCAGAGCAAATAAAATTAACAGCACTGCATCATGTCTGAGAGTAAAAGGCATAATATTAATACACATTAATTAAAAATAGATGGAAATTATCTGAAATTTGAATGATTCCATTGCCTATGTGATATAATTTCAATATCCATGGCAAAAGATTATTTCTGGAAGTATTCATTAGGATATTTGTATCAGTTTCATTATGAACACAATTTCACACCATATCTTGATCTGTCATCTTTCAGCTGGCTCATCTGTACTACGTAGATAAGTGTCTTACACAGACACTGTAGTGCTCAATATACCTTGGTCAAAAAGTATTTTTGAAGTGGCTTGAAATCCAAAGATAAATATGCTAAATATGCTATAAACATGCTATATTTATTAAAAAAAAAAATAAAAATCTTGGTCTTGCGAATTATAGAAGATACGTTCTTGTTCCTAAAATATACAGGAACTCTAGAATTCTTGCAAGTTTATGCAGCACTTACTATTGCTGGCAAATCACAGATTGACAGGAATTTTTTAATTGGTATGGTGATATTTTTCAAAAGCAAATGCTAGGAAACCATGCTTTTGAAACCAATATCTTCTGTATTTGAATGTTTTCTATTGATACCCTACAAATGTATAATTACAAAAAATAGTTAATATTGCATACAAACCTTCTGCTGATGCTTCCTTAATATCTATAACATTAGTGAAAATCTTATTTTTGTGGCAAAACGTGATTCAGCCTCTGGACACTGCTGATGAATCTCAATTTAAATGCTTTGAAGTCCATTTCAAAATCACACAGTCAGAAAAACTTGGCTTTGTTCCATTTTCTCAGTATACCTTACTGCAAAATACTTTCTTCATGTGGGCCAGTGATACATTCATTTGGAAATTTTCTCACTATTTGTCTGTGAATTTTTCCAATATTCTCCAGATAGCATTTGGATTTGTGAGTCAGATGTCATTACAGAAGCATAATTTCTTTCTATAAAACTTTAAACAGATATTTTCACTACCTGAGAGCCGAGACATTCTGGTGAGTTTAGAATTGCTCTGTACATAGTGTAGTCCTGCCGTATAGTTAGTAAATTCAAGGGAACTGTTGTCTTACTCATTAGTACTTTGTTATTCATAATGTTGCTAATTATTAAAATAGAAACCTTGATATCAATGGTGGATAATAAAAAAAATACTTTTAACTTGACATATCCTCACTGTGATTAATCTTGGTGCTACCACAGCGGAGAATATAAGAAATGCCAGACTGAGAGATGATTAGGATAAGACAGAGAAAATAAAGATTTTTTACGTCTCATTAGACAACAGTTTTGCTTTTGTAGTGGATACGGGCAACTTGAATCAAGAACAAGTCATAAACATGATAATCACTACCTAAAATGACAACAGCTGCCTCATGGATTCCAATGATTTTCTTCATGATCTTTAGAATCCTACTCTTAGTTTGAGAGAGAATGCCCTATAAACAAAATAATTATTTGTAGACTATACAAAAAAACAAGGCATGAAATTTTTATGAAATCCCTGACTTCATCTTCTAGTTCCCTGCAGACAGGAACATCACCGCCCCTTACTACAACACTGTGAAGTTGTTTAAACTTTACATTAATAAACAATTCTTAACTGGATCCAGAGGGCTTGACTGAAGTGCCTGAATGGTATTCAAGTTTTAAACAGGTGTATATCTAAATAGTAAAGATAAATGCTCACTATATACTATATCTTCTAAGGGGAGGACAGAACAAGAACAATTTAGCAATAACAGGCATTGCTGAAGTCCATAGTTGACAGAGGGAAAAAGAGGTGGCTTTGGAAGGCAGAAGAATATGCATACATTGGGATCTCTTTATCTTGAATGCATAGCTGCAGGCACAGTGGAAGGGCAGATGAATCAAGTAAGCTAACTGATAGAGAAGGTCTATGATCAGATACAAAGTAGCTGCACTGCAAGGTGTCTCTGTGATGTACCCCAAATCTGAAGAAGTTAGTCCCATGACAGCCTCAGAACACAACACATATGAACTGAAGTAATTATTTCAAATATGTTTGGCAATCCTCCAGAATTGTTCTAATGATGAGTTTTCTAAAAGATGCATAAAATCCTAGGGAAAAGTTCTTGCCATTTTATTTTGTCATTTGTAATGCATAAGGCTCTCTTTCAATCTCTTTACAAACTGTAATAAAGAAAATTTTTAATGAGTAAGTGAGCTGATTGCCCAAAATGTGTGATCCAGGCTGAGAGTTGTAGGTCAGACCAGGAGACTGCCCTGCATTTTAACAAGCGAGTGTAAGCACCTGCTGCACTGTAAGAGTTTTTTTTGTGGTTTTTTTTTTTCCCCATCAAAAGTTCACCTTAATTTGAAATTAATTGTCTAGAAAACACTTTTTTTTTTTTTTTTCTGCAAAATTACTGTGTCCCTAATGAAATGTTAATTACTTTGTTACTTCAAACTTATTCAGTGTTGGAAAGAAATATACTAAAAAACCTAAGATTGTGAGGTAACACCATCAACTTCAGCTGACATTAATGCGCAGTAAGAATTAATTCTCGAAGCTGCTCATTATTACTTCACACATGCTTGGAGACATATCTAAAGAGAACATGTCCATCTCTCATAGAGAAAAACAGTAAATGCATATGAGCTCTCCAGAATTTTTCCAGTTTAACAACAGAATTAATATGTCTAAACGTTATTCTTTATTCCTCTCTTGGGACTTCTGCAAGTCTTTTAATGTGGTCCCACATCACATTCTTATCTCTAAATTGGAGATACATGGATTTGAAAGGTAGACTATTCAGTACATTAGGAGTTGGTTGGATGGTCACAGGCAGAGGGTTGCCAGAGAGATACTGGACTCCAGGGACTGGTCTGGAAAGGGTGCCATCCGAAGGGAACTGGAGAAGCCTGAGAAGTAGGCTCACGTGAATCACATAAGGTTCCACTAGGCTAAGAGTTGCACTTGGATCAGGATAATCTAGATATCTCTACAGACTGGGAGAAGAACTTATTAAGAGCAGCCTGGCAGGGAAGGTCATGGGGATCCTGGTGAATGGTAAGCTTAACATAAGACAGTAATGTGCACTTGTAGTCTGGAAGGCTAACAGTATCCTGGGCTGCATCAAAAGAGGCGGAGGCCAGCAGGGAGAGGGAAGGAATTATCCTCGTTTGCTCTGCCCCATCTGGAGTACTGTATACAGGCTTGGGGCCCCCGGTACAAAAAGAAAGCAGAGCAGTTAGAATGTGTCCAGAGAGGGGTCATGAAGAATTTCTGAGGGCTGGAGCACTGGTGAAGAAAGGTTGAGGGAGCTGGGCTTGTTTTGTTTGGAGAGGAGAAGGCTCCAGGGAGACCTTCCAGTTCTTGAAGGGAGCTTACAAGCAGGAGGGGACTGACTTTTTACATGGTCTGACAGTGATAGGATAGGGGGAATGTCTTTAAATTAAAAGAGGGGAGATGTAAGTTAGAAATTAGGAGGCATTTTTTTGCTCAGAGGTGGTGAAGCACTGGAACAGTTTGCCCAGAGAAGCTATGGATGTAGCATATGGTCCCCAGAGGCCAATGTTAGCCATGTTGGATGGGGCAGCCCTGTGTGGCGACCCTGCCCACAGCAGGGAGTTGGATCTAGGTGGTCTTTAAGGTCCCTTCCCAAGCCATTTTATGATACTACAAAAGCAAAGTTTGTTTGAAGCCTCCACACCATCAACTGTAATGATGGTAGGCACACTGGGTTAAAGTCCAACTTTTTCTATAGGTGATACTTCGGTACTATTCGTAGAATTTCTACATACTATGAGATTTTAATTATGAATAATTTTCTGGTCTTGAGAAAATGAATATCAGCAGTGAAGTTCACAGTTTTCAAGGAGGAGTACACTAAATCAATCTTCAGATCTAAAATAAACTTTTTATACAGTCTCAATTAATTAGACAATTACTGTCTATACTTAATTTGTGGCCATGTGGAAATTGTGCTATGCAGAGTACAACTTCAGAATGCAGTATCACCAAAGGCATGGAAAATTTGCAAATATCCTTTCTGAATTTTCATGTTATTTATAGGATAGCACATGCAGCACAAGTTGTCTAAATTTCCAAACAACAATTATACCGGTTATTATTTCTCTGCACTGAAATTTCAATAAATTTGTGTAATTGAACCAAAAATACAAAAAATACCAACATATTAAAACTAGATCCTGCATCAGTATTTCAAAATGCATTGCATTTTCTTTTAAATCAGAATGACTAAATGAATTTATTTAATGTATATTGTAAAATCATTTCAGTTAGTAGTTGCAGACCATATTTTAGAGGACAGATCTTATACTAAACAGCTGTACTAAGGTAGAAACTTCTTTAAATGTAAATTTTAACCAGGAAATAGATCTATAAATTCACAAAAAATGATGACAGTCTTTATTTAGAATAGTAGCATTATAGATATGGTTTGGAAGTTGTCATGCACCATAAACCATTCCCTACAGTCCTTTAAAAGCCACTCAGTTTTGCAAGAAAAGTGAATTTAATCACATAGATTGACTTTGAAATGTATTTGCTCTTCTTCTGCTCAGTTCTGATATAGCCTAAATTTCTTATGATGGAAGAATAATTCATTCTATTTTATATCTGTAGCTTCAAAACAAATATAATGTGAACAAATAGGTGAAACTTTTTCATGACTGGTAATCTTTTCAAAATCTGGACGTTTCTCTGTTACTAAGAAACGAAGTTCTCTGCTACACATAACCTTCTTTTCCTATTATTGCTTGAAAAGGAAATTACTTATATATATATATATATTTATCCAATATCTACCTTACATGCTATGGCACAAATAGATTGCCCTCTTGGAGTCTCAGACTGACTGCACTTCAGGGGAGCTATATAAACAAAAAGTATAGTATGTTTGAGAAAGAAATACTCCACATCACTATAAAAGATAGGGTTATTGATAACTTCAAGAACACTGAAATAAAGTTGAGTTATGTTTTCTTTTCTTTTTCTTCTTACCTTTGTTTTACTGTCAAAACAGGTAAATCCCAGAGCAAAGTCGACTGTGAAACACAGAGTATCCCCTTGCCAACTGCACATATATGTTTTAGACTGGAAAAAAAAAAGCATGAATTTTGAGAGAACAACCATCAACTTCACATATCACATAATAATAATACTTTGTGATTTTTTGTGTGTGTGCAAGAAGACAATTAGCTAACAATACTCACACTATTTTACCGTATTTTATATTTAAGCTGTCCAAAACTTCTGACTAAATTCATATCAGGTCTGTGAGCTAGAGAGGAACTGGAGGTCTTTGTACTGAATCATTCTTCTCAAAATAAAGACTATATTCTTGGGAACCATCATTATAAAACACTACATAGAAAAAAGTCAGTACTGACTATTTCAAAACTTGTGGAACACTGCTTAGACCTCACATTTGACTTTTCACATAATTTTCAGCACATGTGCAGGTAATAGTGCCTCAGTGTTTAGTGATTGCAATCTAATTTTAACAGTTATCTGACTTCTTTATTTCTGTCTAATAGAAAATCTGAAGACAAGCTTTTACTTTGCAACACTTCTTCATGTGTATACTTGAATGAATGAAAAATACCAGCTGATTCTCTTGGCATGCATTTTAAGGATACCCGACATCTTTGCTGGATTTTGTAATCCTACCAGAATGTGTCTGCTGCTGATGTCATTTGAAAGAACACAATGAGCATTAAAGTAAATAGTAAAAAGCCACACAGCAAAAAGTAAGCATGAATAGAGATAGATCCTGCCTTCAGCTTCTCCCTATCTGATCTTACAAGTCATTTTAAATGTTATATATATATATATATATATATATATACACTCTTGAACTTTATGAAATATTTGATTTCTTTTATTTCGTTTTTCCAAGGGAGCATTATTTTTCTCCTGTTTATATTTATTAAATCACATGGTTGCCTCACCCTTGAACATTTGTTTGCATGAATTTTTATATCCGGATTATTTCTTAAATGCCAAAAAATGGCATTAATACAAGAATGGTCTGAAGGAGACTGAAAACATAAATACAATTGTTTAAGGTGAAAGTTGTGCCATGGAATTGTTCTTCAAAATTGCTGTGTATAACCTAGACCATTTGTATTTAGGAACTCTGATGGTTTCCTCCTTCTACTACTTTAGTAGATTTGTTTAAATATTGTTTAAATATTTGTTTAATATTTACAGGTTACAGATTTAAATTTTATGTAGGATTTTGAAGGGGCTGGGAATTAAACTCACATAGTACTACAGATTAGTACTGTAATCATTTGAACGGTGACAAATATACATTATTTCCAACTAAATTACTTTGCTTATTGGTGTTCAAAGCTCATATTATTTAGCACTAAAAAGACTTCAGTAATCAATAATCAATTACAACAGTATTTAAATACTCCCACATATTATTCAAGAATCATAAGGTAGTATCAAGTACCAGTCTCGACTTATTCTCCATTATTTTCAGACTAAAGAGGTCAAAAAAAAAAAAAAAAAAAAAAAGTTTCTTGACTCGGCAAAGCAGTTTTGAAAATATATTAAATTAGATTTCCCTAATGAGTAAGCATTCTAATTGCTCAGCCAAATAAGGTGATTATTAAAACAAAGTATTCATGCTTAATTAGCCTGGAGATTTTACAAATATTCAATACTTGCAAATACTGGAACTGTTTTAAAAACGATTGGCAGACAAATACTAAAGACAAACAGTCTGTGCTACATTTTCACTGTGATAACCATTACAAACAAACATATCAAGGTTTATACTTACAAAAAACAAAAACAAAAACAAAAAAACTAATAGTTTTTTATTTACAATGGAAGTTGCTTGCATTTTACCATACAGGAAAGTGATTGCAGTTATTAAATTTAAAAGCTTGCCTCTGGCATATACTCAATGACTTTGAACAGGTTCTCAGATAGTACTGTTACAAGCATCCTCATCCCTGCTCATTCACACTGATACAGAACACTATGCTTTCTCATTCCTGCCTTTACAGTTAACTTGCCATACATTTGCAATTATGTGATTACCCTTTGTTACTGTTTACATAGAAGTTTAACAATAGAAATCTGGGTTTAGCTGTCTTCTATTGTAATTCTCTAGAAAAACAAAAAGAAAAAAAAATAAAAAAGGTAGTACTGCATATTACCATACTAGTCAGTCCTCTGCAGGTGTATTCAACAGGAGTACTCATATTTAAGCAACAGACAAGAAAAACATAGGTTATTTTAAACAGTCCTCCTTACCAAATGGAAATTAGATTTTTTCTGGGCTTAGGTCCAATCCTGGTTTATCACAGAGCACTTGAATATTATCAATAGAGATAGATGAGAGGTATCACTTAATGGTCCACATTAAAATATTTTTTCTATCATACACCTATACTCAAATAGCCACATTAATTTAACAATTGCATTTACACAGCTTGTATTTAAAAAGATTCAAAACATTAGCAAACATGGCATAGAGATGTTCCTTAGCTAGCACTGCTTGAGTAGGTGTAAAAGTTTTCCAGTTATAATCTGTGTGTCTCTGAATATAGCCTGTAGGACGTAGACTGTGAGTTTAATACTGATTTGATTCTTTAGTACAAAGATTTATACCATTAAAAGGAAGGCGTCATGTTTGAATTGTGTCAGATCAGAAAATGGTAGTACATATTCCAGATCATTCCAAGCAAAAGCAAGTTCTAGAATGATCATTCATAATTTGTAACAAAAGACAATTAAAGTGCTCTTTGTATTTCTATTTATTTATTTTAGATATCAGCATCACAATGCATATATGTTTATTTCACAAAAGGATCATTAATTTGACAACATGACTGCAAATAGGAGAACAGCATTTCTGACTCCCAGAATTTGTTAGACCTCCCGTGTCTATTCAGAAGCAGAATGAAGGAATTTTTTTGGCACTGGTATCTGTCCTTCCAGGTCTTGAGAGACTTTAACAGTTGCTACTTGGGTGCCCTCACTATCTTTCCCATAGATGTAGAGATTTCCCAGAAAACAGCTTTGATCCACCCTACTTTATTAGCCAGGGTTCTGGAGCCTGCCCTCTTCATGATAGGTTCAATTGTAGGTATACTGTAACAGTGACGGATGTCCGAGCTCCTTCTTTGGGCAGTTTTGAGTTAGACTGTGTGAAAGCATCATATGAAAGTATCATATCCATATGAAAACAGTATGCACATTTATATATATACACTCTTTATAATTAATTTTATAATTAATTTTAAGTTAAAATATGCACTGTGCTTCTTTGTAGAAATAATATATCCTCCACAAACTGGGAAAATCTTAAAACATTTACTTTGCTTAGAGTAAAAAAAAAATTTGCATTCAAATTAGCAACATAATTTTATTAATCTATTTTTTTAACATTATAAACATCATTTTTTTTTCAGAGACAAGTCATCCCAATTATATGTAAAATAAACATTACAATTAGTGAGAATTCACCTTTATCTGGACAGTAAGAGCAATATACATTCCAGATAGTATAAAATAGCCATCATCATGTGCTTCTGGTCTTTTTTTATTATAATAATTAACTACCAGTCAATGTATATAGAACTCAATAACAATAATTCATGCTTTTTGCACTGTTTATTTAGCAATGACTCCCAGCTCTGATAGAGTTAATGGCAAAGCTCTAACTCTTCAAGATTTGCCTATCAATGAACGTTGATAAAAATATAGTGATCAGCCTTATATAGATCTAAATGAAATTAAAAAAGCCACTAAACACCTAGAAATACTCAAAGCAGTTTCATACTAAAACAGTTGACTTGTTAACAAAGCATATTATTTCGTAAAGACTTAAGGAAGTGTGTTGTATACAGATGAGGACATTGGAATTTTTATTGACCTATTTTATTAGTCATATTTTATTAGATTTTAACATAATAATTGAATTTAATTGTAAACAGTTTTCCCAAGAAGTCAATTACTAGTCAATGCATTAATCATATTAGTAGAAGACCCCTCTTTGTTGTTGTGTTGCCTCTTTGTACTGGTTGAATTTTAATACCACCCAAACACCACTGATAACATTTTCTCTCTGTTTAGAAGACCAAATATAAATTAATTTCATACTTTCTTTAGTCTTTTATCAGTGTGGATATGTGGCAAGAGCATAAAATTTGTAACCATTGTACTGAGAAATAAATCTCAGCCCACATACAGAAATTACTATGAGACTTACAAACCCCTTAATTCTGAAGACAGCCTGCAAAATTGTGAACAGTGTTTTTGTACAGAATTACCTGTGCTGAACAGAAGTGCTTTTAAAAATCTTTAAAACTCCAAAAAGCTGAGTTTAAAATGTATATTACTTAGCTTTCCAGAGTATAAAAACCTCTGATAGTTATTGTAGAGAAAAAATACATCATGTATTATCAAAATTAAAAGAAAAATATATTTATAATGTATATGAATACATTCTTAATATGAACCCGTAAGACATATCAGAAAATAAATTTAAGATTAAATAAAACATCAAAAGCATGAAAGTTTTCAGAAATTTCATCCAGAACAGATTTTCAAACCTCAGGTGTCTTCTTGGTCCACATACCTTTGCAAAAGGATCAATGAAATCATTTCTGTGTGTATGAATAAATGAAATCTTAGCTTAAAAATGCATCAGGTACACTCATCTGGGCATAAGGGATTGATCATGTCACAATTAAAATTTACAGAACTGCAATAATTATGGATAGATACAATTAAAACAATTTCACTGAAATAGAACAAATCTAAAGTATTCTTACACATGCCTACAAGATCTGCAATTAAAATTACAGGAGGAACTGCATCTAATGCCCTGAAATTACTATATAAATTTCTTTTTTTCTTTTCATGGTTTATTGGATATTAGTATAAAAGAGTAGTTATAAGAAGATGTTATAATTGTGCCTTATTTTTAAGAACAGATACGTACATATTCAGCATAGTTCAAGAAACTGGTACTAAAAGCAAGATTTTTCTAAGAATTCAGATAATGTGTCTTTTAATTTCAAATTAAACTTCTACTGATTTTGGCAGAAGTAGTGCCAGCTCAATCGTTAGTGCCTTAGAAAATAACACTTAATGCATTCACATTTTAAATGGTGTCTTTCTCAGGACACTGCGATGCTTGGAACTTGTACGTTTAGGTCAGCTATTACAATATGGACCACACTTAGTAAAATCACTGCCATACAATAGGTGGCCTAAGTGAAATAAATACCTATGTTATTTAAGTACTGGTAATAGATTGAGCTTCCTCATCTCTGTCATTGAGCAACAGTTCTGCGGTTTGCAACATGTTTTTTTGTTTGTCTTTGTGTTTTTTTTTTTTTTCTTTTTTTCTCCAGAAGGAAATAAAGTTATAAAAGTGAAAAGAATGCTGCTTTGCAACTTAGAGTTTGCCTCACATATTTCCACATAACAGAAGCAGATTCTCACTAATCGGGCTGGAATCATTCATCTCAGTGAAAATCTACTAGTGGACTTCAGCAAAGGTGCTGACTTATTTTTTGAGACAGTTCTTTACTATAAATTAAATGATCTTTCTTTCCTAGTGATTGTAAATTTCTAAAATACTACTAATTTTGCAGTTGAGAGACAATTTTAATTAGAAATACCTCCAAGACATTACCAGTTCATTTCTAAAACAACTGAGCAATTCAATTATTTATTAGCAGAACAAAATTAGGTTCTTAATCAATGCTTCAATCAGAATTTTGGTTTTCTATCATATTATTCAAAAAAAAAAAAAAAGGGTGAGAAAATAGAGAATGCTCACTTTTGAAAGGATAATGTAAGTTTTTAAAATGCTAAAATCATATTCATCATTAAATTTAAACTTCCCTTAGAGTAAGTATTTTCATCCTTATTCAATTCTGTAATATCCTCTGGAAAACAGTAACAAGACTATATTACACTACATCACTATTAACTAAATCTCTGTATTTATAGATAAGTAAAAAATATATTGATATAAATGTAAGGGTTTAGATCAAACTTTTAATATGGATCATGAGTAAATTTAAGAATGCCATTTTCAGAAATGCTGGTGCAGCAATATGAAAATCCACATTTTATATTTATCGTGTTGAATATATAGAACAAATACAGAAGAATTTCTTCAGTACCATTGTAAATTAGCTCTTTTTGTAGAAAATGAAAGAGATTTACACAGTGCCTGAATTGCTGAATTACTAATATTTTTTATATACACAGCAATCATTTTATAATTATATAATTTTATAATTATATTTACAACTAATGCATACAATTCTCTTCATCTTTCTTTAGAACACGGAGACTGTGGGTGGTTTTTTGTTATTTCTTTGTTTTGTTTTTGCGTTAGCATGAAAATGAATTTGAATTTAGTAGCATTTCTAACGATAAGCAATTAAACAGGAATTGTAATAACCCTTCTGTACAGAATGGAAACAATTTAAAGCTTAATTGTGTAATTAAACTGACCACTTCTGGTTACAAACTGATAACGAACTCCTAATGACCCTATGAATCTAACTTAATCTAACTGCTATCTATTATTTCACCTCAATTTAAAAAACAATATTGTTTGTTTGTTTCAGAAATGAGAATGAAGTATCTTCTGAAAATAGTAGATGGTGGCACTTCCATTATTAAAGGTATTCCTACATATAAGTCTGCTTCATATATGCTCTGTTATCAGGAAAAACAAAACAAAACAAAAAACACCAAAAAAGGTAGCATTACCAACTGCATTTAACTTTAAATATATTACTCAGATCTCCTGTTTCACTCTTCTTCTTAGTTTACCATGAATAATTAACAGATTTGTGGACAAAAGAAAATGTTAATTATTCCTTATTTATTCCTTATTCAGTTATTGCCTAACTTCTGCTACCTTTTTTTTTTTTTTTTTTTTTTTTTTTTTTTAATACTTTTTAATTCCCAAATACGTCCAGGAACAATCAGCATGTTTCTTTTGACTACAGACTTGCTAAGATATTCAAAATCTTCTATGCATCTCACACACTAGTTAGAAGAGCCAGGTTACCTACCAAAGATGAGTAGAAAGATACCACACCACTGCCAGTGGGGACACAGACTCCAAGATCCACTCTGATTACACCAAACTTGGGTTGTTAACAAGATTAATTCAAAATGTCTGGAGGATGACTAGAAAACACCTCTAGTGTATTGTGCCACTGAGGAGTTCAGAGAACTAAACATTTTTTTATGCTGCCTGGTTCCAAACACCACAAGCTTCCTTTAAATCAATTTTCTCTAAATCTAAAACATCTACTCATCAGATTTTTTTCATTTCATACGATTTTAGAGATTCAGACGGATCTCTTTGGAAGCTTCCTTGCAGCTTGCTCACTATACAGTGGCAGCACACAAACTACACATCACTGACAAGTGCATTCCACCTTTCCTGTTCTTAGTTGCTTGTTGAATGCTCATCTCTAACCATAAACTGCTTTATAAAGGTTTTCAGCTAAAATATCATTCACCCTAGGAACAACAAATGATTAATGTAGAATCCAACTTGAAGCACAGGTGTGCCAAATGCTGTTCTGACCAGCAGGCATTAAAAAAACCAAACAACATTGGTCACACATAATAGTTTCCAGTTGCTATTTTATGAAAATATCGGACTATGTGATAAAATATTTTATGGAAGTCTATGCATCAATTACTCGTCTTGTGCAATGTATATTCTCATCTAGATCTCAAACTGGTTGGGATAAAACCTTTGGTCCACAAAATAATGCAACCTGGTATTCCAATGGCTCTCTAATTATATACTATTTCAAAACAACAATATTGTCCTGCTTCATCACAGAGTATTATACTACAGTATAATTACTAGAAACTCATCCAAATGTTGGTGCTTACAGATATTATTTTGAATATAAACATTAACATCTTTATCAATGATACAGACAGTGGGATTGAGCATACCCTCAGCATGTTTGCTGATGGCACCAAAATGGGGGGTATGTTGACACAGTAAAACTTGTTCTCGTGAATGCTATCAAAGCCTTTTTAACACAGATAGGTAAAATTATGTAACAGTACAAAACAAACAGCAAGTAGTTGGTAGGAGTTAGAGAACTGCACATATTAATTCCTCATTTATACAACATGTTTCATGGAAGACAACTTAGGTTAGAAATGACTTAAAACCAATGAACTGATAAAATCACAATGACAAATACAAAGAAACTTCAAAAGATGAATATATAAGCGTATTAAAAAGTACCCACAACCAGAAACATAAACAGAAACAGTCCATTAAGCAAAAAGAGAAGCAGCTGAGGAAAAAATTGTGTAAACAATTTCTTCAAAATAATTAGAGGATTTTTTTTTCTGTTTGTTTTGATTTGCTTTAATCATCAACAGAGTAGTTGTAGATTAGATCCTTAAGAATATACGGTAAATGGAGGAAAATGTTAAAGCATGGAAGTGGGAAGCTACTGAACTAATGATACTGTAATACATGCCACTTTCATGCCTGTCATCTTTCATAACTGTGGAACACTACTCATAACCACAGATAAAAATAGAGATTGGCATAACAGACCAATATTGAAATGGAATTCATACAGAATATGTCTTAAGCATTGCTACTTTTTAAGAGAATTTTATTAATGGAGTTTTAGTACTACCATATTTTTAAAGAAAATTGAAAGCTTCATGTAGGACTCTTACAGAAATAAAACTCTGGGTTTGTGGGCACAACTATTCCCAATGATCAGTCTTGCATTTATCCAGGAAAAAACATAATCAGCAACCAGTTCTGAGTCCCAAGGAACCTAACTTATATTTCAACATTAAGAATCTCACTATGAAGAAAAAAGCAAAAGGGGAAAAAAAAAAAAAAAAAAGAAAAAAAAAAAAAGAAAGGATGAAACATCCAGGGAAATAGATACGTTAGCTCAACTACTAACAGTGAAAACCTGTCATACATTTATGCTTACTATACTGTTTTTGGATTTCCAAATATTATTCACATTGCATGGATTTATGTGAAATATTACATCATTTACAAGAAAAATGTTTATTGTTGTGTTATTTCTAATGCATTTCTCTGACAGGAGGGATCTATATCATTCCAGAAACATGAATGTTACCCCATTTTTCCCCTGTGTGTGGGGATACACTCATACTCCTGTCCTCAACTAATGCACGCCTATCCTGACATGTCAAAGAATTAGTAAGAAATCTAGTAAAAGCAATAGAATTTTATTTTTGAAGACTACTACAACTACTGAAAAAAAAAAAATAAAGAAAGAAAAGAAAAGAAAAATGATTTCATCTGAATTCTCCACTGTTGAGGATCATTGAATCATAGAATGGCCTGGGTTGAAAATGATCACAATAATAATCTAGTTTCAATTGCCTCCTGGTGCAGGATAACCAACCACAAGACCAGGCTTCTCAGAGGCACGTCCAGCCTGGCCTTGAATGCCTCCAGGGATGGGGCATCCACAACATCCTTGGGCAACCTGTTTCAGTGTATCACCACCCACTGGGTGAAAAACTTCCTTCTAATTTCAAACCTAAACCTCCCCTGTCTCAGTTTAAAAGCATTCCCCCTTGTCCTATCACTATCCACCCTTGTAAACAGCTGTTCCCCCTCTGCTTATACTCTCCCTTCAAGTACTGGCAGACCACAGTGAGGTTTCCCTGGAATCTTCTCTTCTCCCAGCTAAACAAGCCCAGTTCTCTAAACCTTTCCTCATAGGAGACGGGATGTCAACTTGGAGGCTTGCTTGCTGGAATTTGTGAGTGATGCATGAATTTCTAGTTGTGATTGAGAAAATATCACAGGCTACCTTCATCCACTGCAAAGATGATTTTTATCACCAACCTCAAGAAAATATTTCTTAACAGTAGTTTTTCTGCCTTCCAACTTCCTATTTCCTTACTTCTGCTACTGTGTGCCTCGCTGGACCCACGGTGGTGACTATCTCTTTTGCTCTCTGCAAAGACTCCTTGCTTATATTTCCTACTTTCCCTATCGCCTACCTTCCCTTCCCCGTCTCCCTAAAAACGCCTAGGACTTTAATAAACTGGTTGGACCAACATTTGAACCGTTGCTTCTTAATCTCACGCCGGGTATACACATATCAAAGAACCTTGCCTCCCTCCTACAAATTGGAGCGAGACACATTTCTAATGCTCCCATCGGTCCAAGTTATGCTATCAATTACAATATTTATTCTAGGAAGAAAATACAGACATCTCTACACAAGGATTTAAAAGAACTTCACCTACTAGCACTGTTTGCAAATATATTTATTTATTTATGATCACTTAATTTCACAGTTTTGTGGTAGGCTCCTGTTTGTATGTATTTGCAGCTTGAAATATGACTTTAAGACAACTGAAGAGGAAGTGATGTTGTGAGGAGAATTTCTTCCTACTTTATTGCATTCTTCCTATCACTTAAAACAGCTATTAAAAAAATGTTAAAGATATCATACCTTTGAATATATCACAGAACATTAAGATTTCTTTTCATAAACTAAAGACAGATTAACCTCAGAAATACCATTTGTATGAAACTATCAAAAACAAAGAACACATAAACTGCATTGCCAAAGAAAAAAATCAAAAGGCCCTAATAACCTAAGAGCATGAAGCCACATAGAAATAAGAATAGCTAGACTGATACAGTGACATTTGACTGCCACCATGAATCTTGCCCAAACATTTATGAATAAAAACGAATTTATTGCTGCAATTCTGGTCCTTATCCAAAAGAAAGAATTTTTATGGACAATCTAACCTAGAGGTTACAACACTTAATTTCATGAATACTGAAATGTCAATTCTCTCTCTATGGCTGGGATTAATCTATGAAATGTTGATTTACAGCTCATTCATGCTGCTCTCAACATGTATCTGAAAACCAGGAAACACAGAATTTATGTTTTGAAGGAAGAAAAAGAATAACGGAGTCAAAAAGAATTTCCACTGCTGGAGAGTAACCACACCACTTTATATTCTACTGACAATGAGGTTTTCAGCTAACATGAATATATACAACTGAGGAAGAAAATTAATTTGAGAACACACACGTGGAGACCTAAGCATTGTAATCATTATTTTAATTGAGTGTTTCTAATGGAGGTTTCAAGTAGGTTAAACCACGGCTGGAAGAAATATTAATGTGTTTATTAACTATTGGTCTACCATTTTGTTGGATTAAAATGACAAAAGGTCATTGCATAAGCAAAAAAGCGTCTCTAAATGTTGAGATTGTTAGAACGCAATAGAAGAAATTTTGAGATTTAGCAATGAACTCTTCAGAAATTGAATCAGTGACAGAACAAGTTAGTCTCCAAACTTATTGCTCTTAATTTTAATGATATATTATCTTTTTTTGCATGCATGTTAAGTAGGGTAATTTATATGTTGTTCAAAGAGATGTATCATAATTATTTGAAGATTTAATGTACAAAAATATTTTATGCATACTCAACATTATAAATTCCTCCTTGATGCCCAGCAGCTTTTCAGGAAGAATCCTTTCTTTTTTTATTTCTTTGAAAAACTGTATTCCTTTTCAGAAGAGCAGAAGAGACAGCATCACCATAACAAAATCATTTTTGACAACCCAACAGTCCAAAGAGACATTTGGAAGTGTTCTATGAGAGTACTTGAAACTCTCCTTATGATCCCAGAGACTTGGAATTTAGAAGAGCTGATTCAACAACTGTGCTAGGAGTCCCGTTTCTTGAATACTGTGCTAATGCAATGCTGGGATCCACTGCTCTTTCTTGTACAAACATCTTTAGGTTGTCTATCAATCAGCAGATATCAGATCAAGCTTTCATTTGTGCTAAATAAAAATATGTTTATGACCAGAGAGGGCCTATACTCTTAATCCATATTTTCTCGAACCACTGGTCTAGTTTGCTTGAATCCACACATTCAGGAAAAAAATATCTGTGTAATAGTACTGAGGTGCTTTGGATTACAGCTTAACTCAAAATCAATAGATCTTCTCTGTCCTCATACCACAAAATATTTCTTTTAGAATAAAATGTGTATGCTCTAAAATAAATGCCTCCTATTTTATTATGTTGGTCCACAATGTCAGATGCAGATGTTGGTGGTACGGAAGTAGAAATTGAGCTTTCCCATTGATATTCTGTTTCATTTTGCTGCCCTGTGACAGATGGGAGCAGAGTGGCAGGCTGACACAATGGCATTTGACATGGAAGTGTATATGAAGCAAAGCTGTGCAACTGAATTCCCCCATGAGAAAAGAAATAGCACATTCAGCAACTCTTACTGGATGTTTATGGAGACCAAACAGTGGGTATGGGCACAGTGAGGTGGTGGGTGATGCGTTTCAGCAGTGCCGACACCAAGAGTAGGTCACCTCTGTTGGTGTAGATATTGATATGTGGCATGCAGGTTCTTGATAACTGCTAGTGAAAATGCATAGCTATTGGTGGAGACCACATTAAAAAGTGAGTGCTCTATAGCTGAGAATTTGCTCTATCAAATGGTGCTACTGTGTTTTTCTCATGTGTTAGTTGGAGTAACCTATTGACTTTAGGGTGAGTGCAATCATTCCTGGGCTGTAGTGACTATGCTGCGGAGACAGGCAAAGGAGATTGTACCCTCTGAGAAATGAGAAGGGAGAACTGACTTCAACATATGTGGAAAAGGCAGAGCTCCCTGCCTCAATCTTCACTGGCTATCATGCTTCCCACATCTCTCATGTCTGAACTTCTAGGTGGGGTTCGGAGGAAGAAAATCCCTCTAAAGAGCAGATAAAGATAGAGACTGCCTCATGAGACTGAATGTGTACAAGTCTATTGGGGCTGGCTCCATGTTAGGAGGAAATTGTTTACTCAGAGGGTGGTGAGGCACTGGTAAAGGCTGCCCAGATAAGCTGTGGATGCCCTATCCCTGGAAGTGTTCAAGACTAGGTTGGATGGGGCCCTCAGCAGCCTGATCTAGTGGGTAGCAACCCTGTCCATGACAGGGGGTTAGGAATTAGATGTTCTCTAAGGTCCTTTCCAACTTAAGCCATTCTATGATTCTATGATGTGACTTTCTTATCTCAATGATCTAACCTCACTGGTTCTAATGGAAGCATAGTCAGCACCATGTTAATAGACATACATTTATGCAGCTATACTAGCTACATTAATGTTAAACTACCTAACAAGGAGCTCACACTCAGATCTCAAAAGTAATTGGGTTTAGAGAATTTTCCTAGGCAGTAAAAAGTGATAATCCACTGTGTTATTTGGAGAATTTAAGAACTAACATGACTAACTTTCCTTTTTTACTCTGATTCTTCAAATTTTTCTGGTGTTAACAAAGTCAGCTCTAAATTTCAATTAATGTCATAAAAGCAAATAGTTTATATTTTGTAAAATAGACCCATAATGTAAAGCAACAAATTTTAAATTCCATTTAGGCAAGTAGAATTAAGCTTTATGAAAGAAAATGTTTATAGTAGTCTAAATAACCTCCACAAAAAAATTGTATTTCAGTAGTAGAATATGTTAATTTTCATTTTTATTTTATTTTATTTTTTTTAATCAAGGTGAACTCATACATTTGAAAATTCTAATTTCCAAACATTATATACTCACAGATTATTATTACATGGGCATGGACAGATCGATATTGCTCTTATGGAGCTTTCAGAACCCTTCTATGCATTAAAATGCATTCAGATCCTCATTAATGGAGCTCATCAATCCCATGCAATTATTGAACATATATATTACCTAATATATTTTATACTTATTTTACTAAAAATTGGCTGCAGGATTTAAATTATTCATTACTTACCCCAGTTCTTTGAACTTCCAAGAAAATTGCTCTTTGAAATGATTTCTCCCAAACTGCCAACTCGCTGCCCAGCTCTACATTGAAACAATGACTCTTGCCATGTCCAACCATAACACTGAAACAATAGGGCCTGTGGTCTTCAAAATCGAAGTCCTGATGAATACCAAAATACAAGTTTGCTTGTAGCCAGCAATCATCAGCAAGCCAGAGCTGAAAGATATGTTTCAGTATGTGATTCTTCATCTAGCAAAACAGTTAAAGCAACATTGTCTTTTGTAAGTAGTGGGTACTTGGATATATTGTTATTAAGTTAATAATTATCTTGAAAAAACATTCTGACAATTAAGCAATATTTGCAAAATTCTCTCATTGGTTCTAATTCACGTAACTTTGTATCATATATTCAAAGCTACTTCAGTAGTTCAAAATTAATGTCAAAATTATCTAAGCAACACATTTTAAAAGGAGTTTGTACAATATATTGCTTACAGTGAGAAGAAACAAAATTTTGTAATTGTTTGAATACACTTCAAGAGCCATCTATAAGTCTTACAGATGAATATAACTAATGCATTCTAACTGGATTTCAATTTCCTAAACACTCAGGAATGCAATACTCTACCAAGTACACAAAGGATCATTCAGGAAACGATGATCTGAACTTTCAAATACCCCTAATAGCTTCCATTGCTGCTCTGCTACAACAAGGGGAGTGAAATGAGATCCTGCCACCATCTTCAGGATGAAGAAGATGAAAAATTTCACATTAGTCTTTCTTCATAACAAATATCCTTGTAAAAGAAAGCTTTTTACTGAAAACAAACTGTCACCTGAAACTTCCCAAATATTTCAAGTGACTAGCACAGAGAAAAACAAAACTAAATCAAAAGTTTTTACAATTGAGTGCTTTCAATGACTGCTTTTCCATACATACATTTTTATATTTTAATTTTTATTTATCGGGGCCTTTTTCCGTCTCCATTTCTCTATAGTGATATGGAGCAGAAAAGATTGAAAAAACATTAAAGAATTTGCAAATGGAATCTTTTTTCTCATCTTGTAAAATTACTTGCCATCAGAATTTTATTTCTCTAGCACTCCACATAAAGTTTGGGACTCAGGTTAAGCAGATCTGAGGTAAAAGCAGTAATGCTGGAGTGGACATAGCTGGCTTTGAAAAGATCAGAATGTAGTTCTGTAATGGCACCTAAGTCCTGGAATCTCAATTTTTTTTTTTTTCAAAGGTCCCAATAGTATATCATAGACTACCAGAGCTTGGAAATTCCATGCACATAAAGTCAAGCAAACAACTGGGATTTGAGCATCCAATTGTCACCTAAAATACTTTGTGATATGTAAGACAAACATTTAAAAGCCCAGGGTTTTGCATCCTTTCTGTTCTAGATGCACAAACAACCAATTTCACAGGACAGAAGTGAAGATCCAGTTTCAATAATAAAATCAAAATAGAAAATAAATTATCTATAAATTATAAGTATTTATATATATGTATACATACATGATCCTAAAATATTGCAAAATGGTTATAAGATGCCCTTCCCATACTGGATGCTTATTTTCTATTTTGATAATTTATTTATTTAGACTATTATTTATTTTATTAAACTTATTGCTTAATGAACGTAGGTGAGATGCTTACAGTTGAGTAAGAAGTGCACCTTCCCTTAAAAATAGAAAAGCACTCTCCATAGTGGCTTTGCAGTAGTTCTAACCAGCTTTTGAAAATACTTAAAAGCACTCTCCCAATCTGCATTTTTTACAACATAAACTCCACCTTTCAGTCTATAATGCGGGAACTCTAATCTCTTAAGATTTTTCCATCTTTTTGGATTTGTTCAGTTTGCCTCATTGTCATTCAAATCAAAGAATCAACAGAAAAGTGGTTAAAGTGCTGAATTTGAGCTTTTGCACTTTAGTTAATGTATTCATGAAGACTAGCAATTAAACATTAATTTATTAAAATGTCAAGAACATTAAAGAGTTGAATCTTTGGTAGTTTACTTCCCATTTCCTTTACTTAATGAAAAAGTACCACAGAATGTGATTTAAGGATAAACAATCTTTGAAACTACCAGAATATTTAGAAGGGGGTGGCTTTCAGATCAGTAGCAACATTTGAAGGAGAAAAATGCAAAAGTAAAACCCACAGCGGAGAAAAGCCTTTTCAAAAAGCATGAGTATTTGTTTCATTGTTGCCCAAATTATCTATCTGGAAAATGTAAATTTTAACAAAATCTAATAAGACAGAATCAAAAATCAGGGTCAGATTCTCTGCTCTTTGCTGCTGTCTCAGTGATGGCTAGTATCTGACCACACATATCCATGATCAGTCATGGTCGCATTAATCTACATTAATGCTACATCCACAAAAGCACTACTGAACTCCTGGCTGAGAGTCTCTGCTCTGGAGTTCAGCTCTGGTCTGCAGCTCCACGAGTGTCAGGCTCTCGGTAAGGCACTGGCCAAGACACTTCCCTCTCTCACTTCTGTTAGAAAAGGGAATCATCCTCTCCTGTTCAGTGAAAGGAGGTTTACTAGAGTATAAAAGCATACACTGGTGAGTTGGAACTGCCAAATTTTCACTTACAGCTGCAAAACAGGCATCTGACATCAGGCACTTTTACCAGCCAGTTAACAGAGTTGACACCACTCTAAAAGGGAGATGTCAGTGCAAGGCTGAGAGCTATTGTTTGTTGTTTTGTTTGTTTGTTTGTTTGTTTTTGTTTGTTTGCTTTTGTTTGTTTGCTTTTGTCTGTGAGCTTCTTACTCTGTTCTTTGTAACTTCATTGTGGTTACAATTTATTTATTTTTAAATTACAATCCTCAACATTGATGTAGGAAATATATCACTGCTGTGGAAAGTCAGTTTGGGACAAGCAGTTTGAGCAGCCAGGACACGGAAACTCCATTACTCTATTCTCCAAACAATTTGGTCATTTAATGAAACAGTTAACAACACCCTTTTTGCTGTTTAGGGAGGACTGTTATTGTCAGGTCTTTCATTCTGTACACTGTCACAGTTAACTGTATTCTGACAGAAAAGCATCCACAAGAAGTACTCCCCCAACTAAGCAGTTCTCCCTCGGTAGCATTGCTAAGCCAAGATCTATATCAGTAACACAGCAACACTCCTTCTCCACAATATGAGTACATGCTCAAAGGAGGAACATCAGAGGGAAGGACAGCAGCTGGTGAGAACTAAAGCTTGTTTGGATTTTGTCAATGAAATAGCATCTCATGGGAAAGGATTTTCTTTTTTACTCCTTGGGAAAGTTTTCAGTTTTACTGTTCTAGGAACATCTTTCATCTAGCTTTATCTTGCCTGCAAAGCTCTTTTTGATTAGCCAGTAGAGGCCTATAGCAACCTATCTGACGCAATTACTTAGAAAATATCTTTTGTAAGTCAACTATTTAAACAGACCAATAGGGTTTGCTCTAAATCCTTCCTTGCTACAAGCTAAACAGAAATACGACATTATCTCTAGATATTGGAAAAAATAAAGAAATGTATGGTACACAAATGGACATCATTGCCCCTTTTACGGTTAAAAACAACTGATGTTATCAAATGATGAATGATTCAAGAATGGCAGAATTGTATGCTTCTTATCACTCAAATAAATGCATCTTCATGAGGAAAACATTCTTCAATACATTCACTTAAAAATCTAAGCTACTAGGAAAATAACATTCAATATGATTAGCTGACTGTCTCATCAGCATTTCATGTCTGATACTCACATGGAAAAAAAAATACTCTTCAGTTTGGGAGAACTTAAGGAACTTGCTACTACTACTTGGACCTTAATCTGCTTTCCAGATTCAATTATACTGCAACAGTCAGTGCAAAAACGTTTTAGTACAACAAATATACTACTTGAATGTCAGCTACCCCTAACTGAGATTAAACTGATCTCAACATCAACAGGAAGAAGCAAGCTTTCTTTACTGTATAATATAATTGTAATTGTTTGGAAACTTACCTTGTGAATTTTAAATAGAACCTCACAGAGGTTATACACTTTTTCAGCTCGTACCCAGTCTAATGTGCTTACCTATAATATCAAAATACAATATTAAGAACAAATTCTTCTTCATTCTAAAACCATTTAAAGATGAAGGAAATATATAGATTTCACCATCCATTATTCTATCAGATGCTTTAAATATAAGCAAAAGTTAACTACATTTAATATCTTGCATTTAAAAAATACTGTCAAATAGTGTTCAGTTTCTTCCAGAAACAGTATCTACATGAGTCTTACTATAATTAAAAGATATGATACAATTAGAGAGATTTCTTTTCCATTATCACTACAACATGATGGAAACCTCTTTGTAATCTCTGTGGTGAGGTACATAATAATATTTATTTTTCACTGTGCTAACATAAACAACCTTCTCAAACACAGAGGTATTCAGCTCCATATCTCAATTTAATAAAAAACCTTAGCATCAACAGACCAAGATCTGTTCCTAAATACAGGTTTGATTTGACACACAGTAGGGCACCATTATCTTATTATTTATATTAAAAACAGAAAAGGCTTATGTGTCTACAAAATTTGAAATTAAAAAGCTTGTCAGCTGCACTCCTAACATAGAATACTAATAACTGGATTTTGTTTTCTTTCAGTTTTGTTATCTTATCTTGTGCACATTATAGACTATTCAAATTTGACAGCTGGAATGATAGATGAAAACTTTTCCTTAAGACTAGGTCATGACATACTATGCTAATCTGTTTTCTATTAAAAACAGAATCTAGCCTAGATAGCATAAGGAAAAGTGAACCTATGTATGAAGAATATCAGGGAAATACACATTGTTTTAATTACATGTTTTAGAGCAAAATTCTAACTCTTGGTAAAGTAATAGGAATATCTGTATAGATTCATAAAGAATTTGAGTAAACTGAACTCTGAAGCTTTTAGCACATGGAAATCAGTGTTTTGGTGACTGTTCTAATAGATTGGATGCCTTAAAATACCAGGGAAGATGCAGCTTCGTTTGTTTCCCCTCACTCACTTTCCAAAGGAAGAGAGCAGATCAACTCTCTCAAAGTATTTGCTATAAAAAAATGTGTCTACAAATCATCTCGGTTCTATGGATAGAAGTTAACCAGGAAAGAATGGTGAAATTCTTTACCTGATTATTTCAATATATATAATAGCATGAATTTCAGCAATATTCATACTTGAATTCATACATGAATCTTGCCCATGTTGTTTCACATGAACGTGATTTATATTTTTACTTTCAATGGGATATCGTCATTTTCATGGAGTCTAAATCTCAAAGGTTCAGTAAACATGAGTTGCAGTAAAATGATGATAATCCACATCACAACACCAAAGACAATTATTGTGACTTCTACTGGTTATCAAACTGTATTTCTCTGAGAGCTCTTGGAAGAGTAAGGTAAACTCGATGATAGTTTCTGTCTAATCTTGTATGCTTATGCTTTTTTCACATTAATTTGAACTAATGAACATTACCATTGGTCCTCTTTTGTATGCTTTTCAAAGCACTGTTTCAGAATTTACTTGGATTCTGAAGATGGCAATTATCTCACCTAAATTTAGACAGCAATGATAGCTAACTTGATTGTTAATAAAATCTTAAAAAAATGAAAATTGAATTCTTAGTAATTTAATTTTCTGTTTACTGGGAAAGAAGAAAACAAAAGCAGAGGTTTCTTCCATCCCTCACAGCTCCCTTCAATATTGACTGATGAACAGACCTTGGAAATTCTTTTTATCTTGAGTCACTGAAATAAAGTTTATAACAAAGTCATAGTAGATCTTTAACTTAGAGATGATTGGATTTAGATGAGATGAATCATGTACTGCAAAAGGAACTGAAGACCTCTACAAAGAAAAGTTCTGCCACCACTTGTTTTCAGGATATAAAGGGACTCATATTTTAGGGTTCTCATTGTGAAACTTATATATTTTAGTAGTCAAGTGGGAAGAATCACTTGAATACAATGCATGCAGTAAAATATGCAGAAGTACAGTATGTACTTTCTCATTCTGTTATATAATGAGCAATTTCTCCTTACAAATTAAATCTCAAACCATTACTTAACAATAACTTTCAAAGTACTCAATAATACATGAAGGAAATTTGCCAGATTTAAATGTAATGGTAATTGTCTTAGAAAATTCATTTAAAGCATTTTTAGGTGTTATACTCGCCATCTCATCACTTCATAAGATGTAGAATTTTTTAGTCATAAATCACTAATGTTTATTTTTCCATTAATCTTTTCCTTCAAGTAAGGTCTATTCAATATTTTATTTCACATTTGTTTTTTGATTTTTGCTAAGAGTAAGCAATCACAAAAGATTATAAACAACTGGAATTGAGGAATTATAAGATAATTCAAAAATAAGCATGATACTTCTTAATATGTTCACTTACACAAGTAATGTACACCTTTTCTTGATCCTTACCACATCAAAATATTTTTCAGTTTGACAGCTGATGTGAATATAAAATCATTAAGTAAAATAAAATTATTAGAGGTCAGATTGGATAGGGCTCTGGGTAAATAGGCCAAAAATAAAAGTGCCTGATTTAGTGGTTGGCAATCCTGCCCATGACATGGGGGTGAGAGAACTAGATGATCTCCGAGATCTGTTCCAACCCAAGCCATTCTATGATTATATGATAAAAGAACAAGCTTTAGCCTATTATTATTGACCCTCAAAGGGGATCTTCGTGCTTCTTACAAAATAAGGTTTGCAGCCTAAAATGATGTTTAGTTCACTATTTGATCTGATGTTTATGAAACATAATTTAGTGACGTGTTCTATAATCAGGAACAGGTAGTGGCTTACATTTGCTTCTTCTTCTTTCCTTCTTTTTTTCTTTTCTTTTTGTTTTCTTTTTCTTAAATTAATTTGAATTGTTGTAATTCTTTTGTGCCACTAATGATGGGAAATGGTGACACTCCTGTGCTATTAAATTTTTTTCTGAATTCTTCAGTTTTCTCCTCAATACCTTTGAATTTCTTTCATCTTTTGACTCTCTGTAACCTCTTATGATATTTTCAGCAGAGATAGCTAGTAATCATAGGTCACAACCAGCACCTGTATAAGCCAGGATTTTCTTTTTCTGTATACGTCAGAGGGAGACCATCATACTTAAAGCCAAGTGAAACAGTCTGAATAGCATGGTATGCAAGGTCACCGGTAGAACTTAAATGACATGTTGAGGAATCTTATGGAATGGAAACAACAGAGACATACTGGAGCCCAAAGAGACAGCTGACATTAATATAGTTTCCACTTTAGAACCACTGTAGTATGCTTAAGTTGAAAATGCTGTTGTCAATGGCTGCACATGATCACAAATGATTTATAATTCTAGTCATCTAGTAAATCTGGAAAGAATCAGAACACTCAGAGGACCAGAGAGATAGTAAACATGAACTAGGATACAAAAACAGGAATCTGAAGTTAAAATCTTAATACCATGGGAGACTGAAATAAACACAATAAACAATAAGACTTACAATTAAAACAGTTACAAAAATGCTAATTATTCAATTAAGTACTTTTCAGTGTGATTTGCACCTCATGTTTCCTAAACAAGCACTACGGTGGATTTAACTACACCAAGCTATTCAAATCTTCTAGTTTTAATTAGTTAAATGAAGTAATTTCAGCAAATATTCCAAATATACTTCATTTTAGATGTATGCATAATATTTTTTTTCTTAAAAAACAGTTACAATTTAAAATAGGATAAAGAAAAAAAAATAAATGCATATTCCACATACAGGTAGCAAACAGCAAACTGGAGGAACGATTATTACCCAAATAAATTCTGTAGTGAAACCAATCACAAAAGATTTGCTTGTTTATTCATACATCAGCACTAAGGATTATACTATGCTTATGGAAATAATGGGCTACATTTAAAAGAGTATCAGTTTTCAAAAGCATCCAATCCACCCAGAAGTAACAAAATTGTAGAGGTAAAAGATTAAATACTTCTGGGTTAATGGTAGTTTATTTCACTGCCTTCTTTAACAATGGGAAAAAAAATGAGCCAAATATAACTCTTAAAAATTATGAAGAGATTAAAATATATATATATATACATGAAGAAATGATATTGAGATGAACTGTGATATAGCAGTATAAGATGCCTAAAGATGTCTAAACCAATTAAAACTAGATGGTACAAATATACACCAAACAGCAGTCAGATCCTAGCAGGGAAGTGAAGAAAAATTAAGAATTAGAAAGTTAACCAGAAGCATCCATAGTGAAGTCTATGCCCCACAACTCATTGCCACCTGTTTCTTGTTAATTCACATTGGCATACATATAACATGCATTCACAAATATTAGGAAATGACATAACAGTTTTCTCTCACATACAAAATGCTGCTAAATTATGAATGATTCTCTGCAATGTTTTTCAAAGATGAAACAGATACAATACAGTATATTAGTTTAATAACCTTTTTTTTTTTTTTTTTTTTTTTTTTTTTTTTTTCCTGTTACTCTCAGGCCACTGTTGCATTTATTCTTTTTCTGAAAGCTGTAAGCAGGAAATTCAGAGATTGCCCAGTTGCCTAATTTCAGTGCTATTTAACCACAGTGAAAGAGACATGGCAATTTTTGTAAGTTTTGTAATTAAGGGCAACACAATTCCAAAGGAATGGCTATTTTAAGACTTGAATTTTAAACACAATACTGAACCATAAGTAAGACATAAAAAATCAGTTTTGTCTTCCCACACATTTATCACATATTCAATAAGAAGAAATAATTTCCATTTTGTGGAAATTTTTAATCACATTAAAATAATAATAATAATAATAATAATAATAATAATAATAATAATAATAATAATAATAATAATAATAATAAATGTGGCAATTTTGAATGATGCTTCCATTTCTTCCAGGGTATAAATTCAGAACCTTTTCAAGATCTGAAAATTGGCAGAAATTTATCAGATTTTTTTTAGAATGTATTAAAATACTGCTTGTATATTAGCACTTCCAAAAGTATAATTTCTATTTGTGCCATGGTATTTTTCATACGTGCAGTTTTCTGGTGTGTCATATTTCAATTATAGCAATCTGTAAACTAAGTCTGCAAGGTTTGAAAATACAGTTAGATGATCCACTTTAGAAGTGCATAAAAACATTCTCTCATAAGCAACATTTTCTTGACATTTATTTTTATTATGATACCTCCATATTTTTAGAAGAACCATCTGAGACACTGTTGAAACAAGTTACAAATAGAATACTACATTTCATAGGTTTTTCCATATTATAGAATTGACATTTGGTCTACACTTCTCTCGATTTTTTTAGGGATAACCATATATTTCTCATTCTTAAGAAAGTCAGCAGCTGTATTTCCACTCATGATCCTCTACATGAGAAGAAAAAGAGTAAAAATTACACCAGATCCTTTCATAATTAGTTGAAAAGTTATGAGTAAAGGCATTACAACTAAAGATAACTATACGAATTGCACATTGTCTACTCGGCATACACTACAGTGATTCACTACATTGATTCAGCACACAAGCAGCAATACAATGAGAACAACATCTCTGAAACAGAAAAAAATCAGAAACTCTTATCTTGTAAAGATCAGACAAGTTAAAATATTTTATTTTTGTGACAGAACAATCCCATATTTAATCTTTCATTCATAATAATAAAAAGCAAAACTGTAGAAGAAATAAGAAAAGAAGTACAATTAAATATCTCTAAAAATAGTGAAGTAGTTCTCTGCATGATTTTGTTTGGAGATCTATGTTTCCAGCTACAAAACATGGAATGCATTAGAGAACTGCAGTCTGGGTGCAGTATTGGCTGGCAGCTTCTTGAGGGTGGTGGGAACGGGGTTTGGCAGAGCAAGGTCTCTCCAGCCAGGGTCTATCCCACCACACTTTGATGGATTGACCCCAGCTTAGTACCTACTCTGCTTATCACTCACTAACCCCCACCTGGAATAGGAGTAGGTAATGCAAAATCAAGAAAACTCATATGTTAAGATGCTTCAATGAATGATGAAAAGAGGGAAAAAACAAGTGTTTCAAAAAAAAAAAAAAAAAAGCAATCACAGCAATCACACTCCAGTTCTCCATAAGTAGACCAGTGATAAGTCAATATGCAAACAATGTGCTTTTTTTCTTTCTTTTTTTTTTAAGACAAAAACCCTGTTTATCATTTTCTCATTTCCTATTTGTATGAAGTTTTGTGTGGTTTTTGCTCTTTAATCGGATTGTAGAAATAAAATGAAAATTCTTTCACTGACGTAACATATGGGCAAATAAGAAATAAAGAAAAGAACTCCACAACCATTCCTAAGATGTGCTTTTGCATTTTAAAAAGAATACTATTACACAATCATTAAAAAGAAAAAAAAAGGATTGAAGTTAATAGGAATCCCTGGATTTAGAACTTCAGTTAAAAGAAAATGTTACTGACAGTTTTAGCCTATACGGTTGAAGAGTATGTACTTACGTAAGACAAATTAGATAGCACAGTAGTACAGGATCAGATTTTCACTGGATCAGCTGAAGAAACTGGAAGCTGAACCACCTTATGAGCAATATAATAAAGCTATTTAATTGAAATTTCATTCTAATTTCATATATTGTTCTTTTGGTTTGTTTAAAGCAATGGCACTCTGGAAGGAAAAGATTGGAAAAAAAAAAAAAAAAAGTGAAAAGTGATAGGTCAGTCCCTTGCCTGTATATAAAATCCAGATCCATCTACTGTTAATAAGGATGTATCTTCTCTTTAAGAAAAGAGTGACTAGTAACTCATTACATCTATGAAAACTAAAGAAAAGTTTAATTAAAAATGTTGGCTGTAACTAGCTGAAGAAAAATTGAAACTTTAATAAGTAAAACCACTACATTTCCTACTGGGAATTCTTTGAGCTATCCAGACATGGTATCATTTTCAGAAGACCTTAAAAGAGGTTAAGTAGCTAAAGCTTATTAAAATTAAGTGGAGTTTACAGCTTTAACTTTTTTTGGAAATCTCATCTCACATTCACTTGGTAACAAAAAGCAAACTCAGACAGTAACAAATAGGTTTCCATTTACAATGGAACTGTAGTAAAACATGCTATGTATTTTTTTTACCGGTGGAGTACTAAAAATGTAGAAGGATGAACCCTTCAGTGCCAGAAACTTGAATTTGTAGAGCTGAGATGAATCAGTTCCTTCAAGTCTCTCGTGTACCCATCCCATATGAACGACCTGTAAAAGAAAATAATTTAAGATCAAGGATCTAAGTTTTTCAGTGATACATCTGAATAGGTAAAATCTTTCCGCAAGGAAAAGTGGTCATCTTAATGAGGATGTATCATTTTCTTCATGCTTTCCTTCCTATCACTACCACACTCTTGAGCCCCTTAATGACGTCAAAAAGTCAAATCAGGTCAAAAGCCCTCAAAGAAGCTTAATATTTACAGTATAAGTTGTCTGAACCTTGTACCTATCCCAGGTAGTGAAATTAATAGATCACTGTATACTGTCTGTCTACACCAAATAATGAGAAAAGGTGGATTTCACAGGAAAAAAAAAAAAAAAGTAATTATCATAAAACCAAGTGTTCCAAGACAGTGAATCTGTCTACACTGTAAGATTCCATAAATAGTTACCATGTTAAAAGTCAATATATGGATTTCACTTGAGCCAGCAGAAGCCCAAGCTGTACTGAAATAGTCCAGCCAGCAGTTTATAAACCTACATATAGCACAGTCAAACCTTGGAAATACTAGAATTTTAGTTTGCTAAACCTCTAAAATACATCTGAGTAAGTCACTAGAGTTATCTGAAATCTAATAGCTTTTTGTATGCTTACATCTGTCATTGTTAACAAAGGGTCTCTGTCACACTAATTGTCTTACAGTGTTTATATACATTTTATCTCATGACAGTGATTTATATTCTTCTGGAATTAAATGTAAACTTCATCAGTTAAAGAAGTTTTCTCTAACAGTATTACAATATGTTTCTTTATATTTCAGATAGATTAATCTTAGGAAAACAAAATTAAGTAGGAGCACAGCCTTCCTTTCTGAGGGAAATGCAAATTTCTGAAGGAATAATGCTATATTGTGGTATTAGAATATTATGTACATAGCTTCTCACAAAAATGACAACCTAAATGTACACAAAATGAAACTGGAAGTGTTTAAAAGGAGCATGTTACCCTTGAAACAGGTGACCCTAGAATGATAGGTTGGTAACCTGAATATTTAACTATTGCTAATTTTTTTTCTCATTTAAGGATACACTTATGAGAAATAAAAAAATACAAGGGCAGAAATGTCATAACACTTGTGAATATTCTGACTCTACAGAACACTGTTGGAAGTCAATGGAAATAAAGACTGAAGAAAGTATTCATTAAATCACATGAAAGCCTCAGCATTTGCTCTATGGATACATTTTGTAAAACAAAAACAAAACCAACAACTAAAACCAAAAACAACTCCAAAGATGTCAAAAATACATTTTTATTGAAAACTTGTTGTGTGTATATGTAGCTATTGCTATTAGAGCAAAAAAAGTAGAAAAAATGATAGGGAACAGTTAACAGTATAGAAGTACATTCACAGTTTTGTATCATGACGATTTCACATATTTATTCTTCTAGCTATTTATTAATGAAACTAATAGCTTTTAGCTATCAAATTGATTAGGAATAATAATATAGATCAATAAGCTGAGCATGACTGTGTCTACTATACTGTTCTGAGCTCCAGTGTTAACGTTCTAAAAAGTTCTAAGACAAAACACAATAAATATAATAGTCTTTTCAATTCTCACTTTGCTATTGTGTAAATCCAGTAACTCTCATCAAAATGTTACATCTGTAATAGTCAGTAAAGGTTTAGTAACAATGAAGGTTTAGTAACAAACTGTTCAGATACTTTAACATTTTTAGCAAAATATGCCAAATTATTGCTGATAAATCACTCCTATATATATATATAATGTGTGTATATATATATATACACACACACACACAAACTATAATAAATATTGCTTTTACCAGCATGATAATATAATATGAAATAATCCAGAGAAAAAACAACTATGTCCAAATCGCAGGATTTGTCCAAACAATATGGTACTCTCCTTTACATTCTGAAGTTCATGATTGCTGACGTGCAAATGCATGCAACTCATTAGCCTGTATAACTACTAAATTATTTACTGACTATACTGAGAAATAAAGGATTTAGCTCACTCTTGTTTTTCATTCATCATTATCATCACTGCCATCAGAATCATCATCTTTTATCCTTAAAGCAGCATTTACAAAAGAATTTTGGAATTATCCACAATGTCAAACATAAAAACATAGTCGTGGATAAACTCTTCAGCTTGACCAGGCCATTCAACAAGCACCATATATTAAACCAACTACATGACTTATATTGAAAAATATAATGATATATCTAGCCACAAGCCAAAAATTCACATTATGTGTACTAGACCAGAATTTCTTAGAAGTTCTTAGCTGAAAATCAGGGCAAGATGTTATCTGAAAACTGCAACTCGATTTGTCAGGTGCATTTTTACTCCAAACTGTGCGTCATTTTCTGTTACTGAAAATAATTTTTTTAGCTTGATTCATCTAGTTGACAGGAACCTGGCCTGTAAGCATAGGTCTTAAGTACCAACCATAATACAAAAGTCAACCATAACCTTCTTTTGACTTTCTTACACTTATAGAAAGGGTACTGAATTTCTCTAACTTGAAGTAAAAGATTTCTTTGCAATGAACACGTTCTTTTTGCCAAAATTTTCCTTCTGTGAAATGGGCTTAATATCCTTTACTTATTTTATAGATTTTATATGAAGAGTCTGTCACTGCTGTATTCTTATCTATGTCTGCAATATGTTGGTAGCAGTGCCAAACATTATAGATAATTTAGTGTAGTTCTTAATGTTTTATGTAATTCTCTTGAGAATGTATTTAGCTATCAACACAGAATGCCTTTACCGAGCTTTGTCCTCATAGCTTGTCGAAGAAGGAAATAATTATATACTTCATAGTAGAAATAAGAAAGAAACAGCCTGCTAATTTATGTCTTACATATATCTTATATATACTGGGTGTGCTATTGTTCAATGTTATTTTAAAAGAATAAAACAGCCATCAAAAATCCTTTAAATGACAAGATTTCTTGTTTATTACCACCACATTGCCACTATGGAACACCCAAGGATTAAAAGCGGTACTAGTCAAAATGCTGCTGCATTTCCCTGACTGTATTAAAAAATCACCGGTAAAATGAGTGTCTACATGAATTTGGTCCTTTTTTTTTTTTTTTTTTTTTTTTTAACGAATGTGTGGAAAAATTCAATAAGTAGCACATCTGTAGATCACCTAGTAACCCAACAAAATATTAACTGACATCTCAGTACATATATACATTGAGGAAGAGAAATGCAGTACATCTAGAAGGCACAAAAACTTTTTGTTTGTTTGCTTGCTTTTTTTGTGTATTTAGGAGAAAATCAAGGCTTGAGATATATGCAGACTGCTGGATCATCTAATTGAGCAAGATACTCTCAAGAGGAAACAAAAATCAACCAAGATAGCAGAAGAATAATTGCTACTGGAAGATTTGTGGTGAGCTCAGTAGTAATTGTATTACTGTTTTTATTGATTGAAGATAAGGCGAAGGCAAATTAGAATGTATGTACTAATAACCATAAGGGTTTGAGAAGAAAAGTAATTGTAAATGAAAAAGACAATGGAAAAGATACTAAGTAGGTTAGGTTTTTCTTCCTACTGAATAGAAAATACAGGAATATGACAAAATAGCAAATTAAAATGGAAAGAACAAACAAAAGAACATTGTACAGGTATATGAAGGGTAAACATGATAAAAATATTTGGGAGGAAAAAACATAAAGAAATACCAAATGTATGCTTGTCCCATCCTTGGAGGTGTTCAAGACTAGACTGGATGGGGCCCTGAGCAGCCTGGTCTAGTATTAGATATGGAGGTTGGCAGCCCTGCATGTGGCGGAGGGTTGGAGTTTGTGGTTCCTTCCAACCCAAACCATTCTATGATAAGGAGAAAGAATATATATTTTTAAAATTAAAGAAGGAAAATAGAATTTCCTTTATCAGAGTCAGTGTTTGCTTAACTTCTGCATACATATATAAATTTTTAAAAATGTATTTTTCAAATGGAAATAGAAAAAAGATCTCTTACTGACTGGTTTATTAAATGGCTGCTTAAACAGAAGAATAACTTTTCAGTTCAACATTAATCTGTATGGAACAAAAAAACCCACAGTTTTTAATATTTAATACCAAACTCTTCATGGTTATCTTAAGTAGGTAAGTGAGAATTTAGTTGACTGTCAGTTTGCATGTGGGAAACTCAGTACGGGGAAAAAAAAACAAACAACAAGTTATTTGGCTTGAATTCTGACATTTGAATTTTCAATGAGTAATTAGGCATTATACTACGAACTATACTATCTTCAGGACAGCTTTCACCATTCTATTTCCACACTACATAATCAATTTAAGACTACTCTCTGAATCTGTGTGGAAAATTACCCACAGATCATCAACGTATTAGCAAGTTTCTACTGTGATCTAATACGCATTGCAAAAGTTCCTGTAGAAAAAAAAATGAACAGCACTCATGAGGAGACTTAACAAGTCAGTAACAAAATGTAATCCAATCATAGCAGATAAATGAAACTTATTTACACTTATTATTTTCCTACAGCAATAAGACATCTCAATGCTGTAATGACTGCAAACTTGACGTGTTACATTTAATAAATCCATCAGTACCTTTTGTATATAGTACTTACAGTTAAATGGTTACAAAAGGTAAATGAAGCGTAACAGTCAAGAGGGAAATAAAGAAAGTCAAGTAGATCTCTGATGTATGAAAAATCAAAACAGATGGGTACACTTGTATTATTAAAGTGAGATAAGAACCTATAACAGATGCCAGCTTGGCCTGCAGATCAAGAACCGGTGTTGTTCCCTGATGCATCACAGAACAACACAAAACTAAGAAAGCAAAGAGAAGTACATCTTGAGGTAACTTGAGGTTTATATTTTGAAAGCAAGTGGTAGATCCTGTTTTGAAAAGAACACATACTGGAGTGATGACACCCAGTCACAAGCGGTGTCCCAAGGCCTTGGTACTGTGGCTTCTATTTAACATCTTTATTAATGATCTTGATGAGGAGACTGAGTGCACCCTCAGTAAGTTTGCAGATGACACCAAGCTGGGAGGGAGTGTTGATCAGCCAGAGGGGAGAAGGTCACTACAGAAGGACCTGGATAGACTGGATCGATGGGCCAAGGCAAACTTGGATGTGGTGCTCAGGGACATGATTTAGCAGAGGGTTGTTTGTTAGGGTAGTATGGTTAGGTCATGGTTGGACTTGATATCTTTAAGGTCTTTTTCAACCTGAGTGATTCTATGATTCTATGGAAGGAAGAAAAGCTAATAGATTTCCTGTATCTCTATGACCTTCTCTATCTGTCTTTCACATACATAAAGATTATTCAGTCCTGTGTGTAGTGATAATTAGTTTACATCTTTACTTGTTTTAATAAGGAGGCAGTGAGTCTTGAGGCTGACGGCACTAACTATATTCATAATAATCTTATTGCTCGGGTTACGATCCAGAACACAAAGCTCACTCCTGAATACATGTAGCAGTAAATGGCATTTGAAAAAAATTCTTTCTGAGCACCACAGACAGTGGTAAACCAATAATATATATATATATATACTATAGCTTTGTGCAATAGTGGCCCAACTAATGATCTGAGTTTTGTAGCCCTTCTACAGTGCACAGTCGCCTGCCATGTGAAAGGAATGCCTGGTGAAAAGCGGGTGGCATGCAAATCAGTTTCCATGACTAAATGTCAGATGTATCTGTTCTGTGAGCAGATGTAAAAGAAAAAAAGTGCGTATCTCTACTCAGTTGAGAATACTAATCTATTAACCTTCTGTCAGGCATCAAAACAGCTCTGTTAGAGCCCACATTTTTCTCTTTGACAATATATAAGGGTCTTTCTGGAAAGAAGAGCCACACAGAATCACAGAACAGTTTTTGTCTGAGAGGGGTCTCTGGAGGTCATTCATTCAGTCCAATATCCTGTTTGCAGCCAACATAAGTTTGCTCAGTAACATGTCCATTTGAATTTTGATTATCAACATATATAACATATATAACACATATGTTGATATGGCGATAATAATTAATATAATTTGCTTTCTAATATCAAACAAAAATGGAGATTTCATAGCCTCTCTGAGCAACTTGCTCTGGTGTTTGATCAAATTACCAGAAGTTTCAATACTTGAACACATTCAAACCTCTTTCTGGGAGATCGAATTTGGTCAAATACTTAGTGATCTGGATAGGAAAACATTTGAGTTCTCCCACTGAATCTAGAGATCAAGAAAAATCAGCAAAACAAGACCCAGATTTTTAAAATCTGTTAAATTCAATTATAAATCATTTTCCTTTCAGTTCAGTCACTTAAATTTTATGTTTCTGACATCAAACCATTGAAGTTTTATCTTGACTGCTTAATACTGTACTTCCCCCCCATCTTTTCTTGTTAGTTCTTCTGGTTTTGTTTGTCATTTTCATGGACATCATTTCACAGAGTATTTCTGCAATTAGAATTAATTTTATCTGAATAGGAATATCATTTTACCTAATTAGATTTCATTCTTTATTCATGCTGCACAGTAGTTCCTTTTCTCAATTCAAAAGCAACATTCATATCTCAGCAGTATGTGGTCAAATCTTATTTAACTATCACGATTCTCCTTATTCTGTATTAGCAGATTTCCAGTTCTGTTTGCATTCTTGCATTATACTAAATCAGTAGGACTATTTGTGTAGCAAGAAGTACCTAAACTAATTAAAAATGGAAAATTCATGTTCTCAGGCTTTTGGTCCTATTTGTCTATTTTATATCTTAACATATTACAACTGAACAGTATACCTAAAAAGCTATTCTCTTCATTACCAAATACTCAAACGGTTTCTTCTGCCATTTTAGAAAAGGAAAAAATCTTTCAAAATAATGCTACTGCAAAACTGTCCCCAAAGAAGAAAACTGATGAAAATATAGTCTTAGGTTCCTTTTACATGTTAAACAATGAAATAAAAGTTCTACTTAAAAATGTGTTAAAATATTCTTAATTGGAGAATCATTCAGAAAGAGGACTGATCTGATAGTTTTAATCTAGTGAAACAGTTCTATAGTTCTATAATATTACTTGGAAAAGCAATGGGGTCTAAAAGCTGCAAAGAGCATACTCCAAGTTTTTCTGACAATCCACAAGGCGTACTCTAGTCTTTCTGACAAGGCATAAAGCAGAAGAATGCAATAAAAAGGAGAATAAAGAACAATTGCAATTTTTCTTTAACAAATTCTAACAGAAAAGGAAGACAGCTTAACTAGAGAAAATGACTTCTGACTGAAGCCAGAACTACACTGTACTACAAGTTGCCAGAGACATCTCAGAAAAAGCTAAATGCTGGAAGTAGTAGTTCCTTAGGGTAAGAAGAACTCTGACATGCACTTTTTTGAACATTTCAACTTAAATAGGAGTACCTTTCCTTCACTGAATCTATTCTATGCTTCTTAGAATCCAATGTTTAGAAACCTCACAATTTCAAAAAAAAAAAATTAAGATGAACTATTTCATTAAGACACAGACAAAATGGAAAATATAAACACTATGGAAACTGAGAAATGTGTGTGTTTTAGACAAAATCACACTTTATGAAATAAGTTCAGAAAGTTGTATATAGTTGTATAATTTCTTGATTTGTTCTGGAACGTCTGGCAAATTCTGCCAACCTTTTTATTTGCAGCAGGCTTCTCTCAAAAATAAGTATAATAATTTTTTACCCCACAGAGGTACTACATAATAGCTAACTGACTATAGGTTAAAAAGTTCAAGTGCTTTGAAGTGGTACTTATCTATTAGAATAAGTTGTATTTTCCATGAAAGAGAAGAGGTCCAAGAAAAATCTTTGAGGCAGATCAAGAGAATTTCACTAGAATTCTCTTGCATAGCTGACCTCCCATGCAAAAGAAGTTAAAACAGCCACCAAGCTCAATTCTACTTTAAGTGGTTACTTTATGCTTGAAAGAATTTAGTTCTGCCGTCTTTCTACAGTTGCAAATTACAAAATTGTCTGTAAGAATCTAACTTCTCCAGACTAACAATTCAGATTAACTAACTTTATGAGCACATGGTATACTTTTAATTGAACTTACAAGAGTATATGCGGGGTTTCTTTTAACTTGCAGCATGAAACCAAGAGAAAATGTTCATGGCATACCCGGGACAGCAGTTCTACAAGGAGGAATAATGGAATAACACTCCGTATTTGTAAATCTCTTTATCCAGAATTAAGACCACGTAATATCAAAAACAGAGGGGAAAAGAGGCTTCTGATAAATGCAGTACATTACTTCTTCAAAATGCAAAGCCAATGATACTTTTTTTTTCTTCTTTTTTTTTCTTTTGTAGAAAATGTTTCCTTACTGATCTAAGTACCTCCAGTAAAGGTAATTGCATAATTTCTCTAGGGCTTTATTAGCTTTATAAATGATAAGAAAATCTCTTCCTTGTGTCTAACATGACTTGCTTGCTGTAAATATATCAGACTACTTTGTTACCTATAAAATTATTATTAGATATAAAATCATTTAATATATATTAAAATGCAAATTATTTTGGTCTGGGTTAATTAGAAAAAAACTAAAATTTCTTAAGTTCAAAATCAGGGAAAAACCACTGCAATCTAGAATATGTAACTTGTGTGGCATAATTCCTTGCCTTTTGCACTTGCTATCACTAAGCATTAAGTTAACATTCTTGAAATTTCATCTATATCTCTGTACTCTATTCTTTAAATATTAAAGCCCCATTCCTTTCAGTGTTTCCACATAGGTTATGGATAACCTCTGGTCAGTATTTTCTCTGAAACAGTATATCATCACATGCAGCACATCTGCCAGGGCCCTACAACAAAACAACAACAACAAAAAACTTGCTTGTCTTGAATTTAGTACATACAGCCTTGGATGCTTGCCTCTTTCTCCAAAGCCACAATGGAGATGTGGTTGTGGAAGATGGCCAGCCCTGGACTGACATTAAACTGACAAAGTAATACCTAGGGAAACTGCTGGACATTGCAGACAGCAAAAGGGGAAAACCACTGGGCTGCTCAAGCCCATGGCTAATAATAATGGGATAAACTAACAGGCCAGATAGATGAGTAAGGCATTTTAAGAATTCTACTTGGGTGAACAATATCAAAATACAGTAAAAAAAGAATACAAACTTATTAACAGTGTAGGTGATATCACAGTTTATAGTTGAAATACCCACAGAAGGATGAGAAATGAGAAAAAACATAAAAAATAAGGACCAATGGGTAGATTAAATTTTAAACAGACTTTGACCAGCCTTTCTTATATCTCCAGGCCTCAAAAGAATACATATCATCAAAAATTTTCCTCATAGTGTAACTTGATATTTAATAATTTTTGTTTGTACTAATTGCAGCAACCATCTGTTGCAGTTGACCTCTTTAGTGAAGGCTGACTTCTGATATGCTGCAAAGAAGACAAACATTTGTCTTTGTCTTTTTCCAACAGGGTATTTTTTCTAACACGTAAGTTTTGTTATCTATCTATCTAACATGTAAGTATTGCTATCTATCCCTTGCTGATAGTCCTTCCTTGTCACGTGCTATGCTTTCATTTATGTTGTTTTCAGATTTCATTTTTTGTATAATTTCTGCCAGAGGTCAAAAGCGAGCTCATGGTTTAGGCAATTGTCTCTTTATTTCCTGAAGACATTTTAGAAATATCAAAATAAAAAAAAGATCCAAACTCCTATTAGAGCAATTAATGCATTACTGCATCCTTTGCAGTAGTGACTCTGGTTGAGAAGGCAATGAATAGTTCTGGTGAAGTATTTCTGTGGTGAAAATAATGGATTCTTCCAGTGCTCTAAATTATTGACTTCTATAAATACTGAAAACCTTATAATCACTACAAAAGAGAAAATGAGATACATATATGCATTCACAGAGACAGTTTACCTTTTCCTCTATCTGCAGTATTCAAAACAAACAAGGCAAGTGACATCACAGGAAACAGTGAAAATCTGTTTTATACCATAAGACTATATAATCCTAGTTTATGTTTGATCAACATTTTCCTATTTCTATCAGGAAGAAACTGTACTGTTTCAGTGGAAGACAAGAAATGTTTGTATTAGTTTTAAAAAGATTAAAAAGAAACAGCAAATGAAATTTAAAAAAAAACAACACTCTTAGAAGTAGTTTTTCTGTACTGAGAATCACCTAATTTACTGTTTCACAAAAGGCATACAGCAATCCAGCAACGTGACTCTTACAAAATTGAGTCCCCATTCTAATCACCTGCTGGTAACACAGAATCAAATGCTTTCAAGTCTCTAGAGAACTGTAATAAATTACATCAGGCAGAATCAAAAGTTACAGTAGTTGGAAAACGGTGACTGTAAACATCCTTCATACTCAATAAAATAATGCACAACCCGTCTCACCCCCTTTCTTCTGAAATCTACACAGGTTATACAGCCACTTGGAGCCATGTCTTTAGCCATGCTATTTACTAAATAAGTTAAATTTTTATTATACATGTATGCCTGTTAAATACTTGTACTTGTGGACAAACTGGCACTACACAGGCTGAGGTAACTCTCCATACAAGGGAACAATCCAGTGTTTGTTGCTGTCAGTCCTGTCTTAAATATTCAAGGCCTGACATTAAAATTCTGATTCTTTGTTTTGTTATTCTCGTATTCTGCATAGAAAAAGTGAGATAAGTGTTACTTAATTTTAGGCACTTACTTTAGATGCTAAGCTAAGAGGTTACTCTTCTAAGGATGAAAGGAAAGACAGAAAAAATGTTTCCTATAAGGAATAAATTAAAGCAGCAGTACAAAGTTCCTCATATGAATAACTCTGGAATGGGATAATTTTCTGCACTGACTATAGTGCCAGCTTATGGAGACTAACCTGCTAATTTAGGAAATCAAATGTCGGGTTGTATGACTGTCCCCAATATTTTTTAAAAAACAAGGAAGAATATGTCATTTCAGATTCAACACATTTTCTCCTAGCTTTCGTAATCAACAGTTTTTCACGTGGACTTGATTAATAATTAAAAACCATGGCAAAGAGATCAATTAAATGCTCCCTCCTTATACAACGCAGTATTTATTTTGGTTTGGGGATAATTGCTGGCTATCTGCCATACACAGAGTTAAAGAGTGCATTTATTTATTTATTTATTTATTTTTCCGGTGCATTTTTTCTTGACTACTGATGTAAATATAAGAAAATAACATCATGTGTAAGAACTTGTCAATGGTTAAATATTTCCAATAGCTTCCAGAAAATTATGTAAATTTACAAGTGCATTTTACAAATGACAAATCAGTGACATATAAAACAAAATACAATATGCCACTCTAGTAACATTTATTTATTCCCAGTAAGAAGCACTTTTGACTCAGTTTTTGATATCTGCAATAAAATTCTATAATAAATTACTTTAGTAAAACATTAAATATAGAAGACACTTTGCATAATTTTCAGTTTTTAATCCATAAACCAGCATTTTTTAGAAAGTGCAAGGATTGGGCTCTTTCTTCCTGGGTAATGGTTCAAAGCCAGACTGATGTTGTGAAAGCACATATAAAATGAAATTTTCCAATAAAACCTTAAAAGTGTTTCCCAAACTGACAGGATTAACCCCCCAAAACTGCTAAAATTATGTTTTACAAAGTAAAAGAAAAAGATCTGAAGTAAGAAGGCTTCCCAGTTTGATAAATTCTTTTGAGTCTTCAGAACATTTGGCTAGCAGGAACAGGAGAAATAGCTCACCAGGATGACCTCCAGAAGTCCCAGACAAAAGATGATGGCAAATATGCAATTTGCACATTATGACAATGTCCAAAGCAGATTAGATCTGTAACTTGTTGGATATCTGTGCACTACGTGAGATTTAAACACACTCTTGACTTGTCAGACTCACGGTGATTATACTACACACAAACACACTTGTGCTTTCCAACATATCGTTGTAAGTTACACTGTATCCCTCTGTCATGTATATACATCATGTACTAAGTAGAACAATTCAGAAATTAAAACCATAGAAAACTTTCAGTATTTGCAAATGGCTTAAATGTGTGTACTTAAGCACTGCAAATGTTTCAACTTAACAATCATTAGAAAATGTGGATAATATAATGAAAGTCTTACCTGGTCTGAGGGAGAAGAGCATTTATTTGCCATTTTCATCTATAGAACAGAGAAGCAGAATACACAGAGTTATTAATAAACTGATGTGCAGTGTTTCTGTGACACAGCTAGCACTGAGACAGTTACTAAACACTGCATTCACTTCCAAATAATAAGAAATTTAAAATTTCCATGCATAAATACTACATTATTGCTAAGTTTATAAAACAAAAGACTCAAAAGTTCTCATAAAATCCTTAACAAAGATATGCATTTTTGAATTTAAGTTTTCCACTCTGTGTAAAAATATTATACTGTACACACCTTACTTACAGCCATAATGCATAAGACATAATTAAAGATGAAGAAAACATTGCTTAGAATTTCCTTTTAGTTTACCATTCAGTATAAATTACTTATCTTTCTTTTTGTTTTTGTTCAGATTAGAGTTAGTCTGATTTTAAATTTTCTTTGGCAGATATCGTTTGCAGAGAGTAGTGGGCAAACCCTGGCAGATATTCTCTCCTTTAAGTGAAGTATTAGTAACTATACTAACAATATGGAATCTAAAAAGAAGACTTAATTAGTGGAAATATGCATTCCTCTACATGCAGTGATATAGACTGCAAGGAGCTGCACAGATGATGAGTACCTCCAATGACCTTGTTGGCACAAAGCCTACGTTGTAAAAGGTAAAGGTTTATGATAAATACCAAAAGCTACAATTATGCATGGGAAAAGCCCCAATTGCTACAGGAAAAGAGCAGAAGAAATCCAGAATCTTATCTTGTATCCTGACAATAGTAGATTTGTAAGATGAAATCTGCAGATAAGCAGAGCATGTTTTCGGTCATATTATTCTCAACCTTCTTGCTTCCTTGTTCCACCAGGAACAGGTTAAAAATAGGAAAAGCAATAAGACTTAAGAGTGAAGATAAAGACAGGCAAGCAAAGAAAAAAGGGGGAAAAAAAAAGAAGTGATCCAAAGGCAATCTCTCAGTGTCTGCTACAAGCAACCAGATATCTAATCAGTCTCCCAGCAGTTGTGGAAGAAAAACACCCATCTTTTTCCACTAACCCATACTTATTGCTGAGCTCAATATTGATGGCATGAAATATCTCCTTCATCAGTTTAATTTAGCTGTTCCAGCTATGACCCTTCGCAACTTCTTGCCCACTCCCTACCGAAGGTGGTTCAGAGTGAGAAAAGGATAAAGCCTTGATGCCCTACAAGCACTGACTACCACCAGCCAAAACACTGATATCAACACAGATTTAGCCAAAAATGCAAACCACTGCACTATGAAGGCTGCAATGAAGAAAGTTAATTCCATCCAATCCATGTCCTAAACATTTGCACAGAAGCAGCCAACAGGCTTTGTTACAACTAATTACAGAGGTTTCTGTACGTGCCAGGTTTTGCTGGAATTCTTGTGGGCTCTCTGAAGCTGTTCAACTTGCTTATCCATAAAATATCAATATAATGACCATGAGACTGTTGCTTATTTGGTTTTCACAAAGTACCATTGTGGGATGTAATGATATATATGTACATATGCACATATAACTAATAGATGGTGATAGCAAGCAGTTATTTTGCATAGAGTGAATTATCTATGACTGCAAACAAATTGCCCCTAGAACAAAATGTGAAGTAGAAAAGAACAGCAGAAGCCTCCACTGTACAGACACGGACTAAAACCAAGGCCCTTGACTAGATGAAGTAATTGCTCAGCCCTAATCCATCATGGACCATCAGGACTCCTTCTCCCTGAATATTTTTCAGCCTATTTACATTGAATTGTGTGGTCAAATAGAACAGGTGTGCTGATGAGGATGGGTGGGGCTAACTGCAGCTCAGGGGTTGAGTTGGCCAAGGCTGACCTGCTGGGACCCTGGGGCAGCTGTCACACCTGGATGTCACCCTGTGCCAGTGGGAGAGCTGATCAGGCTCCCAGGGGGGCCCACCATGCTCTGCTGCACCTTCCCACCATCCCTGAGGAAAAATGGGAACAACCATAACACAGACATAGGGAACTGCCTGCAGTTCATGTGCACCATAGCAAAGACAAGGACAAAGGGAGAGGACTGAAGTGGGGCCTCTACCATGGCTCCTCGCAGCTCTCACACACAGATCTGCCCACAGCAACTCAAGCCATGGTCCTGCATTACTGGGCAGTGATACAGATGACCTGGAGCCCTGCGGAGAGGAAAAGGTAGCAGTTTCTTGGTGCTCTCAGGGTCCCGACAGTATCAAAACAGTGGGAACTCAAGAACCACACTCTGTAATGTGAGCATTTGTACAGGACATAAGGAAAAGATACCTTGGAACACTGTAACATCAGTAAGAATACCATAAAACAATGCTCAACTTCAGCTACAGTCGATCTCCAGTGCTTCAGAAACAAACACATGCACAAAGTAACTACACAGGAGCCAAGCTACACACACAGAAAAGATCATGTCCCTACAGGTAACCAAAGACATGATAAATATTATAATAATATAAACCAGTGCGGATAATCAGAACTAGTAGAGATCCTATCTCCTTCATCCTCCTCTATGGTTCAGTCAAATTACTTCAGCACTCAATGTAACAGGAAGAATTTTGCTACCTTGCTTTTTATTTTACTATGTTCCAATGAGCCTGGAAACCTAAGTATGATACAGGCCATGCAGTTTTTCTGGTGAGTGAAGGAAGAGTACTACAGAAAGCATTCTCATCACCAGTCCAGATTCCTTCTGGTACAGGAAGGAATGCTTCCTATTCCACAGCATTTCACTGCACAGCCTTAGCTCATTCCCTATTCAAAGCAGGGATGGCTGCAGCCCTTACGTAACTGAGGAGAGCAGAAAGATCTCCTTCTGTATCACATTACATCAGGAGGGGAGAAAAGTATGCACTCTTCACTTTGCAAGGCAGCAGGTGCTCTCTATATCCCTGCACAGCTGGTGCACTGAGACAGGAATACAAACGGAATGGGCAACACCTTGCAGGGACTGCATGAGTTTTCAGCACTGCAGTATAATAACTGGAAACATCAAGAGAGGCTAAAACCAAAACCTTGGATCTACAAAGACAGCAGGCAACTTGGAAGCACTAAGCAACTGTAATTACTACACTGTTTTAAATGAATACATAGAGGGCAGGAACGGAATGGGGATGAAATCACTCAGAACTACACACCCACATCTAAATATCTCCTAGGTGGGGATTTATCTCAGTATTGACAACGGTAAAAATAATAATAATTTTACATCTGATATACCTATACTATATTTCTATTCAGCAGAGAGAGAGAGAAGGATCTTGACAGGTACCAATTTCTTCTTTTCTGGCTCTAAGAGGGTTGTTTGCAACTGCTTATTATTTGGCTAAATTTAGGTGATGAAATTCCTATCCTTATTGACTTCCCTTTATAATCTCAATGGTTTGATAAGTAGTACTTTCAAACACAATTTTCTGAATTTAAAATTAAAAACAAAGGCAGCAGCAGCAAAGAAGTATCACATTTCCATCCCATCAGGAAGATTGTTTGTAGTAGTATTGAGACAGTCCAATTTTTATGTTGCTTCCTGCATATCATTGACATTCAATGATTTTATTTCCATCTGTATCTATCACACGCATTGCTGTTTAATGAAAGGAAGCCATCTTCCCTCTTTTTTTTTTATATGTAAGTTCAAAACTCATAGTTCTTAAGTCAGAAATTTCTCTGTACTGTAATAGAGTGTATCATTTATATATACCTGTACATTTAGGTGTAGCAGAAAGTGTTTAAATACTACAACACATGCATTAAAATAGCTGTCAAGAGGCAAATATCCCTGTTTTCAAACCAAATTTTAAATTTCTACCATCCTCCAGTGAAGCTGCTGGAATTATTTACAAAAACTATAAATACTGCTTACAGTGGAACAACTGTGTCTTGACTTATTTTCTTACCTGCTTGTAAATTACTCATCTATTTGTGATTAATGTACTGAAAAATAGCAGCTTTAAAATATGCTGAAAAAAACAGAAAAAAACTTGAGAAAGTAATAAATATAAGAAGTCTTTTTAATGCAAATGAACTGGCAGCATTAAATTTAGAATCACAGAAACACCAACGTTGGAAAAGACCTACAAGATCATCCAGTCCAACCGTTCACCAATCACCAATATTTCCCACTAAACCACGCTCCTCCACACAACATCTAAATGTTCTCGAACACCTCCCCAGGCAGCCCATTCCAGCACCTGACCACTCTTTTGGAAAAGGTGTTTCTTTTTCTAGGTGTTTCTGCCTGTCATTACCACAGTAATGTTTATTATTATGTTTGGGAGAAAAAAAAAAAATAAAAATCCACAAGAAAAGTTTCATTTCTTGAATAGCTGGCTACCTGAATACTGCAAAGCAGAGGGAGAAGTTATTCCAAAGAATTCATGTAAAAATCATCCCTAGCACAGCACTGCAACATAATCCTACAAAGAACCTTCTAACTAAGCAAATAAGAACAAGAGTGAGAAGCAGATGCGACTGAGTTGTCTCCTGTGCTTTTGAATTTGACAGTTTCTGTTTTCAATCCCCCCTCGGATTCTTCAACTGTACCTCCTCCTGTGAGAAAAGAGGTGCATGAAGAAATAAATACGAGATTCTGATTCACCAAAGGTAAATGTGAAAAGCTTGGAGAATATCGAGAATTTTGGGGATTGAACCACAAATGAAAATGATGGGGAGGATTCATGTGGGTGGAACAGCATGTAAAATACAAGAATATGAACAGACTAGTGAATAATTTGGGGCCAGGGTTCTTAGCAAAAAGCAATCCACTGCTTGTATTACTGTTATCAGGTGATTTCCCTAGCTGAAAGTACAAGGCATCGATCAGTAAGCAGGGCTGGAATGACACCACTACCTCTTTCATTGTGTTGTAACATTCCCCATGCTTCTGTGTTTTATAAGAACTGCCTATCTCCACAGCTTAGTACTAGAATCATTATTTCTCATCCACTGATCAACTCTTCCTAGATACACTAGCATCCTGGGGTAGCAGCCTTATGCAGCAATACCTCTCCACATCTTCATTACTGAAAGACGATTTCTCCTTTCTGTTTTATCCCCAGAGAGCTTGCCTTTGCAAAGAAGTTAGATGTTTCAGTACTTCAAAAGAGTAGTCTGACATTAGCAGAAGTGTCACGTTGCTGTAGTTATTTTTATGCTGCCTACAATAAGGTTGTCTTCTGGAATAACCGGGAGATCTGACAGAGAGCTGCCTGTTGCTGAACAAGCCTGCTAAGTGGCAAAGTGGCAAAATAAAGTATATTGAGAAAAGGGTGGCATAAAAGAGAGGGTGTCTGGCATCATGAACAATTTAAAAACTAAAATTCTAAAAAATTATTCAAAATGATATGCAAAAGCACATGACAAAGGTTGTACATAAAAGAGTAACATTAATAGGCATAACTGAATTAAGAATAATTAAGCTGCAGGCAGACTGGATCAAGTCAAGAAACAAATATCTAAAAATGAGCAGAAGTAAAATAGAAGAATGGAAAATATTGCTTAAATACTTAGCAGTGGAACTGGTAAGAACACTGGTGTTCTTTATGCCAACAGTATCAGTGAGGAGGTCCATTGTGATTATCAAGCAAATAATTTATGTAAAGATATAAAGGCACGGGGCAATAACAAAATAATATTTTAAGTATTTTGGAAAGAAATTGAATTCAGCGTCAGCAAAATAAATAAATTAACCTCTAAGTAGATAAAGGATAATGTGAAGCAGTCTTTCAACCAGTAGTGATTCTCTTCAGAGACTACAGGATAGGTGCAGAAGAAAAAAGGGAGGAGGAACAGATTTCTAAATAATGATAACAACAGCAACAACACTTTGCGAAATGTTAACAGTGAGATAATAAAAAGCATCCAGAATGGATTTTCAAGACTACTTCAAAGACCTTGCCCTGTTTGCTGTGGGTGTCAAACACTCTATGTCCTTTGCCCCTTAGAGGCAGGGAGCGGTCTTTTGCTGTATTTTGCTTTGCACTTAATGTGCACTCCAACCTCATTTTCTTGGTCTTAAAAAAAGTAGTTTGCAAAGAAATAGATACTACTATGCTGTTACACCTCCTGTTTTGATTATTGGTAATGGAAACAGCCCCATGTGCAGACCAGTCCAGCCACACCACAGGCTACACATCTGACAGAGCCTGTCAAGCAGTAAGTTGAAGAGGTTTACTCTTTTCTAATGTGATTTGTACAGACTTTATTCTGTATCTGACCGAGAATAATGAATGCATGATTTTTTCAAGTTTAAAAAAAACCCATACAACAGCTTTCTTCTGTGAACAGCCACTTAGAAGAACACCAGGTGGACTACTTTGTTTACAGAATTAATTACTGTGATAGATAACTGAGGGGACCAAGAAAAATACTCAGTATAAAAAGGAGTATTGTTGCTGACAGGTTGCAAAACCATTAAGATATTGTGTCAGGACACATTCTACTGGACACAGCACATTAGGAAAATAACAGACCCTGCCCATAATAAAATCTGCTTATATTTATAGCTGCTTTTTACTGGCTTATTCACCTATATTCTTAAAGTGGCATTTTCTCACTTTAGAAAGTGAAAGAAACAAATGTGATTAGGAACTATAGTCTGGAATTGCTCTAAAAATATTCCCATATAATTTACATTGCTTTCTCAGAATTACCAAATAGCAATATCTATAATTTATAAAGGACGTATCACAAGCAACTGTATTTGACTTTGTCAAGTATATTGACTCAGGAATTGAATGTTAAAAAATAATTAATTTAATAAAAGACCTATTTTGGTCAAATGTGATTACAAGTAACTTTTGAAGACCAGAAAAATAACTTCTATTTATAATCTGGTTTGACCAAAGATTTATGTTTAAACTCAATAAAAATTATACAGAACATAATTAAAAAACTAAGCAATAATTGCTCTAGAACAAAAAGTACCAACTAAAGATATCAACTCTACCAGATCAAGATTTATAAACAAAATTACAGTCTGAACACATCTAAAACATAAAAAAGACTAAAATATGTGCAGGCAATTCTTCCAGGGAGAGCTGGAAGACTTCTTTTTTCATCATTGATTTCTACCATTTCAGAACGACTGAAATATATTTTCAATATAGAAAATGTTTGAGTTGTCTGTTTAAAACTCTATAATTCATTCCAGGATCTTCAATAATTTCCAGTTGTTCTTCTGTGGAATAATAATGTCCTGTCCAAATAATGATTTTCTGTTTCTCCAGGGATTATTTAATATTTATGCTTGCAACAGCAAATGCCACTTATAAATTTACAGCCTTAACTTACACCAGGATAAGCACCCTTACACTTTTACAGAGAAGGATGAAATAACATGATTTTAAATAAAACAACTGGACGACTTACAGAGGTAAAAATACCATCTCCCAGTAAGCCACTATAAGTCACACTTCACTAGCTACTATTCTATTCTATTCCAGCTACTAGCTAGAATTTCCACATGCCTACTTCAAAATCAATACTCATTTCAATAATGTTTTAATTACAAAAATATAAACATGAACTATTTGGTCGTTTCTAAAGCTCTGTGAAATGACTAGGAAGTATCAATATTTTTCCTTAAAAAGGCTTTAAAATAATAATTAAAATTGGAATTTGTTACTGTTATTTGTTGTAATGTAACACTGCAAGTCTTGAAAACTTCTTACTACTTCTGATTGATCAGACAACCACTTCCTGGTGTTTAATTTGTCCTATTCCTTCCCATTAGAACACATTTTATATGTTTATATGTTGTATCTTATGTATGAATTGTTTTCTGCTCTTGGAAAATTAGATATAATTTTACAACATCACAGACAAGAAAATATGCAGAAAGTAACATACATTTTGCAGTGTCAAATCACTGATGTTAGTTGATATTGCTCTCAGCCAGTCAGCACTCTCCTGGGCTGTATAAAACTGAAGTATCCCAGTACTAACTCCATCGAGTGCCAGCACTTCAAATGCATTAGATCTGCAGTAAGAAGAAATATATCCATAAAGGAAGATACGTCAATTTTCTGAAACTGTCCAATGTTTCTCAGTGTCTACAATATCTTAATGACTTCTGAAAAGTCTTGAGGTTTGAATTTACAAATCAAAAGAAAGTCAACAAAAGGAAGGATAATAATGGACAGTATCAGGAACAACACATACAATAAATACTTTATCTGTACAAGCATCTATATGTGCTGATTATTTACTTCCCTTAAGTATATAGACTACATTTATTATTTCTGAACTTAGGGTATTGTATTCAATAAATATGCATTAGATCTTTCTGAACAAACATAAACATTATTGAAACTAAAATGTTTTTTTTCTTTATAGTGTTTTGGTTTCATTTTGCTAGCAATGTGTATGCTGCAGCACACTGCCTTCTCCAGTTTTAACGTCTATGATTGCTATATTTTCTATATAAAAATCTAAGCAACATTTCCTTTAAATTCTTTTACAGTGCAGAAATTTAAAAATTGTACTTAAAAATTCTTTATTTTTGAATGTAAGGAACTTTCTCATAACAGCATGTACATACACTAAGATCTAATTGCATTTTATTCAATTTTTATGTGTACTTTATGTATTTACAGCAACTTTGTTCTGCAGATGCCAATGTCTTACTCACTATCTGCAGTATATTCAATACTATGCATCTATCTCTGAAATCCCACATATCTGGATGTTGGTGGAATACATTTCACATACTAAGACTATTAAAACTTTCAGAAGGAACAACATAAGTTTATTAACTAAAGAGCAGTACACTGCTCTTTAAAATAAATGACATGCAATAGTTTCATCAATTAAACTTCAGAAAGTAGCACAGGTGACTTCAGTGCCCATGGGTATAATGATAATTAGATTTCATTTACATCCTTTTGTAGAATCACAGAATATCCTGAGTTGGAAAGGACCTGTAAGGATCATCAAGACCAATTCCGGGCTCGACACAAGATCATCTCAAAATCAGACCGTATGACTGAGAGCAGTCTCCAGACAGTTATTGATCTCCTATAGCTCAAGGCTGTGACCACTACTGTAGGAAACCTGCCCACTACTATCAGGTGAAAAACTCCTCTCTAATCCCTACCTGACCCTCCCCTGACAGAGCTCCATGCTGTTCCATCAGTTCCCATCACTATCACACAGTCCACATCACTGGCAGGGCTCAGTGCTACCCCTCTGCTCCCTGTAAGAAGCTGCAGGACTCCTTGAGGCCTCCCCTCAGCCTGATTTGCTCTTGGCTAAACAAACCAAGGGACTTCAGACCCTAGACCCTCTAGACCCTTCCCCATCTTTGTAGCCCTCCTTTGGACACTGTCTAGGAGTTTCATGTTCTTCTTGTAGTGTAGCACCCAAGCCTACAAATGGTACTCAAGGTGAGGTCACACCAGTGCACCGTAGGGCAGGACAGTACCTTCCCTCACGCAGCTGACAATGTCATGCTCAATGCACCCCAGGATATGGTTGGCCTTCCTGCCTGCCTGGGCACGCTGTTGACTCATGTCCACATTACTGTTGACCAAGATCCCTTTCAGCAGGGTTGCTCTCCAGCATCTCATCCACCAACTTGTATTTATAGCTGCTGTTGTGCTTAAGTATCTGCTGCATTTACACAGCTGATGTATTTATATTTCTGTGCTATACTGCTTTATTTTTGGTACAAAACTAGAAGTAAACAAACTTGAATCAAGAACACTATTAAGTTGCGGGGTTGTTTAACCTGTGATTCTCTTATCTAAAGTGAAGTCCTCTACCGTTTAATTTATAATAAACATCAACATAAGCATTCAAAGTGACAGAGTGGTTAATGAACAGTTACTCACTCATTACTTACTGAAAAAATTATTCACCCAAGAGTCATAATAGAGTTCCAAAGATGAACGTGAAGAATTAAAACTACATACTTGCTAAAAAAAGTAATATAAGATACCCATGATATACAATATTAACAAGACCCCAAATTCTAATAGACACATATATACATCAGCTGATATACTTTACTGTTAAAGTGGTATGCTTGCAGCTACCAAAAACAATCCTTCAGATAATGTCCCTTATCTGAAGGATTGAATCCATAACAGCTGATTCCCTTGTCTTCCTTTCATTATAGAATTATCATGGTCTCTACTAAGACTTGACAGCAATGGCACAATTCTATGTCACTTTCATTTCAGCAGATCTGTTTCACCTCTTTGGAAAGAAAGAAAAGGTCAAAACAAATCCTTATATTGTCTTCTGGGGAATAATTGCCTCTTTAAGAACACAGTTCCCTTTATCTACAGCTCTCAAAAAGATCCAACAGTGCAATAATGAAAGTACTTATGGTATGATCTCTTCAACATCTGTCTGAGATAGGAGATCTATCTTTGCCTATGCACTGATACACAGAGGAGCATGGAAACAAACTATCTACTGCCGTAAAGGAAGCCATTCACAATGCCTTCTTTAGATAGTATTCTTACAAAAAGGCAGAACAATCCAGAGCACTTAACAGAGGCAAAAAAGCAGTCAGTTCTCCACTGAATCCACAGGGTCCCCAGATAATAACTCAGTTTCAAAAGATGCATAGAAGTACGCAATGTGAATTCCTTATCCCAGTGGTACAAAGTTATACAAGTGACTGATGAAATAAATTCTTAGGAGAACGACGAATGCAGCTAACACAAGCAACCATGTAAAAATCATGTTTGAAATAAAAATCCCTAGTCCACGAGCAGACCACAAACTGCACACAACAAAAAGATACAAGTATTTCAGATGTGACCGCACCAACAAAACACAGAGGGAAATAGCAAGTCCATCAACCTGCTGATTTCATTATTACTACAGCCCCATTTGTGGCTACCATTCATCACTGAAAACACATACAGCTGACTCATGCTGTAACCTGATTCTGCTGTGCTGGTGGTCACACTGTCTTTTACCTGTGGACCCCACTGATCCCACTGTGCTGACCAAGGCAGAAAACTGTTTTTAGCAAAAACCAGTTCCTTGAATCAACAAATGAAATGAAATAGAAAAAGAAAGAGACAGCTGCCCACCAGTGCTAGCAATACAGTTGTTTTGCTCAACTTTACTGTGACTATTTCTTGTTTTCTATTACAATTGTTTCTCTCTACAAAGCCATTATGTATTGCTGTATGTATTACACTGCGGTCTGAAAAGTGTACTTTATAAAAAGCAGCAAGTAAAATCAAACATCGAAAGTAAAACGAAAGCTGAACAAAATGATTATTTTTTTTGTTTCCACTTTAAATGAAACAAATGATAAATAATGCAATCACCAAGACAGCACTGGAATTCAGGAGATAATAAATTCTAGAGGTTTAAATACCACCACACTTTTCTCCATTTCCTCAAAACAAGCGCAGAAAAAACAAGGGACCAGTAACTCTGGTTAAATGACAAAGATAAGAATTCCACTGAGTATCAACTAATAGGTTTGAGATGTCTTAGAATGCAATAAAGGTGCATCAAAAAATGATGCCTTGTTTTTTTTTGGCATTTTCTTTTTAAAGACTTCAAAGCCATCTTAAAACACAGATCGGAGAAATTCCCTAGTCTTCTATTACTCCTGTTATTGTACTATTGGTGAGGGGACACTACTGGTGAGGGGTCTGAAGCACAGACCTTATAAGAAGCAGCTGAAAGAGCTGGGATTGTTCAGTCTGGAGAAAAGGAAGCTCAGGGCAGACCTCATTGCTCTCTATCACTACCTGGAGGGAGGTTGTAGTGAGCTGGGAGTCAACCTCTTCTCTCATGTAACTAGTGGTAGAACTAGAGGGAATGGCTTCAAGCTGCACCAGGGGAGATTTAACCTGGACATTAGGAAATACTACTTCTCTGAAAGAGTGGTCAGGCACTGGAATGGGCTGCCAAGAGAGGTGGTGGAGTCACCAACCCTGGAGGTGTTCAAGGAACAGTTGGACTTTGTGTTGAGGGACATGGTTTAGTGAATACTATTGAAACTAGAACCAGAAATTAATGGACTGGAGTTCTTAAAGCCTGAAAGTTTGAAACAGCAGAAAATGAATACTGAGTATAACTTATATAGAACCATATATAGGGTTAGCAGGCTACAAATCTGAAACTACAACTACCAGCAACCACAAAATAGATGGAAAAAGCACATAATGGAAATCAGAAATGTAGGCAGTAATTTTTCTGTCCTCTTACGCAGACTGTCATTTCAAATACACAATTAATGACAGTAACAAGAATTTTACCTAACTTTTAAGTCACTACCAAAGCTCATGGAACTCTTCCCTGCAGGAAGCACAAGACAAAATCCTTCAGAATACTAAATCTTCCACTTCCAAAGATGCATCAACTATATGGAATTTTATCTTCTATATTATTTTTTCATCACAAAGCAGCAGTCACTGAATATATCAATTATAAATTGTCTTACTGTTGAACTGTTGAAGGCTGAGAAAACTGGAGGCCTGTCAAGGGTATGTTTCAACATCCAATGTCAGAGATAATTTCTGCTTATGTGTAATTTTTATGGGGAAATGAACAAATGCTACAGACTTAAAAAAAAAATAGATCTTGGATAGATGGAAATATTTTCCTTTTAATATTTCATTTAACACTGTTTTTAAAGCCTCCCTCTCTCCCCTCCCTCCATCTTTCTCTCTCATACTGCACCTGGCCATGCTACTTTTAACTCTAAATTGCATGAGTGTGAATAATAACAATATCAAGAATGTTTGCTTTTCTGAAATTCTTGAAATTTAAAGTGAATTATCCTCACATTTCTTCATATTATTTTCAAACTTGGATCCCAATCTGTAACTGCTTCCTGAAAGCATTTCCACTAAACAGTATGAGGTGCTATCTTCTATGTTTATATCTCATGTTCATGCTGAATTGATGAACGAACCTGCATACCTGGTCTGTTAGTTTGTCTACTGAATTAATTTATTTAATGATTTAATAAATCATTTAATGATTTAATAATTTATTTAATAAATTAATAAAATAAAAATTAACTTAGCAAGAATGGCAGTCAGAGAAATAAATGGGCATTGGTAGACTTAGTTCTCTTCGTATCATTGACACTTTTTGACAATTAATGTTAATTGACTTTAATAAAATATAAAATGGCTACTGGGAGTTTTGCAATACAGAGCAGTTAGCAAATAAAAGGATGTTACATCAAAATACTTTTTTAAGAGAAAATATATTCACAGTGCCATCTGAAATTGGAGAAGCTGTGGCACGTGAAACAATCTTTCCTTTATTTTTATCTCAATGTACTATTGTCTTTCCTTAATAAAAGCCTAGATGCCAGCCTGACAGCAGCTGTTTCATCTCAAATTTACTACCATGCTGATGCATTTGATCAGCTTTGAATTTCCCCATGACTGAGTCATAACTCAGTCTTCCTTCCTGTTTCAATGATTTTTTGATGTCTGAATTCAATTTTTATTGCTTTTCTTACAGTGTTTTCTAGTGACTTGTTTACATTCCTGTATGTCTTTCTTGCTAGCATTTCTATTTAGCCTGAAGTTTTATGGATTATGGAGTGGAAATTCCTGAAGAGACAACTGTCTGAATTACTCAATCACTTTGAAATTGTGTTTAAAAATATGGATTTTAGTACTGTAAAAAATATATAGCCTTATGCATTAAAAAAAAATTGTCAGTTTCTTACATAATCAGACAATTAACAGAAACTATGAGGCTAAAAAGCCACCAAAGTATTAAACTTGGATCGTATATCATGTTTGCTTTTTTTTTTATGAACAATTTACTTGCAGTATTTTAATGTTGTTTTGTATTAAACACAGAATAAGGAAGGAAGACAACTTGGAAGTGTCACAGACATTTTCTCTCTGCAGATATTTTCTTTATCATTGTTCCACAGCAGCAATATTGCATTAGATTTGTAATTACTCTTGCAGAAGAAAAAAACAGTATGAGATGGGATGGTTCTAGTGTTGATTAGGCCTCTCACCCTGTCCCTCATGAAATCCCACAAAAGGTTATAAAAGCACTGCTGATCTGAACTGACAAAGGTACTGTTGCCCACTAAAGGAGAGAAGAGTAGGATTTACGTGTGAGATATTTGGCTTTGCTGAAGAGAGAAACAGCAGTGGAATTACAGTCTGCCAGACAGCATGCTTTACTTGTACTAAGTAAAAACACAAAGAAAAATGTGCAGGAGCCATGCTGAAAAACAGGATCTGCTGGAATGACTGAGAGCCACATGTGGTGTCACTGCATGACTGTCCTCTTCTGAAAGTGACTCTGCAGTGAAGGACTTAGGGGTCCTGGTGAACAACAAGTTGGCCATGAGCCAGCAGGGTACCCATGTGGACAGGAAGGCCAATGACATCCTGGTTCCATGAAAAAGAGCACAGCCAGCAGGGTGAGGGAAGCGATCCTCCCCCCCTGCTCTGCTCTGGCAAGTTTGTATCTGGAAGATTGTATCCAGTTCTTGGCTCCTCAGTCCAAAAGACAGGGATTTTCTAGAGACTGTCCTGTTTAGTGCCACAAAGGTGATGAGGGGGCTGGAACATCTTCCTATGAGGAAGGGCTGAGAGACATGAAATGGTTCAGCCCATGGAGAAGACTGAGAGGGCATCTTATCAGTGCCTATAAAGAACTAAACGGGAGGTGTCAAGAGGATGGGTCTGGGTTTCTTTCAGTGGTGCCCAGCAACAGGACAAGGGGTAATGAGCACAAACTGAAAAATAGGAAGCTCCATATGAACATGAGGAAAAACTTCCTTACTTTGAGGATTACAGAGTTTTGGAACAGGATATCCTGACAGATTTTCGAGCTTCCTTTTCTCCAAAATCTACCTGAATGCTACTGTGCAACCTTCTGTAGGGAACCAGCTTTTGAAGGGGGTTGGACACAAGATCAAGGGATCTCAAGAGGTTCTTTCCAACTCCCAAGATTCTAGGATTCTGTTATACTCTAAAATATCTGTTCTCCTTTGTAAGTCTGCAAAACAGCGATATCTCAGAGATACTCTGTGCCTAACTACAGTATGGATCTAGTCTTCCTGCTGCCATCCATCAACACGCTCCATTAGGCTCCCTTGGAAAAGTAATGTTTTGTCTTTGTAATGTTTTTATTCTTCTTTAAGTATAAGGAAGGAAAAACATCTATTTTGTTCTTTTTTATTTTTGAAGTATGCATGCTACTGACAAATTCTATCAAAAATATACTTGTGTTGTTAAATCACCAGTCTTCAATCTTTGTGGAAAAAGTCAAATGAAAAATGAAATGAAACGTCAAAAGGTAACTCCTCTTTCTTTCGCTGGAAAAGAAAAAAAAAAAAATCAATAGTTGAACAGATGTTCCTGATTATCTCAGGACACAAAAGGTATGTCCTTTCTTGCCAAAGTTTCTGGAAAATTCCAGTCTCTTTAAACTGAGGTAATTAAGCAGCATTTTTTAACCACAAAGGAAATAATATGTCTTAATCTACTGAAACTAGACTAGATCTGATCTAAGCCACAAAAATTTATACTACAGTGTAACCAACAGCACTAGATATAAAACCTATTTCTAATTGAAATATGGTCAAAAATATTCAGATAGATGCTGGCTATACATTGTTATACATTCTATTTTCTTAAAGTAAAGGCAATAAAAATATTTTCTTCAGTCAATACAGCAAATAAAAATGATTATCAGATTCTGTTCGATGTAACAATAGGCAAAACAAAGTCATGAAGAGAACTTGAGGGAGACAAAATGTGAAAAAAAAAATGATACATAGACTCACAAACTCAATATTGGAAAAGAAGGTATGTTGTTTATGAATTTATGCAGATAGATTCCAAGTAAATATTCAGAGAATTGCAAAATTAGTCAGCTGGATCCATGTTATATTCAGGGAAATTGGCATGAATTCATTCATACGTTATGGTTGAAAGCAGAAGTGTTATCCTGTCTGATGTCACCATTTATACTTACAATCATCTGTAGGTTTTATTTCATGCAAAGCAGACTCTTCATTTTAGAGAGCAATTACTGAGATAAATGTTGTAATTTATACTTATATGAATGTGGATAAACATAAAAGAAAGACTGTAAGTAGGATAATACTTGAATATGAATATGAATTCCAGAAAAGGAAAAAATGGGGTAATAGCAGTCTGGTTCTATTAGATAAGAATAAACACCTTCTCATGGTGCACTCCTTGCCCCCAGCCTTGCCTGGTCATTATGCCCAAGACCTAGTGCATACAGTGAGGTACAAAAGACCTTGTTCTCTGGACTGACATCAATCAAGGTTTTACCAGAGACAGTTAATGACCACCACACTGTCTCAAACTGTGTGCTCAGAGAACTAATAGCAGACATCTAATTCAACAGAGCCAATTCTAAGATGTATACTATAAAGCCAGTCATCTTACCCCATAAGTACTAAGCAGTCTAAGAATCTCTTTGAGATTCCATCTTGCAATCACCTGGCTGCACACCAGAATCTCCCCTTGAATAGAGTCACCTCTCGAGGCTGAGGTACTTAACGCCTACACAGAGATTCACCCAAGACATGGGGACACCTTGCCAAAAAATCCTTAGTAAGACAGTTACTGTTTTTAAAGCTATAATTGCTTGGCTAAGATTTGATCTTAGATTTTTGCATCCCCCATCCAGTAGCAAATAGTGAAGGATATCTAGCCATTTTGAATCTTGTTAAGTCACTGCCATTGCTGTTCAAATTACCATATCATATCTATTTTATATCAATAAATATCTTTCTGCTTTCCTCTTACAAGTGAAGTCTGCAATGAACATGGGAATAACCTCATCTGTAATTAATCTCAAGGTGGTATTTCTTTAATGGTCTTTTAGATATTCTTGTTGGATTACAAAAATACATAAGGAATGTTTAGTACAACTAAAACACTATGGGATGCTGATAGTCTTTATGAAAAGATTCCATCTTACTTAAAGCTGTTTAATAAGAACAACAAAAGCAACACAACAACAGTAATAAAGGAGTGCTGTGTACTTGAAATATATACGAGAGCCAGACGCTTCAGAAGGGAATGAATCTGTCCAAGACTGGGACTGAAAGCATTAAGTTCCTCCTCCCTTATGTGAAAAATATTTGTATCTGTGATGATCTGAGGGACATAGCAGCTAGGCATCCACACAGATGCTCACTCCCTACCTCCAGCAGGACAGAGGAAAGACCTGAGAAAGCATGAAAACTTGCAGGTCAGGATAAATATATAAATTATCTTAAAAGCAAAAGAAAGAAGAAGAAGAAAAAACAAAACAAGTGAGAAAAAAATCTAAACAAGTGATGCGAAAGCAATCACTCATCATCTCCACAAAAATAGAATGGCTACGCCCCACAAAGTTCCTCTCCCTAGTTTTTGTTGCTGAACATGTTTTGGTACAGAATAACACTTTTATCAGTTCAACTCTACTGCCTTTGTTACCAACTTCTGGCCAAACTCCAGCCTACTTGTTGAGGAGGGCGGCAAAGCAGGAAAAAGGAAAAGCCTTGATGCTATGCAAGCATTGGTCAGCAACAACCAAAACACTGATGCATTATTAATACTGTTTTAGTCACAAACTCAAAACACAGCACTGTATGGCTACATGAAGAAAATTAACTCCATCTTAGCCAGACCTGGTACAGTGTCAGAACGTATGTTATCTGTAGGCATTTTCAAAATGTACAAACTGATCTTTTCAGAACTGGAATCTCTACAGTCACTTAGAATTGCTCCTTCCTAAGATGGTTGGACCAGATGACCTTAGAGGTCTTTTACAACCTTAGTGATTCTATGATTCCAAAATCTATTACATAGAATGCACAGAACGGCTTCCAGCTATCAGGGTGATAACTGGACTCAGAAGCTTAAATATTCTGCATTCTTACACATACTCTTTAAATTCAAGAATACTGATGATGAACTTATACTTAAATGTGTACACAAAGATTTTTTCACTTAATGTATAGGAGAACTTCTAAATGCTGAATGGATGCAGGCCATTGGTAAATTTGAAAGGGTTGGACCAAATGAAAAAGTCAGTTGAAGGAGGAATGAAGAAACCGATGGGGGCATTCAGACTAAGGATGCACAAGAATATAAAACATTTTTGGACAATTTATTATTATTGATTTGTAATGCTTGAACACAATATTTGACTAATTGCTAACCTTTCTCAAGTACGTATTGACTGAAGCTTCTTTAAATCTCACTTTATTTTCACATATTTCCCAAAGTTCATGACAATTGCCTCTGCTATCATATTTCACAAATGCTTTATGAACTATTGTCTAAGTGAGATGCAGCAAGATTCTACAATCAAAAATACAACAGAAGAGAGTATACTCTGCCAAAAATCTGGTGTCAATATGAGTTTCTACATGGCACAGTCCTGATGATTGTGCAGTATGTTATCATTTGTAAAGTAAAAGGAGTGTTAGTTGACATTATCAAACCTGAGAATAAAGAATTATTCTATTACAGAGATACAAAGTGAAATGTTTACATCTTAAAAATTAATTAAAGTGATGGCAAAATTAATGTATGTGCAAACTGCTGATGCTAACTGAATTCCCAAGATAAAGCAGGTTATGGAAACATATTTGTAGGAGCTACATTTATGTTCTTTTTTACTTTCTCTTTGGTAATCACCATACATGGCATTAATCTCAAGAGAAAATGGACTGTACAGTTTTAATAACATGACTTTCATATCTCCACTCAAAGAATTCACACATAGTCTACACTTCACAGCAAAATATTATGTAAGCTATCTCATGCAGTGCTTTCCCTTTTAGATTACAAACCTCAATTTATCTGTTCCAGTTTTGTACCTCGAGATTCGAGCCATTGACAAAGGAACTGATAAGGTGTCTAGCCAGCGCTTCTCATATTTTGGTTCATTAGCTATGGGCGAAGAAGGTGATGATGGAGCCTGTATAGAACAAATGAGAATCAGTAAATACAGTCTACACAACAACATAGCACAAAATCCATGAATATGCATCTCTAACAGTGCTTGTCTCAGAAATGAACAATACATGCAATAAAACCATTCAAGAAAATTAAGTTTTAATAGAGAAATAAAAAGAATCATTTATGTAGAAAGGAACTATGGCTACCTTGATACTATGCTTGTCACTTAATTTTAGTATTGCCTTTACACTAAATACATTTATGTTTTTGTAAATATTTATAACTGACAATAAGAAGGACATTTTCTTTGTTTTAATCACATACATCTTGATTTTTTGCTAAACACAACATAAAAAACTGTTTTTGCTTAAACTAATTTTAGTTTAATTTGCAACTCCTTAACATGTCTAAAACAACCATCAAAGAAAAAGACACATAAATATCTCCATGAAAAGGACTACAGTAGTCGTTAAGAAGACTGGTTTATTATTTATTTAACTAGTGTTATTTAATAGTTGAATTAAAATTCTGATTTCTACGTATGTATGAACTGCAGAATTCTGAAGTTTCCCCTTTGAAATTTCTCTTCAAATGCTTCTACTTGAAAGATAAGATTGCTGGTGCTCTCTAAACAGTAAAGAATGTCCTGATCTCAAAACAGTGAGAAAACTCACTTTTATGATCTACTTAACTCATGTTATTAAAACATATAAAAGAAAATAAAACAAACATTTACAAATGCCATTGCAAATTAAGAGAAATTGGCCCATATATTAGTCAGCTCTGGAGTAGGGATTATATAGAGATGGTTCAGCCTGTTCATTCATTCATTTATTTTATGCCATGCTACTATTTAACTAATGCATGAAGGCAACACAGTATAAAATGTGTTTAAAATAAAGTAAAAGTTCCAAAGTTGTTATAGAACTACTAACGCTAAAACTTTCAGGGAACTTCAAAGAGATACACATCTTTGTCACTATATAGTTGCATAATATGCTTCTGAATGATATCCATTTACACCACTCTATCGAGAACTGAAATCACAGAATTATCTCCAAAGTGGGAAGAAGCAAAAGGAAAGGAAAAAGGAGGAGAAAAAAAAAAAAAGGAAAAAGGTAAGAAAAAGTGACAGAGAGACAGAGACCAAGTAAGAGACAAAGAGAAATAAATGATGGTAACTGGCTTTGTTTGTAAATGATTTGAAAACAGTGTTTACAGATAAAGATTAATTAAATTGGGAACAGATTAGAAAATGATGGAAACTAATGCTCAGTGTACCATTCAAGATTTATGATCATGATTATGAGCATAAAAAGGCTTATTAAATGAACAATAGAATGAGGTAGGAGTTTCTTACTAAATGCATAAAAATGATAAAGCTAAAATTTACATTAGTATTTACATCTCTGCAATATCATTATACCTGCACATTTAACTTCATAAAGTTAGTTGTAGTAGGCAGAGAGGCAAATGAGGAGGATTCAGAAATACAAATCCAGGTCAGAGTCAGGCATCTGTGCTACCTATATCTGAATTGAAATTTGTTTCAGTTTGTACAGAGAATTTAGAGGTAGAAAAAGGAGTTGAGAGTTGATTATCTTTTTAAGAGCCATAAACACACAGTGAGTAGCACTTACAAAAGCAAATGCACCATACAATTCACACTCAGGTGTTCAAAACCCTAAAATTTACTCAAAATATAAAACATTCTGGGAATTGCTTTATTTATTCTTCCTGCTCATAAGGCTTTAGGGTTGTGTTTTTCCTAACGCTCTTTCATTTAAATAATAAAAAAACCACACTGAATTTCAGGCTCTAACTAGATGACTGAGAGTTAGTAATTGAGGAACACTTCTCTAATTAATGAAAAATGAGTAACAAAATTGCCAGAATTGGTAACACAAAAGTATCTCTTAGACAGCAAATCCTTCGGGGAAAATAGTTTCATTTAGGGTATTTACAATGCCTAGAACAATCCAGTTTTCATTTGATTGATGTGTCCTGATGTTGTAGCAGCATGAATATTTGATAATCAAGTCTGAAAACTAATTCTGTGTCCTAGATCTAGCCACAAAAAGCTAAGGTGTCTTGAAAACTTAGTTTTAACTTGTTAATATCATGGTGAAGAATCTCATGCATATTTTAGTATTCTGCACAGATAAAACTCACTGCCAGAACTGCAAGAAATCCAAAGCTACAGATGATCAATACAATCTAATATTCAGAAATTGAAATGCCTAAGAATAAAGCAGAAGGTAGCTTATTACAATCAAACATAAATGCTTGAATATGCTCACTGACTTTAAATCCAGGAATCAGAAGAAAAAGTAACATAAAATTTCCCAAAACATCCTCAGCTATTTCTCCCATCCATTCCACTCTCCAGATAGATATAATATTCGGATAACTTATACATGTTTCATGGAAAATTTCAGTTGTGCTTTTAGGAGGCTATCAATGTAGTATTTTAGTGTGGTCTCTTATAATTCAGTCAAATGCTTTAGTAGGACACCAGTGTAAAGAAGAAATATCTCCATGTAGGTAATGATCAGAATCTTCAAAAATCCTTCAGTGGATTCATTAATTAAAAGGAAGAAATGGACAAAAAACCGTTTAGGGTCAAAATTTGTTAACCCTAAAATTCTGATACTGCAATAGTACATAGTACAATAGTACTGCAATATTCTTACCAAAATGCTAAACTGACGTAAACTCCTAAGGAAATCTGGCCTTTGTAGAACATTTCAAAGTTTTGACATTAGTTAATCACATCAGAAATTACTTTTCACAGAGGGTTCCCCCATACCCCTCAATCCCTCTCAAGCTCTATACTATTTATACATGCAGGATCCCTACTGTGTAATTTGGCCAGAAATGACCACGAATTGGGAAAGGATAGAAAGGGGTAAAGCTGGTCCAAGTCTCAAATGGACATTTCTTACTAAGCCATATTCTACTAATGAGTTCATGGTAGTGCAGAAAGTAGAAATCTCTTTATCTTGGGTAAGAACAAAATATACAAAACATATGCACGGCCAAAGGGCCACTGCACAACAATTAAATACTATCCAGCAGTTCAGTTTGTTCAGTTTGCTCTATAATCTACTAACACTTCAATCTGAGAGAGACTCTTCAATGCATTCTTCAAAACATATGGATAAATATATCAACCTTGGGAAGAAGCAAGCCAAATGTAACTTCTGCAAACAGAGGTCACACCCTGTAAATCTTTTAGAGTTGCCCGAAGCAATTAGTAAACATGAGAGGACCAATCACTAATGTGTACTTGGGCTGGCAAAAAACATCTGTCCCCCACGAAGGTTCCTTAACTGATTTACTATGAAGTAAAGCAAAGCCCCCAGCTTAATTTAATAATTAAAATAAATCAAGCAAATCACTGCACTCAGTAACTAGTTTTCACTATGTAGGGCACTATCAGTGGAATCCCAGATATATATGTCTGGAATAAATCACTGATTTATCATTGATCAGTGATCTGGATAAAATGGTAAGCAATAGACTAAGTTTACTGCACGCAAGAAGTAATGAAGAAATGTCAATGGTTTCAGGGCTGGTTTGTCCCGTAAAAAAAATCAAACTGCAGCAGAATAAGCTCATGTTGCTGAATGACTGAGAGGTAAAAGGGCTAAAATATTATAGATAAATATACAAGAATACACATGAAGAAAGATAACATTAACTTTTCCTATACTGTAACAAAAGATGAACAGATGATTAACATTCAAAAATAAAATCTTGCTGCAGGAAAAGCAAATATTGAAAAGTATGGAATGGTTTCCATGCAAATAATGATTAAGCAAACAAAGATTAATTAGACTGGAAAAGAAGCAGTTGACATGGCTGCATGAGAAATGTATGTAAAAGTAAAAACACAGAAAAAGGGACTATGAAATACAGTAGGATCCTAAAATACAGTAAGGGTAAAAACAAAGAATACATTTCTTTATATAAAAATCTCTGGCTCCTATACAAGAATTCCTTGGAGGGGAAGAGAATATACCACATAAATAATTCTACACATTCCCTCTATTCTTGGGTTGTCTTGAGAACATCTTTTGAGGATGACTTTTTGTCTAGATGGCCCAAATGTCTGACTGGGGAACTGAGATGGCTTGAATTTCAAGCCTTTTGTTCTACTAAACAGCTGCTGCTTGTGTCCCTGTAAGAGATTACTCTTTTATATCACTGACTCAAAGTTTGCTGAGGAACAAGTCCAGGCAAAGTCCTGGGCAAAGGTAGAGAAATCTTCTGTCTGGAGGACACCGATGGACAGGTCCTAGCTAAACGGTTGTGAAATCCTTTAAGGAGCAGAGATGGACAAGGCCAGGGGCTACGAGAGAGGGATAAGTTGCTGCTAGTGGCCGGGAAACGGTCTTTTGTGTGGACTTATCTCGAGGAAGATGACCATCTCAGGAGGTGCGCACATGACTCTTGCTCAAGCACCCAGGGATGTCACGTAGGCAGGAAAAAAGGAGGATAAGAGGGTCCAACCACCATGAGGATAGGGTGTCTGACATCAGATCCCTCAGTACGGACTGCATGCTGACAGACTTCCCTGGGCCTGCTACCTGAGACCTGCTGCTTCCTCCCGGCCTTACTCTGCAGCTTCCTCCTGGACCCACCCGGTACTTGCACCCTCTCATTGCCCAAGACCGGCCTCGCTGCTCCCGCCCTTCGGCCTCGGACCATCGGAACGGCGTGTAACGGGACTACTGCCAGGTCCTGGCGGTGACTATCCCCCCTTTACGCAGTTCTTGCTTCTTCCTATCTTTTCTGTCGGTCTCCTTCCCTTCCCCATCACCCCAATCCGTAATAGTGTCCGTCCTCCCCTTTCCCCATCTCCCTTATTAACATCTGTAATAAACTGGTCGGACCAACATTTGAACCACTGTTTCTTAATCTCATGCCTGGTATACAGATATTAAAAGAACCTCCTCTCCCTCCTATAAATTGGAGCGAGACAGTCCCCCACACCGGTCCTCCAAAAAAACTAACAAAATGTGGCTATTTAGAGATCATCTCTGCCATCACAGCATTTATTCTCTTGTTCATTTCACACCTTTGGATTTCTACTGAGATCACTATCAATGTTGCCAATTAATGCCAGTTTGTTTGTAACACCTGCCCATTACGAAATGGATTGAGTACAAAATTCTCATTTCTGACAGAACACTGAACACGGATCAGTTTATAATGACACATAATCACTACCCACCTGGGACAGCTGTGCATTGCTGCCCTGGAGGAGGAACTGATCTTATATCCCATTAGCAATCACTGACCTATGAAGAACAATATGGGCAAGGGCTTTTTTGCTTTTTTAAATATATTCTACAGCTATGTATTATGAGACAGTCAAGAAGTAATTCCATAAGTAGAATGAAATGAAAAGTCCTCCATTAAGTAGGAGAAGTAATCAGACATGTCTCTGTAATTAATCTTCTGCCAAGAATATAGAAAAGAAGTAGGCAGATCATAGCTGGCTGGGATTTCAACTTTTTGACTTCAAATATAATTTGTAGGGCTTGGACAACTCAGTTAGTTTACCTTACAATTTATTTTATTTTATTTACTCATTAAATCTAAAACCTCTGCAAGAAAAATGTCATATTCTCAAAGAGAAGCACTTTTGAATTCTCCCCAGTAATTTAGTTTGCAGCTTCTGTTAGGACTGAAGCTTAAAAGCAGCCACAGTGATATATCTGGATTTATTACATACTGCTCTTTCCTTAAACATGGGCTATAGGCAGGCTAAAGCTAGCTTAATTCAGTGTTAGACTCAGTAACACAGCCACTTTGTCCAGCAAGCTTAAGATCACCTTTAAATATACTTCTCAATTCATACTACAATTCATAATACCATATTAGTGTTGTCCACTTCACAGAAAGGCATACATTTTCCTAGTAGATGAAAGTGAGGACCATACCTAGAAAATTTGTTCCTTCAAAGTGTATCATTACCTTGTTGAGCCTATTCCATAAACTGGTTCTTCTACCAAGCATTTCTGCCTAAGTAACAGATGTGACCATTTCTAGATTACTCCCTGTGATGACACCTTATTCAATTGATGACTATAATATTATTTACCTTCTGAAGGTTTTTCTTTCTTTCTTTCTTTCTTTTTTTTTTTCTTTTTTTTTCTTTAGTGAATATCATTGAGAATTTCTGAAAAGAGTATCAAACACTTCTCTGTATATATGTATATGACATGCTTGCAGGAATAATACACCTGATCTTCATATATTGAAATATTTTCCTAGGAAAAACAACTTTGAAATACTAAAACATGGTCTAGCATAGCTTCATCTTTTAAGCCGTAACTGAAGAAAACAATTAGTACATTTTAATGGATTTTGTTAAACAAACAAACAAACAAAAAACAAAAACAAGGATTAACTTAGTAAATACTAACTTCATTGCACCTTTTTGGTACAAACAGGAGAGCATCTTGTCCAAAACCAATTAGTGAAGATTCTGCAGCACACTCAAAAGAAAGCCCCTTATATAATATGCTTTTCAAAGTAGGAAGATTTGTCTTACAGTTATTTTGCAAGAAAGGAATTAGAATTATTAGAATTATATCATTTCTTCTAACAGCATGGGCAACACCTCAAGTCACAGTGAATTGGATAAGCTCTCCCCATAGATTTCAGTCAGGTCAGTGACAAACTGTGTGTGCACTGCATGTATTTCTGCAATATATTTATACATAAACACATACTTAGAAATAGGATTAGTTCTCAGTGAATCAATGAACTGATCTGACCAATGCATGGTTGAGCATTTGCCAATATTTATTCTTGGGAGACACAAAATACATGCTGTTGGACAGCTGGGGAAGAAAACAAGACTGCTCCATTTTGCAGTACAAGAGCCTTACCTTACTTAACATTAATCAGGGAACAACACGATTACAAATCTTCAGTCACTAGAAGAAACAGGACTGAAACTTGTGATGCCCAGCTAAAGAAACAATTTAATGAGGTATCTACTTTAATAGGAGTCAGAGCATTTGACTTGCCTTAAAATTCAGAGGCTTCTAATGAATATCAAAATAGCTGTGCTTTCCTTTGATGTAGCATTAGCATAGATGATGGACCGTGTTTATTTATTTTTAATGGAATGCTTAGATGCAGGTGCACAATTCTGAGACAGGTTTAAGAAGACAGTAATTATGTGATAAAGTATGCACCACCAAATCATTTAATAGATAAAGGCTTTTACATAGGAAACAAGCCCTTCCAGATGAAGTAACAATTTCTACAAGTAATTTCATGTCTTTAAAATTGAATGAAAGAAGGAACTTTTAATTGTACAGCTCTATTCTACATTATTTTAAGTGACACGGTTTGTTTAATTAAATGAGAAGAAGGTAAAACAGTATGTTGAAACAACGAATACTACTCCTCCATTTCTAATACAAAAACAGATTTAATTTTAATGCTGCATTACATGCAGGCTTCTGAAAGTTAACAGCAGTTCTTGAAGATATTTAATGCTTTTTAATTAATGGATGGATTTGCAGACATCTAGCACTTCTATGTGGTGTTTACATGGAGAGTCTGTATACGTGTTAAGGATCTACACTGCTCTACTCACTGCAATAGCTAGGCATTTCAATGGCTGGGATTATTATTCTGCTGGTGAGTAACAAATTAAAAATCTTGCCGTAATATAAATTTCTCTAGAAGTGATTTAAAATGGAAAAATAAATGAATATTTCATTACAGCTGTGGTGCTAGTTGTTACTATTTTTTTTTTTTAATGAGCCAGTAAGGAACAAACCTGGCTAAAGTACTTTTCGATAATACATAACAACTATTATGCCTTTAGCTATTATTTGTTTTGCTCAGTTTATTTTAAATTTCAAAACAAAAGCACAAAGTAATTATGACTCTTCTCAAAAAACAACAGAATTCAGAAATCAAAACACCACATTAAAGTATATAACGAACAGAACATATAATGCTGAGATTATTGCGCTATTACTTTATAAAGAGAGATGTACACAATTTTCGGCTGCTACAGGCATCTTTTGGCAGCATCACAGATCCCAAAATGGGGTGTGCTGTCCTTGTTTAGAAAAATTGGCTCCTAGTTAGGGAATTTTTTTTGGCCTTAACATACTCTGACTATCCTTCTGGATGAATTTGAAGCTTGTCTTTTACTCCTATCACTGACTAGGAACTCAGTAAATATAAATTTGTTGTATGAACTTGTGGAGTGACAATGAATAGAACTTTGTGGAAGGACCCACTGCCTTGATTTTTTTTTTTTTTTTTTTTAATTATAAGCCTTTTACACATGTCTGAACTGCCAGAGTTCATCTGTGCTACCATAACAACTTGATACGGGTCATTTTTCTGCAGATAATCACCATAATAATGCTTGCTTTCATTTCTAAAACATCAGACTCTTTATGTAGTTGTCAATCTCATGACTGCTCCCATGTATTACTAATTCCTTCTAGCCAACATCTTCCAATACTGTTAACCATATTGCCAACAAGTGATAAATAGTAATAATTTTGCTTAATCATGCAATGGATTTCTAACTTACTTTGATAATCTAGCTTTGCCCTTAAACAGTCTAGTTTGTACCTTTGTAGTCCTAAGAAGGAGAACAGATAACGAGGGAAAAATAATATGTAGTTTCACACAAATAAAAAAATAAATATTAATTCATACTTTGTTCGCATTCTGCATTTCTGAACGTAATAGGCCAAACAGAAGAGCATCACTTATAACAATAAAAATTGTCCCCCAAAACTTCTTTATCTAGCTATGCAAATGAAGGGTACTCAAAGAATTCAGAGAAATATATTGAGCAATCCAACTCTCCCTAAAGCAGCTTCCTGGTGACTGGCCATATAAGCTACTCTCTACACCTCATCAAGTAAGCAAAGTAATCCAAATATTTAATCACAAGTGAAATTAAAAAAAAAAAAAAAAAAAAAAAGCATAATGATCCAATTTCTACCAGAAGTTGTATCTCTTTATCTCCTTTTTATCTCTCTTTTTGCTGCTGCTGAAAAGAAAAAAGGAAAACAATCATAAGAAACAGAAGAAATTATGATTCACAAGACAGGGCAACATGTGGGAAAGTATGTAAAATCAAAAAATGGAGCCCAGTATTAAGCAGTTGCTGCTTTTTTACTTGGCACATTATTTACATTTCATTTTCCTCAAAGATAAACAACAAAGCCAGAACCTTTTATCTGACCTTTCTTGGTCTTTGATTTATTTTCAAAAAAAAGGCCATCCACACTTAACAAATTTAAGCCTTCTTCTCAAACTTTGCGTGAATAACAGATTAACGTTCAGTGTTTTATCGGAATATTTCTGAAATTACTATTAGATGTCACAAAGCAGCAAATATTGTTTAGTATTCATTTATTTATCACCTAGGAAAACTTTCTTTTTTCAGTGTCATTATTCCTTTCACCGCAATTTGTTAACACTCCAAGTTTAAAAAAAACAGGAGGAACAAACAACAGCTGCAAAACACTAAAACAATATTTGAATTTTACTTACGCAGAAGAAACAACTAACTTGAACCAGATATTAAATAGTAAAGGAAATAAGTCCATGGAAAGGATTAACAATGACAATGTGGATCAATACAACTAAAATATTAGACTTTTGGAGATACCTTTTTTTTTTTTTTCATTAATGTCATAGTAAAAGTCAACTCAGAATTAAAGAAACAGCACTTCTGAATATCTAAATCTCAATTAAACAATTTACTTACTCAACATCAAAATCATTTCATAAGCAGATCCAAAAAATTACTTCCTACTCTGTACTAAACAGCTTTTTCCAGCTTCCACAGCTATGATCCCTGGGAGATGTAACCAGAAATAGAAAACTTGCATCATTTTTCTCTGTACGTGAAAAGGGGGTGGTCATTTCATATTTTATTAATTGAAAAAATTATCATGATTATTTGCAGTGTATTTTCATCATTTCATATGGGTTCTCACCATGCCAGCTGTCCAAAATGTTTAAGCGTAACTAGCCCTGTTTACCTGTTTTAAGCATTTCGTGTTCAGCAAGTGGAATACATAGCAATGATTACTTTCGTGACTGTAACTATTACTGTCTCTGTAAGTTACCTACTTTTTCTAGTTATTTCACGTATTATGTTTTATACCCATACATTACCAAATAATGCACTATGAACTGGAAGTCAATTTAAGGTTTTAATGCTTTCATACTCAGTAACAAAATTGCAGATTTTCAAGACTGTGAGTTGTCTACTGGTATCTTTTTCTAACAGAAAAAGTATTGATCTGAAATCTTGAAACTTCTGTGAAGTGAGCTACTGATCGCAAAAATGGAGAATAAAATATAACTTAAGAATGACAAATAGTATCTTTATACTGAATTCGAGAGCACTACAGAAACATGCAAAAGTGAAACAGAACAACTTGATCTCAATTCAATGGTCTGTTCACTGCATTAAAGCACCCATCAAGTGCAGCTTTTACTCTCAGCAAGAGAGAGTCTATGGCCTTGCTTGGATCCTCTTCCCTTTTGGCTTGTACTGGCTTGGGATTGACCAGTATCATTCTTTCACTCTGAAGCAAGGACTAGCATATACATTGAAGAATTAGCATTCTATAAGTTCCATCAAGTGCTGGGCATCTGTATTTTTTCTTTTTTATGAACCGTACCTAGTGCTGAAGTAGGCAATATCTTTCTTAGAGCAAAGCTTTTATTTAAACAGATGAAACAAAACAACTGAAGAAAAAAATATCAGAATATCACAATTCAGGAGAGCTGGGCTTTTCAATCAGGTGGAAAGCTACTTCCTTCGCATAGCAACTTCCTTAATTACATAATTAACACACTTAATACACTTACTAAGTGTATTAAGAATTTGTTTTATCCCAGGCCTCTTATTTATTTACTTATCTATCTATCCATATATTCACTTTCACAGAATCACAGAATTGTAGGGGTTGGAAGGGACCTCTGGAGAGCAGAGTCCAACCCCCCTGCCAAAGCAGACTCCCTGCAGCAGAGATAACACAGGTAGGCATCCAGATGGATCTTGAATATCTCCAGAGGAGACTACACAACCCCCTGGACAGCCTATTCCAGTGCTCCATCACCCTCACCGTGAAGAAGTTCCTTTGTATATTGGTCCAGAACTTCCTATGCTCCAGATTATGGCCATTTTCCCTAGTCCTGTCTCCACAGACCACTAAAAAAAGAGGTTGGCCATGTTCTCCCACAATTTAGCAGAGGGCTGGCCTGGAAATCTAAAATATTTTGGATAGTTAGGAACTTATCTCTTCAGTAGTTTTTGCCATTGTTTTGTAGTTAAAATGCTTCACATATATACACAGCAGAGCATTTCGATTCACGACAATATACGCATTCTCTCAAACAGCATGGATCTGACTACAGTTTGGAAGGAACAAATCACTGCAACACAAGCTTACATGATCTAGCAGACTACTTAAAGTGAGGTGATATTAAAATGGGGCTTAAATATCTTCTCTTATCTTTTATCTATATATGTATCAGATGAAAAATCGCCTCAAGTGTATTGGTAAAAAAACATACAAAAACCTGGGAAAAGCTGCAGAAACTGGTACATCTGAAAAACAACAACAAAAAAAGGAGAGAGCTTGTACTTTGTTCACTGGCATTTCTTCTGTAAAATTTAATATCTACTGGAGAGTCTACAGCTGCAATTAGTTACGAGTGAAACAGGTTTAGAGCAGGAACAGCTGTTCCTATACAGATATTATTTACATCTTCAATCTTCATTTTAAGAAGACAGCAACACTGTCACCTGCTAAGACATCCTATCTTGTTTGGTTTTGACAGTTAGTTATCTTTCCCAGGAAAAAAGAACACTTTATTTGCACAATGATGCATTTAATTCAATAACAACTGTTTGCTCCAGAAAAAGAACTGCATATTCTCTGGATTAAAAACAAAACAAAACCAAAAAAAAACCCCAGACTTTTGTTTTGCTATGTTTGCTTTTCCTTTTTATTTCTGTTTCCTTTTATCACATTTTTTCTATCAGGAAACTTTTGCTTCAAGAATTCAACCCTTATATTTTTTCCTGAATTCTGTGTGCATTTCTGCATCTTTAGCTGCACTATATTCCACAGCACAATACTGCAGTTAAACAAAATATGTCTAAATTTCATGTGTTAATTCCCATACAATTATAGGATCTTACTGTGCTCATTCTTACAAGCTTCTCAGATGCCTCAGAGTAAGAACCTAGCCATTCAGGACCTCGTATTGACCATTTCACAAGTACAGAATTTTGCAGTATCTACACTTGAAATAAAAGATTATACAACCAACAAAAAAGAAAATAAAAAACCTCAACCAACCAAAAGAAAGTCACTAGAAAAACAGAATAGCCATACAGCATTATGTTAGCATTCTAACTCAGAATAGAGAGAGAACTTATTTTATACCCTATTTTTAACACTAATTTGCTTACAGTGTTAGCTGAGTTCCCATTCAAATGTAAGCCACTGTCAAAGAGAGGTGAAGAAGCTCCACTACTGTGATCACTGGATGGTCCAGGGGAACCTGGAAATCAGATCACGAAAGACAATTGCTTATGTTAAAAATATTTGTATTTATCATGAAATACTTTTTCCAGCTGTAGAAGATAGAAAAAAGTTGATACCTATCACCACACTAAAACAAAAATAAAAACTAATTGAATGTTATTTTATAGAGGCTGTGCTCATGGAAACTTCTTCAGTGCTTAACATTGCTTAGGGAGCAAAGTTTTTTTCTTTTTTTTCTTTTATTTTTTTCCCTGAGAATGAGACATTCAAAACCAAGTAACAAATTAAGTTACACAAATTCCATTAATTTAATGAATAGATTTCTTATTCAGTGTTGAAATTCTCATCTTGGACTATAATCATGGACAGTAAACTCTCAGGCAAGTACTAACTGTACATGTACGTGCATTTTGCTAACTGATATATATTTTTCTTAAAATGCCATTATATTCAAGAACGATGCACCTTCTCAAACTAAGAAATTAAAAGCAAATACTCATCTTGTAATGCTGATTCTATGTAGTAATTTAGTATAACACAGCTGTATTCTTTGAGATATCTGTTTCTTTGACAGCTATGCATAGTGATCCTGCAGTTATTCAGCAATTAATGAGACTCTAGAAATGCATTTTTATGCAGTAACTTACTTATAATGACAGAAACAGCATGAAGGCACATCATTTCATAATTTTTACTTAAATGTATAATATTAACATATAACACCAATAATACACAACTACAGTCAGAAAGTCCTTTTATTACCAATAAAGCACATAACATCAATTTTACAGCATTATATTCAACATCACTGAAAACACTTTTTTGTCTGAAGAAGTCACCTGAAACTGCCTGTAAATCAATTCACATTAATACATGTGTCAAGTCTAACATCACTAGAGTCAAAAAGTTATTCGTAGTCATGCATTTTCATATATATCTGAACATATAGATCTTCATACATATCTTTAAAATATATATCACATATCTGAAAGGTTTAGCAAAACGGAAGTTAATTCAACAAAAGCTCATCTTCTTCATAACAACTCTCTGTCAGTTCAGTACTGAGGTCTCAAAATTATATTGTGAGCTTTAAAGCTTTGGAGTGTTTTTATTAATGATCCTTATTTTATTTTCTGAGATGATACTAGCAGGAGATACTGTCATATTCAGCTTATACAGGTCTACTCCAAGTGCTAACTTCAGTATCTAGACAATTTTTTTGCTACTATATACCTAGAGCACACCAGAAACAAACAAACAAAAAAAGCTATGTTCAGATGTAGATCACCACAAGGACTGGCAGTAAGAGAAAGTGATTTCCTTTTTCTTATATTAAAATATTTAAATAAATACGTTGCCATTAAATTCCCCACAGAATAGTCTGACTGTTGGGAATCATATTAGAAAATGTTTTTAGTAGAGAAAACTGACATCCCTTGCATAGGAATGCTTAGAATAAAAGGTGAGGCAACAATTTTTGCTACTCCCAGCATGTTCCTACAGACTTGCTTTTCAATTCAGCAGCATTCCTTGGTTTTCTGAGTCTCAACAAACTACACAGCCTCTCTCAGTCTATCACAGAATCACCAAGGTCTTGGAAAAGACCTCCAAGATTATCCTGTCCAACCATCCATCTATAACGAACACTTCCACATTAAACCATGTCCCTCAGTACAACATCTAAATGTTTCTTGAACACTTTTAGGGATGGTGACTCTACCATTTCCCTGGGCATCCTGTTCAGCATCTGTCCATTCTTTCAGAGCAGAATTTTTTCCTAATATTCAACCTGAACCTCCCCTGGTGCAAGTTGAGGCCCTTCCTTCTAGTTCTATTGCTATGTCATCTTCAAATTTTTCAGTCTGCTCTCTGCTTGTTCTTCCCCACTCACTCATAGATTATTCTATCATGGCCTCACTCCGTATTTTAGAAGTTTCTCCTGTTTGTGCTCAATTGCTTTCATGAGAGGTGCAGTCCTCTCATCTCTCCAATGAGCTCCAATTGCTGCCCAGCATGGCATCCCAAAAGCTATCAAGTGGTCTTTCCTCCTCTGAAGAAAACACACATGCATACACGCATACACATGATACACACACGGACACACACAAACCAGAAACAATAACAAAAACAATTAAAGGTAATTTTTCTCAATCTGCCACTGTAGCTCTTGCACAAGTAGCTGAGACTTCAAATCAAGTGCTAGGCATCTGTCCAATCTCTGGAAAAGTAGTTCATGACTACCTAAAGAAAATGTTTATTTAAAACAAACCATCTGCTATAGGTAACGCCCCCTCTGTGACCACCATATCCCATTAATTGCTGATGTCAGAAGTATATAGTACCTCTCTTCTTATTCCATCCAGACTGTAGTTAGACAGTCAACCTATGAGAAATGCAAACTTACACTATGACAGGCTTTATCTATGCAATCTACATTTTTTCTTAGTTGTGTCATTTTTGTTATTTTAAGAAAGCTAGGTCAGGAAGGATTCTCTGAATGTGAGGAAGAATGATTTTTACCTAAGCAACAGATGAGAATGCACAGAGGAAAAGCCCTGTGAGATGAGAAGGGGTCACAAAGAGATATATCAAGGATACACGTACTTGCAGTTCACAAAAGTAACTGAGACACTCCTGAGGGTGGCAGGAAAAAGCCAGAACTCAGAGTGAGCGAAAGAAACTTAAGGATCACAGTGGATTTTGCAGATCTCTTGGTGATTCAGTAAATCAAAAGTTAGCTGATGCGAAACCTAAAGCAAGAGCTCAATTGCAGTGGTACAAGTAGGATTTGTTTATACATGCTTTAAATTCTTTTTGACACAATGACTAAGATTTAAAAAGTTAGGGATTCTATTGCTTAATTTAATAAAACCTGGATTTTATTTACAGTTTAAAAGTCTCAAAGTTAATAGACATAAAAATATTTTAAAGATCTTACTACTTCAGAGTCCCATCAACAGATTTTTTTTTTTCCCAATTTAGACAATTAATTACACTAAAACTGTAAAAAACAAACAAAACCTCCAAAATGAAATAGATTGGCAGATCATTGTAAAGCAGATAGTCAGCAGGACTGTATTCTTTATGACATTACAATTTGTCTTACAATCAATATTGCTAAATGATACTGAAGAGGTCCTTAGCAGCATCTGCTGTGATAGGACAAGGGAAATGGTTTCAAACTAAAAGAGGATTACATTGATTATTAGGAAAAATACATTTTACAATAAAGGTAGGAGAGCACTGGAACGGGTTGCCCAGAGAGGTGGTGGATGCCTTGTCCTTGGAGACATTCAAGGTGAGGCTGGATCAGGCTCTGAGCACCTGATCTAGCTGTAGGTGTTTCTGTTTGTTACAGGGGAGCTGAAATAGATGACCTTCAAGGGACCCTTCCAGCTCAAGTGATTCTGTGAATCTATGAAAGATCATACATGGAGAAAATGAGGGACATCAACTCAAATTCTCATCTTCCCTTTGAAATATTCTGTGATGTGGATGTTTGTCTTTTGTTTTGCCACATGGAAAAGACACATGCTCTTTGCAGTATTATTCCTCCATAGGTGTAAAGAAGGAAAAATATCTATCCTGCTCTCTCCCTTATTTTTAGTTTAAAATACCTCTGGTGCTGACAAAATCTATCAAAAATATTTGTTCTGTTAAATTGCCAGTCTTCAGACTTTGTGGGGAAAGTCAAATGATGAACTTTAAAAGTCCCTTTCAAACAATTCTGTGATTCTGTAGCATCCCCGAACACCTGAATCAGAAACCTTCACCTTAAAAAAAACATCATTCTCTTTCAAAGGGTCTGTAGCCAACCATTTGGAATCTGCCCCTATTACTGTTATTCAAGAGAAACCTGTTCAGAGTAAGAAATTCAGAGTCATTTTAGACAGGCTGTCACAGGCTATCAACAAGCACAAGAAAGACAAAATGCTTCTTAACTGAAAGAGATATATTGGATACAAAATGCCTATTTGGGGCATCTTATTAGGCCTGCCTCCTTTACACAGAGCATGAGCAAATCTGATACATTGCGCTACCCTGCTCAGTCTGGTCCGTGATGTCATGCCTGCAGTACAATATTCAAAAACAGAACTCAGTAAGATCAGACATTTGAGGAACTTAAGAAATGCCCCTTCTTCTGAACTGGACTTGGAACCCCAGCACAAAGCTCACTAGCTCCTCTCCTGGATGCTCTCCTCAGCCATTCAATACCGGCTGAAACCAAGTTCAATGAGAAAGATGATCACTGGTAAATGACTTGATGTAAGTACTCATTCTAGTGGTGAGCAAATAAGCAAATAATGTCTGGAAAATCATGGAATATAGGTCTTTAAGGGAATACATAAGTGGTGGGATGCCCATTCAAGAAGAGCTTTCATGAGCCCATGCACAAGGTGGAATTACAGTCATGAAGAATCAGTGACACATACAACAAGTTAAGCAACAATTTTACTGAGCAGTAAAATGCATCCCAACTCACACTGTAGGCAATACTGAAGTGCATACATGCATAAATCTGAAGCATCTTGTCCTTTCCTGGCATCCCAGAAGACTCAAGCTCATGGGCCCCTATCTCTAAGTATTCAGTCAAACCATCTGCTGCCCTGGCAGTTTTAGTACTACAGTGTGTTCACTCCAAATGCAACTATACTGTCTCTTTCCATTAACCATCGTCATTACTATTTCTCATAAGCACATAATTGGGAGCAGTATCTGCCTCCCTTGCTTCCTTCTTATAGCTCTTCTTTCCTTCCCTACTGTATCTCATACTGTGGTTACTGAAGACACAAATTGTTACAACAGGGAAAAATTTGCCTGCAGTTCTTGTAATGTTTTCTGGTGGCTCTACTGTTTTGAGTTTGGCATGAATTTAGACATGAAAACTCATTAACTGGCACTTAAGCATGAATTGCTTCTTTCTGTGTTTAGGAAGGATCCTAACTGCACCAAACTGCTGATCATCTTGAAGGCATGCACAGGACAAGTGGGTGATCAGGCCTAGCCAGCACGAGTACATGAAAGACAGATCCTGGTTGACAAACCCTATCTCCTTCTATGATCGAGTGACCTGCTCTGTGGATGAGGGAAAGGGCCATCGACGTAGTTTACCTATGCAGTATGCATCAAGTTCTTACAATGTAAGCCACAGAGTACAAAAATAATTTCCTGTTTCTTGCAGTAAAACACTCAAGGATTGAATTATCATTTCTGTTAGTACCATCGTTTCATAAGAATACAACAAAGTGGAAAACAAATTACTCTTATCCATTAATTGTCTCTTACCTAATGGGAGCTTTAAAAATGATGGAGCTTCCCTGAAGTACTGAACAGTAATAGTAACTTCATCACCAGCATTTCGCAGTAGGTGTACCTGTCAGTGTGACAAATAACAGCTACCTTAAACCACAGAGACACCAGTTGTGGAAAGCACAATAATGAAATCAGTATTTCTGTTGATCTATAAGATAGTATGAACATTTCTGAAGAGGAATGAAGACTATCTTGGGGTTAAAGCCACTCCAATAAAGGAGTAGGCAAAAGTGTAAATAATAGAGTAGGCAAGCCCAATGGAACAACCCGAAGAAATAATTTAGTGGGCAACCTGATTTTATATACCAGCTGAACATAAATTCTCCAATCAAACTCATTTTATAAAGCTACCACAGAACAGTAGTAGTGGCAGGAAGAAATGTATTTATGTAGATACATTAATAGTGTGCATGAATACATACATAAGTACATAACATAAATTAATACATCACATATATTTTATATAGGGCTTATATTTTGTCTGCTTCAGGTGACAAATTACAGTCATTTTTTCATTTTAAGCATAGTTTTGATTCTTGTGACTGTCTTCATTAACTATAAATATTTGCTAATCAGAAGCGAACACATGTAGGCATGAATTTCATATGTACACATGTATGTGTATGGCAGCTCACATATTAAAACATCAGAATTTAATTACAGAAATAGCACTCGACTGCATGAAGAACTTTTTAAAATACATAACTTCAAATAATACCTTTGATGGAACTCAGATCCTAATACAGGACAGAGGTATTCTCCAGCTACACATCCATGACTGAGGAAATAGGTGTTATGTTTGGCTGGTATGCACCCCGCAGCCTTGGTCCCTTTTGTCAGAAATAGATGTTAAGGCCCGTGGTCTCTAATCTAAGCATAACCAGAGCATGTGTGTATGTAACCGCAGCAATCAGTAACTCCTATAGAAGTATTTACAGGTCTAACATGCTTGGAGGAAGCAGGTGCTTGTATTGCTTCAGGCCACTATTTCAGCATACTGCCACATAGATTCACACAAGCAGCAGGACTACCTCAAGTATTATGGTTCTTCCTTATGTATACCTGAAGTAATGCTTATACCAGTGACTGATCTATTCACCCGCATAAAAAATGTTAAGCTTATTCCTAGTGAATATGAAAATCCAGAACAAGTAAAGAAATCAAGTAGTCACCTAAGCTAAGAATCTTAGGCTTTAAAAATGTGTTGGAAAAGACTGAGCAAAAAAATTGACCATAAAATATACAACACTACCAAGCATAGCACAACAGCAGTGCACACGAAGCAAAGCGATAACCCATTCTGTTTCTTACAGAGCCAGAAATAAGTTGTGAGACAGAAAAAGTATCAACTTCGCTGGAGACAAAAACACACATGAAAGGGAGGAAATTATCCTAGTTCATTGAATTAGCCCTTTTGTCTTATTTTTAGTTACAAATACAGTAAAACATGTTTTGAACCACAAACCTTCTTTATTCATTTTAAAAAATAACACTGCTCTTGAACAGCATAATTACCAGTAATTATAGAAAAAAAAAAAATCAATTTTTTTCTTCATGATTTCGTACATTATTTTATCTACTTAATTACACACTTCAGTTTCTGATTTACATGAAAACAATGCATACACAAATATCTGAGATATGACACTGTTACATATTCTGGATTGAAAAATATACTCTGAGCCAAATCAGTTTTTCCCTGAAGGAATGGAAGTTTAAATAAATTTGCTTAAGGCTAACTGTTAACTGAAGCATGAAGACCCATCCCTCAGAAAGTAATGCTGCCATTCTTCAAAAACTCCACAAATATCAGAGTACCACAGTGACTTCTCTCTGGAACTTCAGGTCTGTCTCAACTGTGATAAATGTGCTATAATTGAAAAGACTTCAAAGCCAAAGAACTCATAATTTGACAATTAGCAGCATGTTTTATTGCTCACCTACTTTTATGTATTAATTATAGAAAGAATTATCCCAGGAATCAAAAACAAAACACCAATTCCCCCCCTAAGAAAAACAACAAACAAACAAACAAAAAAAACCACAAAAGACAGAAATGGATAAATTACAAAACAAACATAAAATTCCTAAATGGAAACTTAATCAATTGTTACTGATAAATTTCAGTTGTTTGATAAATTCAGTATGTAAGAAACGCGTCAGTCAGAAAACTTCCAGCATCATCCACTGGCAATGGTAAAGGCAATGCAATGATGAAGAATGTGATTTCAGTTGAAAGATGGTCAGTTTGTAATGAAGGTTATCTTGTGTCACTCAGTGAAAAAATCTAGTCAACAAATTTTTGAAGTTATCAAAACGAGCAAGTGATGTGCTACATTCACTTTGGAAATTGTTGATTTGGACACTGTTTCCTCTTCTTACAACAAACTTTTTCAGTTATCCTTTTTTGTACTAAGCCTTCATACTTTATAGCAGGTATTTTGCAGACATCCAGAGTTAACACAGGAGGAAACATAAGGATCAATAAGAACTGCTCTTGGTGTCCATACTGATGAAGTACAGAGAAAAGTCAGATCTATGGACTGGTCAGCCTTAGAACTTATCTGAAATCATTCACACGTTCAGCATTTCAGACATAAAGAATTGAAACCTGGGGCATCTAGAAAGTAATAATAAAAAAATGTCCTCTTTTACATGTAAATTCTTACATCTTGCAGAAGACCATAATAGCGTATCTATAGACAAAATGCAGCAATCTGGAAATAATACTTCCCCCTCCCCTCCCCCCCCACTCTCCAAGCATTGTAATATTACTGTCACCATAAAACAGAAAATCGTGTACAACATTCTACATGTAACAGAAATAAATATCTATCAGGCAATATCTTTTGCACACTATCCCAGAACACCAGTCCATGATTCACTGCAACAGTGCTACTGTAAAAGCTAATATTTATTCAGCATAAGTCAGTGGGATTTATATATTTTTTCATTCGATATTCAAATATTTTCTATACTGAATAGAATCATATGAATTGATTAGAGAAACATCACGCAAATCATATTATGTCAGTCTTATGAAGAATTAGTTTCTCTACAGTATAGGCTGTAGCTATAGTTGTATTAATGCAAATACAGAGCTATGCTTTTTTCCTATTAGACTTTTTGCTAATACTGTATTGGATAAAAGCAAATAAAAAAAAAACAATCAGTTAAAAACCCTTGTGACTTCCTGATCCAGTTTTTTAATAGTTTTGATTCAGTACATTAGTTTATTCACCACCTGAAGCATATGAACAGATTCACACTCTATGAGTCTGTCTGATATCTACAATATTGAACAAGAGCAGGTACTAGAATCTAGCCTCAATTCAGTGGCTAAACTAACATGCCTAAAATATTAATGATAGCTATGAAATCTACAAACTTGTCTAGACAACTCTCCTGTTAAGAGTCAGTGACTTTACGAAGAAAAGCAGTAGAAACCTTGGATCATGTAAGTTGGAAAAACCTTCAAGATCACCAGTTTAACCACCAACGATCAGTAAAATAAGTCCCTTTGCATCACATGCAAACATGTCTTGAACACTTCCAGGGATAGCTAATCAAAAGGTACACCTAGCAGCTCATTTCCATGCTTAAACTTAAGTACAAGAGATTTTTCCCACCCACAATCCACAGAGTTTATTCATCTCTCCTGTCATCGTACATAATAATTTTGCTAGTAATTTAATTTTATGGGGATGTAAGTTTTCTACATGACTTTCAATTTGAGGAAATTTACCAAATGCAAAATAACTGAGCTCTTATGTAAACAGATTAAATCTAATTTTTTACAAACTCATTTATTTAATTAATCGATCCAATATCACATGGGTATGCCCTAAGTCTTTTTTAGCTTGTAGATGAGTCCTCTTAATAATACCAGGCTAGATTCCATAGTTCTTTATACCCTGATGAAAAAACAAGGCTCACACCATATAAAGTAGCGGATTAGTCCAAAGCACAAAACATTACTTAGGTAGAAAAGGATGGAAAAGAAAGCTGGAAATGAAGTGGATACTGTTTCAGAGAAACTATGTCAGCCACAGCTGAAACACACACAAGTGACTGAAAATTAAGCTACAGGTTATTTTGTGCATAAGACATAAGAATCAAAGGAAGCAAGAGTAGAAGTCTTTCTAGAGATGGCCAGGGATAACAAAGGGCATTATTTAATGGTCCTGAATGTATGAAGTCTTGTTTTAGAAAAGAAATAATAATAAAAAAATAATTATAAAAACTCTTTCAAAGACATTCCAGATTTATTCGTGCTCTACGCTCTTCTGTTCTTATTCCATCAATCTTCTTTATCAATATTTGGCTTTCTTTCTGACTGCTTATACAGCAATGAACACCAAAGTTCCTGAAGGTAAGAACTACCTTCCCTGTGGTGATCACCTGCCATACTTACTGCTCCTCACAACTTCACTTCTATTTCCCTCTCCTTCTATCTGTTTTTAGCAGTGGCTGTCATTGCTCAGGGTGCTGACGGCTATGGTCCAGGTGAAGAAGATGTACAGATGGAGTGCTGGCAGCAATGCCAACAGCAGTGGGGATGCAGGTGCCAGACGTCACCTTGTTCAGGTCTGGGGACAAGCAAAGACCTTGATTAATTTAGTAAATTTTGTAGAAGAATCTACAATGTCATGTGCTAGTATTTCTGAATATCAAGACAGAGATTTTCTGACTTTAACTGTAATAAAATATTGTTAATATGATCCCACTTCAAATCTATGTCTACGCATGCATTTTTATTCCTAACCAATCATTAGTTATACTGTTTCCTCTCAAGAATTATCTATTTTTCCTTTATAACACCTGAGACAGAGTCAGTTTCAACTTCTGAAGTATATTTCTATTATCTACAATTTACACATGCCTCTAATAGCAATTCAATTTTTGGCTCTTCATTTATGACTGAAAAGGCTATTATAGGTTGTTATAAATACTTTGTAGGTCTTGCAACATTTATAAAATGAAAAGCATTAAAAGAGATACAGATGTAGTCTAGAACTAAATGGAAAAACAAGAACAACAACAAAACAACAACAACAAAAAAAAACCCCACAAACAATACCTTTAAAACATTTTACCTTTAGGGAGTACTGCTTTAAAAGATTTCTGCCTAGTCACACTCACTGTGTGCTTTATCTAAGTAGTGTGATAATGTAACAAAGAGTTTAATTCTAGCTATAGCTCCTTTGTTCTAGGTAGCTGAATTCTTCCGTCAGTTTTAATTATAGTAATTTTACTTTTGTGCTCAAAAATTATCTGCATTGTAAATGCTCTTAATGCCAGAGTACTTGCTGCTTTTCCAGCCCAGGAAATTAAATGACTGTGAAATAGATAGGGATAAAAAGCATTGAAACCTAGAACTACTTAATTGTGGATGCTTTCTTAACATGCTTAGAGCTTGAGAGTAAGTCAATTTCCAAGAGTACATTACAGAAATTATGCAATATTAATTACATAAAGCATACACCCAATAGAGGTAGTGTAAGTCATTAGTCTATTTTTTTAAGTATCTTTTTTTTTCTCTAGTATTTTACAATCCTTTACAAAAGAACTGTAAAAGTGCAAAAGGGTGCAAATTTAAGGATCAAAAATGTATGCTAAAATACGTGAATTTTATTATTTGCATGAGACTAAAACTATGCTACATGTTACTTCTTAATGAGGAACGTGCCGGATGCATTCGGTGATAAAATAATCACATTTGTTAGGGCATCTGGAAACTGAGGTTGAATTGTATATTCCACGATATTTTAAAGCAGTACTACAATTTGCTGATTTGATCTGGCTTCATTTTTATGTAGTGCTAGGATATGTAATACCTACGACAAATTAGGACCTGGAGAAATGAAACTAAACTCAGATATTTTTCATCCAAGAAATGTGAAGAACATTTTAAATTATTTGTCTCTTCATCAGATAACAAGGCTGTTTTTCTATCATGATCAAACTCCCGCGAAAATAGCTCAGAGAAAACTAATAGGGTAACTGAAAGAATAAGGAAACTATGCACATCAGAACTTTATTCTTCTAAATTAGCATTCTTGCAATAATTGTTGGTATTTTTCCTCTTTCTGTTACTATTCACCTACAAATCAGCAGCCAATTTTCTAAAATTCATGGTAAGTCTTAACTAAAGAAACCAACTATATAGCACCATTAATAAATATTCTCTAATAACAGTGCTCCTCTTACAAACAGAAGAATGTTTTTGTTTTTTTTTATGTGGGCAGATAGTGATAGGACAAGGGAGAAAGGGAGAATGGTTTTAAACTACTACTAAGAGAGAAAACTTAGATTAGATCTTAGGAGGAAATTTTTTACTCAGAGGGCGGTGAGGCACTGAACAGGTTTCTCAGAGAGGTTGTGAATGGCCCATCTTTGGAGGTGATCAAGGCCAGGTTGAATGGTACCCCTGGCAATCTTATCTAATGTCTGCAAACATTCAGAGTCTGGGATCATTTCAACAAGCTTCCCTTCATAAAAATCCTCAGAGATGATAGATAATAACTATGTTGATTCTGTTTATGTACATGTGTGCAACATGAGATAGTCTCAGCCTGAAATACATCAAAACCTTATGTCAGTAAAGATACAAGCCTTTTACTCTTTGCATCAAACATCTGAAGAAACTATAGTAATAGTAAAATATTTGGGAGACAACAAGCCTATTCACAACCTAATGAAATTACCTTTCAAACACAGAGGAACTAGTCACAGAGAAGTCAATAAGCAAAAACATGCACAATTCTTCTATAGCAAATGACAACATAGTTCAGAGCTGGAAATCATCTTGACAAGGAAAGTAGAATCTGCTAAAGCTTTTTGCTTTGCTAATTAAAAAATATATATACTTAAAAAAAAAACTTAAAAAAAACAATTGTGAAACAGTTTAAGTAAAAAATCAGAAAATGATCGACCTTCAAAATATGAAAGCCGTTTCACATTAAAAATACTTTGGAAAAAATAAGGGGAGTCTCAATGAATATTCAGAAGTATGAATTCCTCTATATTATTTTAAAGCATAGCCAATCAAATTCCTCCAGATAAATCTACGTCACTTTCCTCTCTATTCAGCTCTTACAGAGATCTTAGTTTCATTTGACACATCTTAGTTCTGGTTTCACTACTGGCAGAGACAGTGAACAATCTATCCTTTACTGTTTCTTTCATGCCAATCAACTTTACAAGCCTATATAATCTCTCATCTCAATTATATCTTTTTCCAGAGGAAAGCTCTACCTGATTTATAGCTTATTCACTGTCTAGAAGCTGTTGCACATCTTTGATCATGCTGCTCAGTGCCTTGTTGCTTTCTCTGAACCTTTTCTTGCTCTTTTGCATCCTTTGAAGTGAAAGGACCAGAAATACTGTCAGTACTGAAGATACAAAGCCACCCTGGATGCATACAGTGACACTCTCAGTTCTGCTTACCACTTCTTTATAAAAGATCCTCTGTCATTTGCTTGGCTTTCATGAATTCCTGAAGACTGAGATTTTATTTCACAGCTGCAGTGATTAGTTCAGAGTCCACCAGTCTGTACATGGAGCCAGGACTCTTCCCTCCCACATGTACTGCTTAACTTTCCCATTAAAGGAGGTCTCCTTTCTCGGATGATAAGTGAGGAATATGGTGTGAGGAAAGAATCTCAAGATGCACCAGGAGATGCTTACACAGGGCACTAGAAAGAATTTCTTCGTGGAGAGTGTGACCAAGCTTTGCAATGGACTTCCCAGTGAAGCTAAGGAATCCCCATCCCCGGAATTATTTAAGAGAATCATAAAATCATAGAATCACAAGGTTGGAAACAACCTATAAGATCATCTAGTCCAACTGTCTTCACATTACCACTCCTATCACAAGCACTAAACCAGATCTCACAGCTCCTCATCCAAACGCCTCTTGAACACTGCCAGGGATGGCGACTCCACCACCTCCCTTGGCAGGCCATTACAGTGCCTGACCACTCTCTGACAGAAAAAGTTCTTCCTTATGTCTAACCTAAACCTCCTCTGGTACAACTTGTGGCCATTTCCCCAGGTCCTGTTTGTTGCCTGGGAGAAGAGGCAAAATCCCTCTTCACCACAACCTCCCTTCAGGAAGTTGTAGAGTGCAGTGAGGTCTCCCCTGAGCCTCCTCTTCTCCAGACTAAACAATCCCAGCTCCATCAGCTGCTCCTCATAGGACTTGTGCTCCAGACCCCTCACCAGTTTCCTTGTCCTTCTCTGCTCTAGGGCCTCAATGCCTTTCCTGTAGTGAGGAGCCCAAAACGTACTCAAGGTGCGGCCTCACCAGTGCTGAGTACAGGGGGATGATTACCTCCCTGCTCCTGCTGGCCACACTATTTCTAATGCAGGCCAGGATGCCAACGGCCCTCTTGGCCACCTGAGCACACTGTTGGCCCACGTTCAGCAGAGCATCAACCAACACCCCCAGGTCTCTTTCCTCTTCACAGTCATCCAGCCACTCATCCCCAAGCCTGTAACGCTGCTTGGGGTTATTGTGGTCAAAGTGTAGGACCCGGCACTTGGCCTTGTTGAATTGAACCTCATCCCATTCACCCCAGCCCAGCTATCCATCTTATCTAAATCCCTCTGAAGGGCCTCCCTACCCTCAGGCAGATTGACACCACCACGTAACTTGGTGTCATCTGCAAACTCACTAAGGGTACACTCAATCCCCTCGTCTAGGTCATCAATAAAGATATTAAACAAGATAGGCCCCAGTACCGACCCCTGGGGGACACCACTTGAAACAGGTCGCCAGCTGGACTTCACTCCATTAACCACCACCTGTTGGGCACGGCCCTCTACCCAGTTTCTTACCCAAAGGAGTGTATACCTGTTCAGACAACGGGCAGCCAGTTTCCCCAGAAGAAGCCTGTGAGAGACCACATCAAAGGCTTTGCTGAAGTCTAGGCAGACTACATCAACAGCCTTTCCCTCATCTACCAGTCTAGTCACCCAGTCATAGAAGGAGATGAGGTTTGGTCAAGCACAACCTGCCTTTCATGAACCCGTGCTGGCTGGGCCTGATCCCCTGGGCACCATACACATGCTGTGTGATCTCACCCAAGATGATTTGCTCCGTTACTTTCCCTGGTACCGAGGTCAGGCTGACAGGCCTGTAGTTCCCTGGATCTTCCCTACAGCCCTTCTTGAAGATGGGAGTCACATCAGCAAGCCTCCAATCCTCTGGGACCTCTCCAGTTAACCAGGAGTGCTGATAAATGGCAGAGAGCAGCTCAGCAACCACTCCCGCCAGCTCCCTCAGCACCCGAGGGTGTAGCCCATCTGGTCCCACGGGCTTGTGACAGCCCACATAGAGGAGGAGCTCTCTGACTGTCTCCACCTGAATCGCTGGGGGTATATTCTAAACCAAGCCACCAAACTTTCCAAAACAAAGGAACAGAAAAAATGGGTGCTCTTCCTTCTGTCCTTTAATGGTGTACCACTGTGGTAGCATCCATTTAGTAGCTTGTAGTGGATTACCCATGCACCTGCTAACTCACACCCCACACTCACCAAATCTCAGAATAAATCCCTTGCTCTACCACTAGATCGATTTATCTAATCGCACTCTGATTCTGATAGCAGGCTGTGGTAGCAGAAATGTCTTCTTGCAGGTCTATCTCCAGGTACATTGATACCTCTTTTCCTTCTGGTTCTTCCTTCAACCATCCTGATTATTCCTTATTGTTCCAAAAAGTTTTGTTTAATGATCCCACTGAATTCCCATGTACAGTGCAAAGAGTAATATCATGCATTTCTCTATTACTCCTCACCACCGTAGCACAGTTGTGTTATATTGGCTCTTCTGGAGTGCTTTTTGGTACTGAAAAACAATCTTTAAGGGAAGTAACTTACCATTTTGTGGTCAGTAACTTTCATGAACCTTAGAATTTTTCATGTGGAAGTTCACCAATATACAACAGACCTGATACTGGTGCTTTGTGAAATTCCATCTGTAACTACTTCAGAGGTTCAGCCTCTGATAGTTTTAATCAACAGCAAAAAAGGGACTACAGGATCATGCAACTACACTTTATCTTGACCTAGAGAGATCAACTCCTAGTAATAAAAGCCAGTTTTGTTTCTTTCCCCATGTAACATGCTGATAAGATTTTAAGCCCATGTCATTTACCATTGTTACAGATGCTACTCTGGATTACATTTGTCAGTGAGTTGACAAGCAATGACAGTAAACAGGCAATGGGGATAAATATTTTAATCTATATGACTTGTACTGAAGGTTGGACAAGCCCTGCGTATTCAGGGGGTAATAACTAGCTTTATCTGTACACAGTCCATCTGATGAATGAAATAAACCAGTTAAAAACTAATGACTATTCAATAAATCAGTTTGCATTGCGTTAGATGAAACACTTGAAACCCATTCTTCAAAAAATACATAGAATAACTAAAAGAATAAGAGAAAAATATATAAACTTTTAACCCCCGCGTTTCCTTAAGTCAGTGAGAATCACATATGTCCACTACCCTTTCAAATGAAAACCAATCTAATTTGCTAATTATAAGATTTGGTTAGAATCCCTAGAAAAATGCTTGAAGATACTATGCATTAGATCATCCATCACCAAATCAGCATACAGCACTGTGGCAGAGGCAGTGGCTTATCAATGCCATATGAGATAGAACTGTTAGAAGATGTACAGGAGAAGGATGGGTCAAAGATATTGCTGGTTCACAGTACTGTAGGGAGCGGACAGTACAGGGACTACAGATACTTGGATACGTCCCCACAAAAGATGATGATTTGGTATAGTGATTTTCCAAACCAACAGGTTCTCAACCCTTTCCTTTCTTCTGTGCACATTAATACATTCATCTGAGAACTAGAGGAGAAGAGATCCTCAATCTGATATAATTAGAGATTCATCTTATACACTAGAGAAGATGTGAAAGTAAAAGTATCTTGGAAACTCATCCAGCAAACTCCGCCTTACCTCTACTGTAAACTCTGAAGGTAATACACAGCAACTGGTGTTTTCTCTTTTGATGTTTGACTGCAAACATCTAAACAATTAAAATGCTACAGAAGGAATTATATATATATAAAATAATTAGAATAATTAATAATGGAATAATTAAAATAATTAGAAGAAAATAGTTACCCACTGTATTTTTTTCCCCTAAAACACTGGGATATGTCACCTTTTGAAAGATGGATAGGGGAGTCTGAGAAGCTACCATGTTATAAAGAGAAACCCTTGCCATCTTAATTCTATAAAAAAAAATTAACAACTTTTCCTTTTAAATATATAACAGTTTCTGGATTTCACAGTCTAAGAAGTATCAGATAATCACCTGATCCTTGTAAGCCACAGTCTTTTATTGTACAATCTCTCTCCAGAACTCTATGAAATGCTTTGGAACACTTCTTGAACAGTACCATGGAAATGAAAAGATTTTCAAGAGTCTGCATATTGTGCTGAATAATTCTAATATAGTCTCAAAATTTCTCAGAACTAAACAAAAGTTAAATACTGTTAAATTTCTAAAAAATCAACATTATTTTTAATTAAAAAAAAAGAAAATAAAGTAGGTATGCATTCTTCACATCATGGTTTCACTTTGTCTCATTTTGTGTTCTGAATATTTTATTTAAAGAATGTAAAACTATAACATACAATGACAGAGACTTGATTTTGCAGTAGAACATTTGTGCCACAATTAAATATATCTTAATGTGACATAAACTCAAGTTCCTAATGACCACATACATGACAGAATTATATTAAAAGTATTGGGTCTTTATGGGGGGGAAAAAAAACAACAAAAAACCACAACGAAATTAGCTCATTTGGATCAAACAAAATGGTATGGCACAGAATATTCTGCATGTTACCAAGAAGTCAAACTAGAAGGACTTACCACTTCTTCATGGGTAGCACTTTCTACGTTAATACCATTAACCTAAAAACAAAGATAAAATATGAACAGAATGATTTGAAATGTGTAAGCTAGCTAATGAAACAAACATAAAGGTAAGTCTGAAATAAATATAGTAAAAATAAATGTTTACTGACCTGTATTATTGCATCTCCTATAAATAACATTCCAGTCTGGTCAGCTGTGGGATTACAAACAAAGTACAATTTAACATAAAGAAATACTGAAAAGATGCATTTTATTCTCTTTCAGCACTTTGTTTAGCATGCTGTTTGTAGGCATCATTAGAAACTGATTTGATTGTAAAAATAACGATATAGCAATCAGTATTCATCCAATAAAGGTAATAGATTCCTAGCAACATTAGACCACCTAACAGAGCTACTTCCCATGCAAAAAGAACTTGTTTAATATGGAATACAAATGTCATTTCTCACTAATGAAGGATTTTATTAAATTATGTGGAAACCGTGATTCACTCTTTTCATTATTATTCTACAAAGGGAAATAGAAATCTCTGAAACTGGTTAGCAATTCCTTTCCCCTGAACAAATTTACAGGAACAGGTATAATTAAAGAGGTTGCGTCTAGAATTTAATACATATCTTTAACAAGAAGTTTGAGTTAGCTTTGTTCCTGAGAGTAAGATAATACATTATTTCAGTCAGTTTCCTGCCTTACAAAATTAATGGGAATAATATAATGAAGCAAAGAAAACAATTCTACATAGACACAAACAATGGCATTTCTGAGGTGTATTCACCACTGTTTTGTAGTCTTTTTTTTTTTTTCTTCTTAAATTTTAGTAGAATTTGGGGATGTTTACCTTTTTACATTTAGTACTTAATTGAAAGTAAGTCTCTCATCCTACAAAGACTAACAAAGTTAAATAAAACATATGGATAGTCTTGCATATGATTTTGTTGAGTCCTGGCTTGAGACTTTGAAGAATGTTAACCAAGGTAGTATTTTGAAAGATGAAAACAGATGTAAGAAAAAAGAAAAGGAACAACAGCAAAACAACACAGAATATTCATACCCTTTCTACAATATATTTTTTTGCCACCAAAAATGTTATACCTTTGGTAAAAAGCAGCTTATTTCCATTAGATTCATATTTCCTATAGAATTTTCATCACTCTTTTAGCAGATAAAAGACACCTTTTATTAGGCACACTGAGGAAAGAGCTTAAGAAATATTTCACCACCTTATAAAAACCAGGCTACAAGTTGTGTTGTTGTTGGTCTTTACCTTACTTTTTTTTTTTTTTAAATCATTTTTTGTAATTAAATTGTGCACACATTTTGTAACTGCTGCTATTAAAAATGGTTATCTATGCATACAAAGGCAACTGAACTAAACTAGTTTGAAAACAAGAAGCAATTCAGAGTAGGCTGTGTGGGTACCTGTATTGCTAGAGGTGACTTATGCTACCTTAGGCATCTCAATACTAAATTTCTGTTCAGGACGTCAGTATTTATACACCAATACTGCATCTGATTGAACTGATGTTCAAGCACTATATTAGGAGGTCAAAGTTTCAGAGATTATTTCACTGCTTTTAATCAAGGCCTGCTTCTGCAGTCCTTTATGCAGTGCTGTGTGATGCCAGTATGCCTTAAGATGAGGTGTGTAGGGGCCCAGACAACAGGAAATGAAATTGTGTGTGACAGATCAATGAAAAACAGAAAAATTACCAACACAGAGATCTTGAGATCTAGTTCTAGAGAGGTAGTATATAGTTCAAGGATTGATATGACATGGCATGGTATGACACAAAAAGGTATAAAATCTCAAGGAACTAAAACAGGTTGCTGAGGGATTGTAACACAGTAACGCTGCAAATAAATCCCCTCCAGGGAGTAATGAAGGCTGAACATTCCCTATCTAATTTCTGAGGTTTATACACTCATTGGCCATCCCATAGTGATGAGTACTGCAACAACCCTTGCTATGTACTGTAGACGTTATACAAAAAAATAGTATAGCTTAAGTGCACAATGTAATTGTAGAGTCTCCACATACAATTGGAGCTGTGGAGATAAAGCACAAAATAAAGAAAGGGAGGAAGAGTTAAATGATGGATACAGAATGCTCTGTGAAGTGAAAAAAAAAACCATAAAAAAATAGAGAAAATCAGAGTGTTTGCTTCAGAAGTGAATTACACTGTAAAGTAATGCAATAATGTATATGCCTCCATGGCTTTTGTTAACATGGCCATTGACAGTACTCTGGCAAACTATACTTATAAGTTTGTGATGACAATTTTTGGCTTGATCTACAATTTAAAATCCATGATTATTTATAACAAAAACATCTTTAACAAATCCAACTGTAGAGGACATGTCACAACAATGCATAAATCACAATATATTTTGCAAGTATATTAGAACCAGAGTGACCAGAAAAACTCCTTGTAAAGACACAAAAAGAGAGTTTTATTCTACCTCATTTTATATCTGAAGACAAATAGTTATATCATCTCAAGCTCTTCTGATGTTTTCATACAGTTATACTTCTCTGCATGAAAACAAAACAAAACATTGTACAAGTGCAACGTTCCACTTTATATGGAACTTTGCTTCCCACTGGTAGCATTCTCATACAAAGGTGTCTATGAAAAGCCACTCAGCAATTATGAATCACTATATATAGTGATTTATAAAGATAAAATATTTGAGAATGAGCTCTGAGATACTAAACTACAGCCTTATTCAGAGAAACAGTAAATACAGATCATCTGGAATTCAATATGCTTCCTCATGATTTATGTGAAATGATATTTTATTTGAAATGAGTTGAATATTGTCAAAAAAAGATTTTCAAATGAAAACAAGCACAAAGTAGTAATTAGCAGAAATGCATTGGGGTTTTAAAAGAAAATTAAGAGTCTGCTACAACAATTAGCATTAAATCACCTTTACACCTTCATTACCTTTAAAAAAGGTTAAACACTAATTACATTTGGTACATTCGTGAAATTCACAAGGGATACTGAGGTAGAAGGAAAACATTTATAACCCTTAAGGGGCTTCTAAAGAAGATACAAAATTTCTTATTCTTAATATGTTGGACTTGAAAATATATTCCCAAGAAAAACTGATCCATCATTGTAGTCCTCGAACATTGTATTAGTGATGCACAAAAAATGTGCTGTTCGAAGCATAAAATTAAGTTGACTAAATGAATCTCCTAATTCATAAGCTTAAATATACGTATTTCACCACAAAAAGAGAATTAATATGAATAGCTAAGAAAGCATACGAATTGGAAAGAGAAAAATGCAGAAATTGGTGTCTACATAGAATTTAAGGGACTTCATAACATTATTCAGGTGTGTTGTTTTTTTTTTTCTCTCTCTCATGAATTGGACTATAATGATACCACTGGTACAACTCAATTTATATTTTCTTGAAAATAAGCAGTTTTTAAATTGCATTTGCAATCAATATTTTAAAACGGAACTTGTTAGGGACATTTTTTTAAACATAGAATATCCTTCATAGGACTCAGATTTATTTCATCTATTTAAATTAAAAAAATACAAATTTCTATCCTTATTTCTCTTGTTGACCATGAGGTTTCCTTAGCTCAGTCTTCTTACTCCTTACAAGTGTCCAGTTTATCATGTGACAAAAAGCTATATGTCAATAATGCAATGTTTCATAAAACATCTATGTCATTATTCTAATGTGCCAGATCCTTCACGCTAAATTCAGAGGTACGTGGGAAACTAGGCTTCTGTCCAATCGTTTCAGTGATAGTCTATGGAGTAGGCAACCACTGATCATTTTGTGATCCTAGAAGTACCACATTTACCCGTAGACCCAGTCAGGAACTCACTTCTAAATCTTTTGTGTACAAAAGCCTGAAGAACTAAAGCTCAACACACTGTAAGAATCAAGTCAGTGTGAGATATGTGTAGGATGACAGACATAAAGCAGGTACTGGAGTAGGCAGAGACTGAATACAGCAGGGACAACATGTTTGGAGAGTCAATAATAGACCTTATGTGGTTGAAGTAGTAGAATATTCAGTGTGATAAGAAAACTGCCATTTCCCTGGCAATTCTGAGCTCAAAAGTCCTGATTATGAATGTCTTAATGGTAATATGAATCTCCATCTGATTCATAAAAGGTCACTGAATAAAAATACGACTCTGAATATATTAGGATGCACTGAGAAGCTGAAGCCTTCTTGTAGACAATATTTCAGCTGGCACTTTGCCTAGCTGTATAGCATACAGCATTCTAACTGCAAAGTTAACAGAAAATAAAACTGGTGTGGTCTTGAAAATGAAGAACAAAAAGAACTACAAGATACACAGACACCGCAGATGTAACCAGGAAGATCTGAGGATCTGAGAAAGAATTACACTGACGTGTAGATTTCCTTACCACGTGGCATACATGTGCATGTAACTGATAATAAGAATTTTCTAGGACAGCGCATATGATAGCAACTTTAAATTCCTTCTGATTTTGTTCAATTGAAGTACTACTAGAAAATAGAGAATAACTGCATATATTCCTGGAAATGATAAATTCACAAAGTACACTGTATGCAAACTCCTTTGTCTTTTGGATATTCATGCATATTGCTGTTATTTCCAAAAAGCACTGAGAAGGACCTAAGGGTCCTCTTTGTGGACAAGTTGGCCAGTAATCAAAAATGTGTCCTTGCCAACAGCACCCTGCAGTAGCCTGATCTACATAAAGACAAGTACTGCCCACAGGTCAACAATGGTGATCCAATACCTTTGCTCAGCTGAGATACATCTAGAATACCGTGTCTGGTTCTGGGATCTCCAGTACAACAAAGATGTGATCTTACTAAAGCAAGTCAAGTGAAGAGCCATACAGATGAAGGAGCTGTAGTATCTTTCCTGTGAGGAGAGGCTGGGAGAGGTGATACTATTCAGCCAAGGAAGGGTCAGGAGGATCTCATAAATGTGTACAAAGACTTGACAGGAGGAAAAGAAGGACAGCAGAGCTGGACTCAACTCACAGTGCCCACCCACAGGACAAGAAGCATGAAATTCTGTGTTAACAAAAAAAAAAAATTATTGTGAGGGTTGCCAAAAACTGAAGTGTAGTTGTCAAGTGTCCATCCTTAGAAATAATTAGAACTCAGCTAGACATGGCTAGTTGCACTGCTCTACCAAATAGTACTTGAGTAGAGAAGTTGACTAGATAATTCAAAGAGTTCTCTTCCAAGCTCAATTCTGTAATTTGCAAAGATGCACAGAAGAGTTTATTGAACATGTTAATATATTTTAATGTGTTTATTCAAAATTCAACTATTAACCTGTTAAGAAAGTAATTGCTGTAAATAAAGATATTTGGAAAACAGGATTTAGTTTAATAATTTGATTCTCAGATGTTGATTTTTCTCAGAATTATCCTTTGTATGCCACTTATCTAAGTTTCTGGAGCATGTTTGTGGAAATAAACCTGGTATTTATTTCTAATTCCCGTTGCTAGAGAAGCTACAGTGATATGGGAATGGTATTACTAGAAAAGAATAAGCAGCAAAAGAAATAAACAACCCTAGATTGAGAGTAGATATATTTTCTTACAAGGGAAATTAAGTAGAATCATTCCTCAAAATTATACATCACAGCAAAATCCAATCCAAAAAGATAACTGGGTCCACTGCAAAAAAAAAAAAAAAAAAAAAAAAAACCCAAACCTTCAATGATGTATTTCAATTCCTTAGTGTCATATTCAGTATTGTGCTGAAATATGAATTCCTCCGTTCCATTATTATTGTCTATTTTCTTCACTGTTTTGATATTTCTATCAGCATCTATTTATCTCTGTGATTTCCCACCTCACTTTCTATCATTTTCAGTGTGTACCTGTTACCTTTGCCTGGCAATCAGCTGAACTCTACACAGCCTTTTGCTCATTCACTCCCTTCCCAGTGGGATGAGGAGAGAATCAGAATTAAAAAAATATAAAAAAAAAATTAGAACTTCTAGATTGAGATAACAACAATGTCCTAATACAGAAAATGAGAAATAACAGTAGTTATATATATATATATATATTTTTTTTTCACAAAACAATTACTCTCCACGCACCAACCAGTGTCCAGCCAGTCTCAGAACAGCAGCTTCCCTCCCAGACAGACCAATGCAGTTTTATAGTTTTTTTCATGTGATGTCATATGCTATGTAACAACCATTTGGCCAGTTTAGGACAGCTGTCCCGGTTTCATCACCTTGCAACTCCTTGTGCACCCCCAGTCCCCTCACTGACAGGACAGTACGAGAAGCTCTGTGCAGCACTGCTCAGCAACAACAAACATTAGTGTCTTATTAACAATGATTTCCTCCTAAAGCCAAAGCATGGCATCATACTAGACACTATGAAGAAAACAAGCCTTAAGGGCTTGTGTTGGAAGGCACTTTTAAGATCATCTAGTTCCAACCCCCTTGTTATAGGCAGGGACACCTACCTCCAGACCAAATTGCTCAAGGCTCCCATCCAGCCTGGTAGAACATTATGTAAACAGGAATCTAATTAGGTTTAACAAGACCAAGTGCAAGGTGTTGCACTTGGGTCAAGGCAATCCCAGATACGTATACAGACTGTGAAAAGAATTCCTTGAGAGCAACCCTGCAGAGAAAGACATGAGGGTCTTGGTGGACAAAAAGCTGGACATGAGGCAGCGTGTGCACTTGCAGCCAAAAAGACCAACAGTATCCTGGGCTGCTTCAAAAGAGGAGTGGCCAGCAAGAAAGCAGGAAGTCATTGTCCCCCTATGATCTATCCTTGTGAGGACTCATTTGGAGTACTGAATTCAAGTATGGGGCTCCTAGCATAGGAAGGATGTGGAGCTGTTGGAGTGAATGTAGAGGAAGACCATGAAGATTATCAGAGGGCTGGAGCACCTCTCCTATGAAGAAAGGGATTGTCCAGCTTGGAGAAGGCTCCAGGGAGACCTCCCTGCAGCTTTCCAGTACTTGAAGGCAGCTTATAAACAGGCGGGAGACTGAGTTTTTACACGGTCTGATAATGATAGGACAATACAGAATGCCTTTAGACTAGAAGAGGGGAGATTTAGATTAGATGTTAGAAATAATTTTTTTACTCAGAAAGTGGTGAGGCACTGGAACAGGTTGCCCAGTGAGAGGCTGTAGATGTCCCATCTCTGGAGGCATTCAAAGTCAGTTTGGATGGGATCCTGGGCAGCCTGATGTAGTGGTTGGCAACCCAACCCAGGGGGGTTGGAACTAAAGGCTTCTTAAGGTCTCCTCCAACCTAAGCCATTCTATGACCCTAAGATGATACAGTAAGGTTAATTATAATAGATGTATGATTAATATCACTTGTAGAAGTCTTACTGAGATGAGTAACAGACAAGTTATGAATATGTATCATCATATAAGGATATAAATTAATAACAAATCTGACATCTTCAGTCTTTTTAAGAAAATTATGTATCAGTTTCCATTAAATGCTGTTAGAGAGTGCAAGAAAGTTTTAAATGCTTTAGTGGTGAAGACAAATTTGCAGACTTGAAGTGTGAATGCCTGAAATAACTGAAGTACATGTGTTAAAAGAGATATAAACAAGAGATATAATTCTTAAACGAGCCTAGAAAGTCTTTAGTTCAGAAACTGGTAAGGAAAAGATAAGAATAGTAAAAAGATGAAAAGCAGAACTTTACTGAAGTTGCTGAACGATGTTATTAAATTTCTTATATTATTTCATTTGACTGTATCTCCAAAAATTTTGTTACATTTTCTCTTTCCATCAAATATTCTACATTATTCTCGACTATGCTTCAGCCCAAATAATCTGAATGAATTTTACTCTGACTTTAATTAATATTTTTCAGTGCAGTAGGAATCTTTGTTACAGATGGTTTCTAGCTAGTTGCTCGCTTCTCCAGTTTCTGTACAAAAACACCGTGATAAAAGAAAACTCCAAATCCAGGGTCCAAAATGCCATCCATCTTAAAAGGATAATTTATCTGAGTGAACATGCACGACATAGTTCTCTAATATCTGAGTGAAC